>CAJQUW010004163.1:0-600000 GCA_907163375.1 Prostheceraeus crozeri | reverse complement strand
TATCTATATATCTATATGCCTACAGTCAGTTCATTCCAATTATATCTGCGAAAAGATTTCCCTACTTTGTCAACGCTTCTTCAAAACACTTTTTCATACATATCTTTTTATTTCAATAAAATTTTGAAATGACTTTGCTTATTTTCCGAAACACTAAAGTTATGACGGATTTAGTATCTTTCACATGGATGCCCTCATGTAAACCACTTGCAATTTTGAGAAAAAAAGACGGGATAGTTTGTTTGATAACAGGATGGTAGAAAATAGGTTAAAGCATATTTTCAACGATTCCATATGAGGCGTCTTCATCATGAATAAAATCACGTGAAATGTATTCTTTTTGCTCACCAACGGAATAGGTGAAATCAGAGCACTTTAAATCTAAAGATGTTGTTCATGTTTATCAAGTGTCATTGGTGTTCCTACACCAATCGTGTATGAAGTAGCATACTTATCTTGTAGCAATGAAAAACAAAAGTCTTTTCAAAATTTTACTGAAATGACATTGAATGCCATCACCCAGCTTCAGAACAGCACTTTGCTTTTTTATTGAAAACGAAATGTGATGTGTCTTTGCATCATATTTACTTGTCAACAGCTGCTTCAATTTATGTTGTATATGTAGATTTACTACACGAATAAAGTTTTCAACTGTATTGTATAGACGTGGCATTGTATTGATACTAACTTTAATTTCCTGATAATATTGGTAAATTTTCTTGATGCGATCACTATAAATGTCCACCCACCATTCATCATTAATTGAATCAGCTTTAGTGTGATATTCATGAGAAGCATAAACCATACTGTTTCTAATAATAGGCGATACATGTCTTACAAAATGACGCAAGGTTGGAGAGAAATAAACTGTAAGTTTGTCATTATATTTCTGAATAACCAACTTATCCTTCCGAGCCATGACTTTCTCTCCATACTTCTTACCCACACTCTCATTCCATCGTTTTACTAACTCAACAAGTGACAAAGGCTAGACACCACGCTTTTTCAAAATGATACGTTCTTCACATTCTACAACATCTTCATCAAATATTTTTAATTTATAATGAAATTTGTTTATTCGTTTTGAATAGATTTTTGTAACATTGCAATAGCCATTGATGTCAGATCCAGACTGTGTCCAAATCCGAGATGTGGATAGAATTCATTATCCAACTTCAAAGTAAGACCTTTAGTAAAAGAGTGAAAATGATAGAAATGTCTCCCGTGCCATTCATAGAGAGTAAACTCATAAACTTTCTGACCCTTATTTTTCATAACAGAAGTATTGCTACCATTGAATGCCTTAATGATTTTATCTTCATCTGATGATCCATAATAATGATCCATAATGATTCCATTCATAATTCCACTTTCCATCTGATGTAAAATTGTATGGAAACTTGACTGTATTATTCATCGTTGTTCCATCATGGGTGCGAGGAGTCAACACCATTTCTTCCAATTCATTCGCATTCTGAATATTGCTATCATAACAAATGCTGGAAACACCAACTTCCATTCACCTTCTAGATAAAATGGACGAATTAATTCTACTCGATAGTATGATGGTTTATTATTGGGAAGTTTATTCATAGAAATATTACTGGGTAAGCAAATTGGAAACGAATCCTTATTTTCACTTTCCATATTATTCACATTGGAAACATATATTTTCACACTTTTGCATTAATTCTTCATTCAAAAAAATGGAGTGTGATACTTGTCACAGAATCTTTATGAAAGGGAATCAACGCACCAGCATCGTCATAAATTGCAATATCAATTTGTGGTATATAGTTTGATTTTAAGTTTGTATAATGCACTTTCTCAAAAGCCTGATCAGATGGAATACTACAGCTTTTTGGTTGGTAGGGTATCATTGCTAGAAGTGGAGCTTCAAAATCTCCCACACACACATCTTCACCAATATTGGAATATATCTGAAAATAGTAAATACGACGCGATAACAATATGCTCACGCTAGCTTTTGTTACAGTACCATTTTTAAAAGTATTTTGATCAAATCCCAAAATGTCCATTAGAGTTTTATCCATAATTAGGTCAATATTTTTCCCACTTACATTAAGAGACAGAACGCCTTCCTTTTCAAAAAGGAATATACTGTTCATTAATCACTTCATTCAAATAATCTATAGCCAATTTCACTGAAGTGATAATGTGAGGTGTCAACACTCTTGTTTTATGCAAGATACCACCTAGAGGATTTATGCACTTTCTGTATAAAGATACGGACCATTCTGTATCAAATTGATTTGAACTATTATATCCCAGATAGCGCATATCAAATTTTCAATGAGCAACTGCAGAACGATGTCGCAGGAACTGCTGAAAATCTTCTGAACAAACCAATACTAGATCATCATCATTTAGTTTATTGATTACGATATGATTAGACAATTTGTTGTAAGCTAATGTTGCCACTTGCTCACCATCTACTCGAATGAGATAATCAAATTTCTTCAATAATGCTTCAAGAGCCATGTTCGTACTTCTTGCCTTGATCACAATCTTCTTCGTCAACGTCTTTTCATTTTTCGGAATAAGATCCACATAACAGGCTTTCTCTTCGTAAATCAAAATTTTGCAACCTCTTGTACAGTAATTACATTTTTATTTATCATAGCTTCTGTCAAGCCCCTAGCAAAGTAACCTAAATCATTTCCTAAACTCGGACTCAAAGCAACAATCCAATCTTTATCAACTGCATGATAAATATAATGATATTCACCGTTGTGGGGAGTAAACTCGACAATGTCTCTACATGCTTTATTCAGGAAATCAAATACAAATGTTTTGCATGTTAAGGAATCTTTCTTCGGCCAGTGCGGAATGTAAGCTTGACATCCCTTTTCATACTGATAGGCTTATGTACGTTTCATATTAATAGTCATCACTTCATGATCAAAAGTGTAGGCACAGTTATTGTGAATAAGTTGGGTGACGCCTACTTCCCACTTTCCAGCTAGCTGTTGTGTATTAACAATGAGAGTATAAAAGATAGCAGTTCGATTACCAAGAAATCTATTTGTGGCCACATTGCTAAGCAAAACATGATAAAATTACATTTTCATTTCGGTGATCTATGCACTACCAATTTGCATAACATCATGAAGACTTGGATTTTGGACTCTCTACAATATATTAAAGTTAATCGCGATGGAAACGTTCATTTCGAGAATTCTTGTGAAAATACATCGAAAGGAATTACATTAACATGGCGACAATTTTTCAATCTTAATGACATCATGAGGGATTTGGAATATTTTAAAACGTTAAATTTCATCTCTTTGGGTAATCCAGTTTGGCTTCAACATCACAGAAATGAAATTCAAATCGATCATTCTCATCACTCCATCTATTTCTCATTTCGCAAATACAATTGGGAAAAATATAGAAGATGTCCATTATGTCATTCATTTGTTCATCGCATCGCATTTTCCGCAATCTTAATCTTAACACTAGCTTTACTGAACATTTTTACCCCCCTGAATTACGGAGGTGTCCTATACGACACCTTTTGTCATCAATATCAGCTAGTAAATCCTAATTCCGTAGAAGTACAAAATTACAATGATTATTGAATAATTACATGACAAATCAGTGATGTGTCATGTTTTGAACTCCTATCACACTATTTTGCCGGGCAAAGTTATGAACAAGGAAAAACACACATTCCATAATCCTTCAATTTAGACATTAACAGGAATTGCAATTACAATTAGCACATGACACAAAAGTTACCTTTGTGTTTGGCACCGCACAGGTGCCACATGTGGGTTTTTCACATGAAATGCAAATAAACATTGTAGCATTGCTACACAATGAGCCATGGCATTTTCGCCTCTTTGAAGTGACTCGAGGTAGGCCTACACCAGAAAAATTTTGAAGAACAATATTTCTTTGAGCAATATGCGGTGAGCGCAATTGATCTATGAGCTCCAAAAGAAAAGACCGACGAGATATTTTGCGGCGAAAAATGTGAGAGAATAAAACTCGAGCGTTAATAACACTGATGTCGAGCATATTGGCCCACACTCCCATCGGCCATCTCCTCGATGCGCTGTGGGTGCTATAAAGTCTAAGCATCTGGTCAACAGAGTCAACGCCGACTTTGTTTTTGTTATAAAACAAAATCATGTGGGGTTTTTTACGGCCAATTTCTTCAACCTCTGGCACTGAATGTAGCGTTGATAACAGACAGACGGACGAGTTCTGCTTGGTTTGATAATTCACAAACAATGCTTTTGCTTTTTCATTCCAAAAAAGGAATTTTTATGAGTGTCTTCCTTCTTCGCACTCGTCATGACCTCAGAAAGCTCGCGTCGATTTTTTCGCATGGTACCAACTATAGATGTATTGTGCTGGACAGCCAGCTTCCATGCCAACGACAGACTAGTAAAAAAGTTATCGCAGCAAACGTTGTAGCCACGACCTCGAATAGGCTGGATAAGTTTTAAAACAACTGATTCTGCCAATGGTGTGTCTCCCCTCTCTTGACGCTCTTGTGCTCCAAGGTACAGAATGATATTTATCACATACCTTGTGTCCACGTCTACAAGCAGCCAAAATTTAATTCCATACTTATCCGGCTTGTTAGGCATATACGTGATTAGGCCGCAACGTGACTTCATGGGCAAAAGTTGCTCATCAATTGTTAGAGAAAAATTGCATGTAAATTTTGACATACAGTTTGTCACAAATTTGTCAAAGGATTCTCGAATGGGCAGAAATTTATCGGCGTTGGGGCCTGCTCTCACGCGTCTGGGCTTATCGTCAAAGCAAAGGTACTTCCAGATTTTCACAAATCGGTCACATACCATAGTTTTACCAAAAATGCTGATGCCATGTTTGGAGTTCCACAAAAAGGAAACAGGGTGATTCTTGCCATACAGGCCTCTAGCATACTGAAGTGCGATAAAAGCTTCTAATTCAGATAAAGTCATAAGAAAATCTTTCTCACCACGCCTTTCAGCTTCTTCATTAGTATATTTGACAATTTGACGCAGCGTCGATTCATCAATGAAATGTTTCCATGCATCATAAGCCGAAGAAACAGTTGTTGCAACTGATGGCCTACATCCGGGAGTAGCACTGAATATGTTATGAGCAGGAGTTCGCCCAGTAGTCCTGTTCGCTGATGTCCAAGTTGTTCCATTTCTGCCGATGACATGCACGGCTGAAGGTGACGGCGTAATTTCGATGGCATTACTCGCAGAAACTTCTTCAGAATCACTATCAGAATCTTCACTACTTATGTCACTAGCGTCACGGGAATTTTGAAGACTGTTTCTCGTCGTATCCATTATCGTGTCCTCATTCTCTTCATCACTCAATTCGTCGTCAGTATTCCAGTCATTAAAAATTTTAGCCATTTCAGTAACCGTTATTTTGCTCCTTGTCATGGTGTCGTTTCACGGAAGTCGCTTGATCAAAGCTTTCACATCTGACTGTAATATGTACGAGTCATATTTCATAGCAAGCTTTGTTAGTATAAACAAAATGAACCAATGAAAATCTACGGTAACACTGATAAACTTTGGAATATCTCTATTCAAATGACTAACGATATAGTATACATGTGTGCAGCAGTAACAAACAAATTGAACACAGACATCGAGGTCGCTATCTGAATGATGATTCATGTAATTTGATGTGACATCAGACATGGCTTCTCTACCATGTCTCTATCATGGCTGCTCTGAACGATTGGTATTCCTATTACCCATGAAATCTAGGAGCCTATTTGTAGTTGTTGCTAATATCTATGTACACTGTCATCGATAATTTATTTTGAGTTAGCGTACGTATTTGAAAAATGCAGAGACATTATTTCACATCGTAGACTTCTGATATTTCAACGGTGTCGTATAGGACACGGTAGTAATTCTAGGGGTGTGCAACTTCAATTGATTAGAACTCCAAGAGTATGCAATAATATTGAACTCAAATACAAGGAGCACACGTCAAATATCCCGGCTTGAAAAGTCAAGAAGGCTCAACGTGTAAATATATAAGAAAGAAAAAATAAAGCTATGATTCTTACAGTAGGTGTCCTATGGGACACCTCAGTAATTCTAGTGTTAATCATCTTAAACACGATGTCACACTCCATCATGAGGACTTGGAAATTGGTTTTCCTACAATATGTTGAGATTGATCATGAACGAAACGTATGTTTCAAAGAATATACCGGGAATGCAAGAAGAGTAGTTACTTAGTCATATCGACATTTTCAGTCTCTAAATCATATTATGAAAGACTTAAAATACTTCTGTATGAAAAAACATTCACGCATAGGAAATCGCATATGGTTGCGTCTTAGCAAACAGCGAATTCAAATCTATCCATTCACAACTTTCTATCTACTTCACATTTCATCAAGGCAGTTGGGAAAAGCATAAAAGGAAGATCCATCGCTCTATTTACTCATTTCTTCATCATGGAACGTCATCGCTACACCATCGTCAACATTCTCCGACGCATCAGACTCTACACGAAAATCGATCTCGCAGCATTACATCAGCAAATTCCAAAAAGCAAGTATTATCCGGGTCGACCGCAAATGTTAGGGGTGAAGATGAACAATTTACGGAATAATCAATTCTTCCCAAGTGGAACTGTACAGATTCTCGGCCAGTTTCTCATTCATCAGCACGGTGAATGCGCTTAGCGCTGCAGAAACTACTACAACGGATATGGAAGAGGGAGAAGTGTGTGATGTCGAATCTGACTGTGGACAATATGGTGATCTCTATTCAACTGAGTGAAGATGTATCGTTTTTGAAGATTCATACCAGCCATAAATCATCTTTTCATTAGAATATGGATTACTTGAAAACTTTTGAATAGCAGATTTAAATTGGTGTACATGTTAATGTTTTAAAATGAAGTACAATACAAAGCAACACAAGTTGATGACAATGGATGTTGCAGTATGACCTCATTTCGTTGATGTCGACGAATATGCTTTCTCAGCCACTGCTGTGTTGGTATATTCGGAGGTTGAGCAAGAGAGTCAAATAGTTCATCACATCTGTCTTTTCCAATAAAGATAGCTTCCCAATGCTCACCTTCTAAATTCTGTGAATGAGTATTCAATACAACAAAGATGGGATACTTTTTTTACTGTAGTCGGTAAGGTATCTAGAGAATAGACATTATCAAAAGCTTTCGACGTAGCTTCGTCTGCATTACGCTGCACTTTGGTCTTGATATCGTCAGCATTAAATCAGCTCATCAGCGATTATATTGAAGAATTGCGTCACAATGCCTAGTTATTTCAATACTTGAATCAAAGACTGCATAAATTAATACATTGATCGTCTCCGTTACCGCTGTTTTGAACTCCAGATCCAAGCGAATATTATAAGGAACGTTAGTTTGACGATAAGGTGCACTAATATCGCTGTCGGCAGTCAAATCAAATGCATAAATAGTATATCCATTCTTAAACTCTTTCATTGTGAGTCCGTTAGTATCGTCTGTGTTGTAAAAGCCAAAGACATTCATATAATCAACATAACAAGGCAGAAATTGATAGGAAGTAAAATCTGGTTTATAGGGAGGACCAGTATGACTAACACCATTTGCACGCAAAACAATTTCAACTAAATTGTTGTGTTTGAAGTTGAAAGCATTCTTCTTGACATAAACATTGAATGCATCATTTTCAACCATTGCTACCATGAGGAGCTTTGGCGCTCCGATGAAAAAAGACCATCTTTTATAAAACTCTCTTGATCTTTGGGAATAGTAAATGTGAGAAGCTTTGTATGTTGAATGGGATAAATGGCATTGTTGCGGTTAAGACCCTCAGCATGTTCTCTAATTACATTTGGATTAGCCACCACTCGACGAATGCACACTGTTATATTTTCCACATGAATTACAAATTTCACAGCTGAAGCAAATGCATTCAACAAAAATTCAGGCATATTCAATGTAAGTTTGATTTGCATACTGGTATTACAGAGTAAAACTGTTGATTGTCTGAGGAAGTAAAAATTAAATGGACCATACAGCTGACATAGTTTTACTATCTTTTATCAAAGCAGATCACTTTACAAAACCAGTGTTTGTCTCACTATCAAATAGTGCTGCTTGATCTCTATACCATCCCATTGCTTCCATATGACTGCTTTGAGCTGCTGGATGAAACTGTGATAGAGCATTTAAATATGCTTTATAGGGATAATCGCTTTGACCACCTTCCACCTGTTGCTCTCCAATAGTTTAGAGAAACATCGCGAAATAATGTAGCCAGCGGTAAATTGTTCAGACCAACCTTATGTGCATCTTCAATTTTAGTTCCATCTTCTTGTTGAATTCTAAACCTCAAATCAGCTATCGCATAACTCAAATCAATGTAGTCATCGCTAGCGCCAGGAACAACAAATTGAATAGGA
The DNA here is from genome assembly GCA_907163375.1 of Prostheceraeus crozeri. NCBI lineage: Eukaryota > Metazoa > Platyhelminthes > Polycladida > Euryleptidae > Prostheceraeus > Prostheceraeus crozeri. Next base: position 591,574 of record CAJQUW010004163.1, on the reverse strand, counting down.
CCAGTATTCTCAGCTGTACGAGGATGATAATCTATAATACTTGAACTAAGAATATCTGTCTGTATCGCTTTTTGATCAAACAAACAAAACCCTGAAGTCTTACACTCCATGATTAGAAGTTATGACAGCGTCGTCGTTTAGCACTTGATGAAAGATTACAGCGCGCGCGACGTCTGCGTGAATGCCTTTTCTTAGTTTTTTTGAAGTTTGCTTCTTACCACATCCGCGCTGTTTTCATTTTCTTCTAACATTCATTCATTTAGGTGCTTTCTTTTGTTGAGTAGCATTAAAAGTTTGCTGTGATGTTCTTAAACCGTGTTCCTTCTCATGATTTAGTAAACTGCTCTTTACATTTTTGCCACTGGCAATATCATTAACAACATCACTAGGAAAGCCAACAGCATTATTGAAAGCAGTTCGTTTTGAAGATCCTCCGACAGTAGACAAGAGAGGAGTTACAACAGATTTCAGCGCACCAAACATGCTACCTCCACGTTGACGGCGAGCACCGTGGTAAATTGTACCCACGTAACTTACGTAGGGGGGACGTGAATAAAACGTTGCAGTCGGATTCATTACTTAAACCTTGAACTCACAAGTTATATCTTTGCATAGATTACTGACGATCGCGTAGTTGAAAGATGTCCGCACGACGCATCCAATAATTCATACTTGAAGGACAAACGACCTGTAAAACAATACACCATTCTTTTTACACGAGAGACCATTTTCGCTTTTTACTTCGAATGATTTTGTCTACTAAATATGTTTCACTTTGAGCGACCAACTCAATCTCTTCACAATAAAAGCTACCATCAATTTCTTCATTATCGTAATCTTCTAATTTGTAAGTTGTCGGGGAGTCTTTTTTATTGATACTTGAAACTGAAAATTTCTTCTGTCCAATTCGGGAGGTAACCTTTGGCAAAAACACTCTCTACTTTTGATATGCGAACTTTATCACCTATTTTCACATCACTTTTTGCATTATTACACTTGCGTTGGAATGTTTCACGCACTCTATCTGCGTTTTCAGCATTCACATCCGCTGGTCTGAGTCCAATAGAATGATAAGCATAGTGATTGTAGACATGTAGCGTATCTTTAGAACCTTTGTCCAATTTTGTGTTAAGTTGGCAGTGAAATGTCGCCACAAGCGATTTTTTAATGTGCGATTAAAACGTTCAACTAGTGCAGCCTTAGAAGCACTCTTTACACCAAACAGCTCTTTGGAATGCGACCCTCTAGGAAAATTGACTGGAGCGCCTTTGCTACTTGTTTACCTTCTTCAGTTCTTAAAAGTTGAGCCCACGCATAATGCGAGAAAATTTCAATTACGGGTAAGATAAAATTGTATCCCGAGTTATGTTTTGAAATAGCGGCAACGTCACACAAATCTGCTTGCCACTTTTCATCAATGTCATGAGCAATATAAAATAACGGTCGGTACTTCCTTTTCGCTTGTTTTTGGGATGTATATGTGGCTTGACCCTTTAACCATTGTGGAAGGCCGCTCGCTTTTGCCAATTTCTTTATAGATGCAAATCCTGCCGGATGTTTTGCATCATAATACATTGACTTTAAAAGTTCATCCGATGACGACTGACTCTTTCTCCTTCTTCTTATGTTTTTGCTTTCTTACCTTTTTGCATTTACAGCAACCACAGGATTTAAGGGATTTACGTTTGCATTGCCTAAGAGTCTCATTGTGAGAGCTGGCACAGCAATATAAGTTACAGTTACATTTACTTCCTGCGGCTTATTGCACGGTAAGCAGCACATCTGCTTCACATTAATAGTCTGAGAACATGTATTTCTTCGGAGGAGTTCTTTTACGTCATTCTCTTCCCCTTGTTTGCTTGATGGGCGCGGAAGGGGATTTAGAAATTGATCTCTTAAACCAATTCCTTGGCATTTTGATTTTACGCGTAACCGGTGAAGTAGATGAAGTAGCATCAACTGCTGAAATAGAATCAAGCTCTTTCAATGTTTCATTATTCAAAGGAAATTGTGGAATATTGTACTTTTTCAATAGTTTAAGAAAGTAAGACCAACCAGGTGGGACATGGCCTTGACGGCGCTTTCTGCGTGTTGCATACTGAATCAAGTCTTCATAACGTGAAGCGTTAATAATTTCATTATCATCTGAAATGATTTCACCTCTATCATTCACAGTGAGATATGGTTCAATGCTGTTGAAAAGGGACATTGCATGTGCTCGAGATGCTAAAGGTGTAGCAGTCGAAACAGAGTCACGCACCTTATTCTTCAAACTTTTTAATTCTTCGGCAGTTTGCGATTGCAATAATACAGCACGATGTGGATCTTTGACATGTGAATTTTGTTGATAATTTAATTCATTCTTATAAATTTGATTTGCGAAAGGTTGTCTTACCTGTTGCATATCAGTCAATTGCACATATTCATCCTGAGAAATAACAACCATGCGAGAATAAGAACTCATAGTTTGTAGATAATCATAGACTCCTTCAAAATATCACTTTGAAATCTAAATTCTTCCGGACACTCTTGCTTAACCCATTAACCGGCAGCGGCATATAAATATATCATTGTACATAGGAGCAGGTATTCGTTATGTATTCATTATTTAAAATACAATTTTGGTATATTTCTTTTAATATAGCGTTATAAAACAGAATATGGATCTAAGCAATCCGATTCAACCATTTAATCATAGGCATCACGTGATTAATTATTTGATTTTTTCTATATTTTTTATAATTTCTCATCTACAGCACACTGAATATCGAAATATGTAATTTTGTTATCTTTTCATCCTGTGTTTATTTTTTATTGCTTAAATGACCAGACCGTATAGTTATACAGCGTTGAATTATTTTAGTCTGGCTCTAAAGAGTAATTATTTACAGTGATCTAAAAATAGATCACTGCCTGAAAGCGACTATTTCAGCTTTTTCGCCTAAATTGTTTTTTTAGTTTAAGTAGAACGGTATGATATCAACAGAAATAATCACACTGTCTATATGACACTACTAATAATACAAATCGAATATTGTCAATCACTGTTCATCAAGCCGTCCAGCTAGTCGAATAGCGATAGCGTTGCCGCGGACGTTTTTCTAATTCAGAATTCAGACATTATCATTATGTTATAAAGAAAATAAGTGAACATTATTATAAAATCATCCATTAAGTACATAAATGTGAAATACTTCATTATAAAACGCCCAGAAAACTATCACAAATTACTCAATAATAATTAAAACAAACAAAATCCATATAAAAGTTTATTCTTTATTCAAAAATGATAATGCACATTATGTTATCGTCTATGGTAGGGAATAAAACAACGCTTGCAGAGAGTTATGTCGCATTTTCCACAGTATGACAATGGTCGAGATCTACAGTTCTGTCCTGACAATGGCGTTGATTGTAGCGCATCAGTATATGATGATCGATACCATCAAATCGAAAATCAATAGTTGATCTTGCGACTCCCGTGATGTGACTTGCCCGATGTCTAGAAAGCACGGATGGTTGCCTATAAGTCAATTTCATATACGATACGGCAACATTTCTCGTAAATTCAAGAAGTGAAAGCTGCTCCTTCTTGTCCAATATTTCTCTGTGAATGATCCATGCGTTCACAAGGGCCATCTGTATACTTCGCATCAATAGAGGGAAGTACCATTTCTTGCTTCGTATGCCAATTGCATAATGAGATGCCAGCCAATCGTGATGATCAACACCTTCCATATGACGATTGTATTCGGCAATTGCGCGGGGCATTTCAATATCAAGTTTTTTCTTTTCTGTTCGACTGTAACGTGCAACCTTGACCTTCGGCTCGACTGAGGAGTAATTTGTGGCTATGTGAACAAAGTTATTATCGTTCCACTTGACAAAGAGAAGTTGGTTGGCTTTGTCAAACGTCTGATGAGTTGATCCTCTTTGCTTCATCTCCTTATTTGAGGAGAAAGGGGCCTTCTTTGTTCGGTTAGCGCGTATTGTCCCAGTGGCCCTGAAGCCCATTTTCGTAAGCGTGACCAAAAGAGACGAACTGGTGAATAGATTGTCAAAGAAAAGTTCTTTCCCTTGAGGATGATCGATTTTTGACGCAAGTTGCAAAACGATCCTTCCGCCCATTGGAATCTTGCACAGTTTGGAATCTGTTTCCTTTCCTTGGTAAAGGAAGAAGTCGTAGACGTAACCATTATCGCTACACAAGGCCCACAGCTTATAACCAAAACGGATCGGCTTTCCGCGTATAAACTGCTTTAGTCCATGGTGCCCAAAATATTTGATGATCATTTCATCAATTGACAGATATTTGCTGAAAAAGCCGAAATGCTTGAAATTTTCGTTGAGAAGATCAAATAAAAGTTTAATTTTGAATGATCTATCTGCTTTATTGATTGGATCCAAATAGGATCTGCAGCTTCGATCCACTCTGGTCGACAAAGTTCGTCTTCTTCATCGTTTTCCATTGTCTCGTTTGGTTCATCATTGGTTGGGGATATTCGAATTTCTAGTGTTCCGGGTACATCGCAGACCTCTGCGATATTTCCAACATCATCTTCGTTGACTTCGTCTACGTCGCTATCAGCATTGTTCTCAGGTGGCAGTACAGCTACATCTATAGCATCATATTCCTCGTCATCTAAATCTTCGATGAGTGCCACAGCTTGTTCAAGGGTAAGAGCTTAGAAAAAGGGCATCTCACTTCTGTAAGAGGTACGTTTCTCTAAACTGTTATAAATGTGAAAGACGCCAGTTATTATGTAATGCCCTATATATATTGCTCTGTCCGTATAACTTCTTTAATCAAAATTATTGTAAAAAACGAGTATATCTTTCACATCAGTTCGTATCACTCATGGCGTTTTTCAGCCAAGTGCAGTTTTTCCCCTTTTATCAATGACATGCAAATATCAAGAAGATCATGCGTTTTGAGGTCATAAAGTAGCTTTTTGGTATTCACATAATGTTATTCAAATACTACTTATATAGTAGAAAATAGTAGTGCAGTGACTCACAAAAATGTATTATGTTATTTCGATTAAAAGTCCATGAAAACGTCCATAAGAAGTCGTGCAGCCCAAAAATATATATATTGTGATAATTCTTCGCTCTCCGGCAGCGACCTATTTTTTGATCAGTCTGAAAATCGATCACCGTAAGTGAAGTCATCTTTGGGACGAAAATATATTATTTAGTACATCAAATTACCGCAGATTCCAACTTTGTATCGAGTAAGTCCGAATGCTTCTACAGTTGCCGGTTATTCTGTTAAAATCAAAAAATAGGTAACCGTGCGGTTTTTCAGTTGCTGCTTGAAAAATTTCAGTTAAGGCTTTTGAACCTCTTGGCGCAACTTGTCGCGCTAAAATTTTAAATTGATTTCTATCTCGTGGATTCTTAAAGATAGCGTAATAGTGCGTATTCAGACATCGTGTGCGGGCTTCTTTCCCATCAGGAAACACTTTTTATAAATACATAGAAATAAACTTAAGGGGATCGTTCATTCAATGTGGGATGAAGGAGCTTGATCATAGCTTTTTCTTTTAGTTCGCGCTCTATTCGAGTGGCGCCTGGATGTAATTGGTAGATGGGAGCAGCCTCAAACATGGGATTCATGCCGTTCGCACAAACAGCTATATGCCTGCTAACCTCTAAAATTCTGTAGTTAGCATGAAAAATATGTTGTCTATGGACAGTCAGTCTGTTTCTAAATAAATCGCCAGTCTGCCCCACATAAAACTCATTGCAAGATCTACATCTCAAAATATAAATGACATTTTTGGACAAACAATTCAAGTTCTTCTTGATAGAAAAAGTCCTGGTATAATTGCCACACTTTAAGTTGATAGATGTGCCCGTGATCAAAAAATCGCAACAACCACAGCGTGGGTCCCCACATCTAGAGACGCCGGTAATAGTAGGGCGATAATTCTTATTTAAAATTCTGAGCAAAGATGGGGGTTGACGGTATGATCTGAAGATTTTACGATCCTGGAAAGGGGTTATCAATTTCAAGCTGTCGGAAACAGGTTTTATCACATTTTCAAAAACGTTGGGGTTATTTTTATTAAATGTACAAATGTAAGGAATAGCTTTATTATCAAACTTCTCTACAATTCTGGTATCACAACGAGAAGCACGGGAAAATGCACTATCAATAAGATCTGATGGATACTTTAATTTTAGCAAACTGGATTTTAGAGTCGCTAATTGAACTGCCTTCCTGTCATTATTAGAAACAATCGTATAAATACGTCTCGCTAACACAAAAGGGATATTTAATAAGATATGCTTCGGATGAGCAGAGGTAAAAGGGACATAGCTTTGACTGTCGGTGACCTCTCTATAAATGTCATATTCTAATTCATTGTTGTGTTTGTAAATTTGAACGTCTAAAAAATGCACCTGACTTTCGCTGTATTCCATTGTAAATTTTATGTTATCATGTAAGTTATTCAAAATCGCACAAAATTCTTCTATACAGCCAAAGCTACGATCCCACACAATCCAACAATCATCAATGTAGCGAGTCCACCTCGCTATAATTTTTGAAGAGATATCATTATTATACATTTCTCTCACAGTGTGATAAAGCTTTTCCTCTAAGAAACCCATTACAAGAATAGCAAATGTAGGGGCCATTTTTGTGCCCATGGCCGTTCCTGATGTCTGCAAGTAGATAGAATCTTCGAAAGCAAAGTAGTTATTTTCTAAAACAAAGCGAACAGCTGAAATTGTGAACTCGTTAGAGAACCTTTCCGGGATATAAGAACGTTTTTCGTTTATCCAGAAACTGATAGCCTCTATACACAAAGAAAGAGGTATTTTAGTGTATAGTGATACAACATCAAATGTGGCAAGCAAGATGTCATCAATATCAAAATCCACAGTGCAACAAGATGCCATGATTTCCAAAAAATGAAGCGTATCTCTGCAGTAACTCGGCACCAAAGGAACCAACGGCTTGAGAAGATCATCAATAAAGGAACTCAGATGACTTGTGGGAGAGAAAGTGCACGACACTATCGGACGAAATTTGAGATCGGATGGAGGGGAGATATCTGTACAGCCGAAATTGTCCACATTGATATTGGAAAAATGATCCTCATGCTTGTGTAATTTAGGCAGACCATAAATGTAAGGAGTTTGACAATTGAAATGCGTCAGAAATTCTTTTTCAGTTTTCGTAAACTTACACGAATTGTCATTTTCTCTTATTAGTGTTTTTATCTTGCTTAATGTGCTGTTGACATTATAGTGAGCTATGAAGGTGTATGCATCATTATCGTGTAAATGTTCTTCAAACATCCTCATTCTGTAGAACTGATAATCAAGAACTACTATAGCACCACCTTTATCAGCCTTAGTTATGTGTAGTGACTCATTCTTCTTAAGGTTATTCAAACATTTGTTCTCGAGTTTAGACAAATTATAATGACGTCTATTTTGATCGTCTACCATATTAGCCGTACTATTAGTAATCACATCTATCAAAGTATCAAGTTGGCTATTCACCCCTTTCGGAGGGACAAAATCTGATTTGTTACATTTGAAATGTCTAGAAGTTTCATCAACATCGTCCTTATAAAAATCAGATAGGCGAAATTTCCGACAGCTTGAAATTGATAACCCCTTTCCAGGATCGTAAAATCTTCAGATCATACCGTCAACCCCCATCTTTGCTCAGAATTTTAAATAAGAATTATCGCCCTACTATTACCGGCGTCTCTAGATGTGGGGACCCACGCTGTGGTTGTTGCGATTTTTTGATCACGGGCACATCTATCAACTTAAAGTGTGGCAATTATACCAGGACTTTTTCTATCAAGAAGAACTTGAATTGTTTGTCCAAAAATGTCATTTATATTTTGAGATGTAGATCTTGCAATGAGTTTTATGTGGGGCAGACTGGCGATTTATTTAGAAACAGACTGACTGTCCATAGACAACATATTTTTCATGCTAACTACAGAATTTTAGAGGTTAGCAGGCATATAGCTGTTTGTGCGAACGGCATGAATCCCATGTTTGAGGCTGCTCCCATCTACCAATTACATCCAGGCGCCACTCGAATAGAGCGCGAACTAAAAGAAAAAGCTATGATGAAGCTCCTTCATCCCACATTGAATGAACGACCACCTTAAGTTTATTTCTATGTATTATTTTATATTATGTGCTATTGATTTAAAATACATTCATTTTCCATGAATAGCCTGCATCAACAGGTGAAACCGGTTGGAAATTAAGTTAATGACTTTTTCCTGAGTTTTTTCTACTATTTATATTATTTCCATTTTGATTACTCTGTTTTTGTATACATATATACAAGGTGTTTCAAAAGTAGGCTAACAGTTGATTTTGCCCTAGGAAATCTATGTTGACCGTTCTATTGGCGATTTACACCTGAATCAGTCGATGGATATCCATGATCAGTCCAACATGAGCCATAGACTTCGAAGTAATTGCTACTATCATTTAGAAGTCTATGCAGTAGCATTCCATTGGCAAAGGAATTTTGAAATCTATCATGGACAAGATATAGCACCAATCTGACATTACGTACATGGATATGTTCAATTAATTTGATTTGAATCAAACACTGTTAGTTTGATTTGAAGTGAATTAAACAAGCTTGAAGCTTTTTTGAATTTGCTGCTTCTGTCATGTCAGGTCATCTAAAAGATGATCAGAGAAAATGGATTTTGAAATCCTTTTGGAAAAACAAGAATGCTGAAAAGGTGCGAATGGAATGGAGAGATGCCTTTCACAGCAATCCTCCATCAAGATTTGCTATTTATCGCATTCGAGATAAATTTGAAAAGACCGGTTCGGTAGAGAATGCACCGAAGTCAGGACGCCCTCGATCAGTTTCAATAACATCAAACGAGGAGCTAGTGGCCCAAACATTTGTTCAAAGTCCGAAGAAGTCAACAAGAAGAGCCTCATTGGAGTTGGACATTTCTCTAAGCTCTACTTGGAGACTGATGAGGAAAGTTGAGTTGAAACCATACCGACCCAGACTGTTGCAGCACCTTCTACCGGATGATGCTGAACGACGCTTGCAGTTTGCTGTGCTCATGTTGTCGGAAATTCGGGAGAACCCAGATTTGATTGACAAGATAGTTTGGTCTGACGAAGCCAGTTTCAAACTATCAGGCCACGTAAATAGACATAACTGTGTCCACTGGTTCCCTGAAAATCCGCACATGGTATCAACAAATGAGCTGAACCAGCCTGGCTTAACCGTCTGGGCCGGTATGTCAAGCAACGGTGTGATTGGGCCAGTATTTTTTGAAAGAACTGTGACGGCTGAGGTGTACCTTCAAATGCTCCAATCCTTTGCGATTCCTGAGATGCAGTCATTGAACAACTTCAATGAGCTGTACTTTCAGCAGGATGGTGCACCAGCGCATTTTGCAGTGAGTGTCAGAAGCTATCTGAATGACACTTTTCCAGGAAAGTGGATCGGGAGATGTGGTAGCATCATTTGGCCTCCTCGCTCTCCCGATCTAACTCCGATGGACTTTTTCTTTTGGGGCGTTGTAGAGGAGAAAGTGTACGGACGAAAACCTCACACACTTTCTCAACTCCGCTCCTACATCACAGATGCCTGTCAAGAGATCAGTGATGACAGGAACTTATGCAGAACTGTGTGCCACAGTGTGGCCGAAAGACTACAAGAATGTGCCGATGTCCATGGTGGACATTTTGAGCATTTGCGTTCGTGAATTTTTGCAACTTTAAGTTGATTAATTTTTTGATATGTTGAATAGGCCTTGGTTATTCATTTGTTCATTTTTTTGTTAGGAAACCAAGCAAACAAAATGGTAGTTGTTTTAATGTTAATACCTTTATTAATTTCAGCCTCCTCTAGGCCATCGTCAGAAGCTTCTGACGATGGTCTAAGAGGAGGCTGGAATTAACAAAGGTGAAGGACATTTGGATGTCAGCTGTTCTTCCTTCTTCGCCTCCCTGTCTTGTGTTGACGACAGCGTCTTCGTGCACCAGGCTGAGGGGCGCGGAGGACATTCGAATGTCAGCTGTTCTTCCTTCTCCGCAGTAACACTGAAACAACTACTATCTTGTTTACATGGTTTCCTAATAATTTTTTTTTGATAGATGTTGGATAGTTATTCGACTTCTCATGATCGGTATAGATTCAAATTGGGTTGTAGTGAAATATGTAGGCATGAAAACACTGGAGATCATGAGATATTTTAATATGATTTACGCGATGTCAAAGAGTATTGAATTTTTGCCCCTTACGAATACAAGGCATATTAGCTATCTGTGGCATCGTGAAAAAGATTATTATGACATAGCTTATTAATCTATAGCATTAAGACATAGCTTTTCAAGGCCAATTTCTACTGTTAGCCTACTTTTGAAACACCTTGTATATACATATACATATATATATATATATATATATATATATATATATATATATATATATATATATATATATATATTTATACAGGGTGTCCGTAAAGTCGCTTGACATTTGAATTGAATATCTACATGAGAAAGCAATAAACTTTTTTATCACAAGCCATGTTATATTGCGCAACATAAAAGGGAATTTACGAATCTAACAGTAAGAAGACAATATTTGATGATTAAAATGTTCAAATCAAGTGTTTGAAATGATTGCCATCGCAATCAATCACTGCAGTCAATCGCCGAATAATATCGAAAACACCAGCGGCAACTTCTTCGCGTGTGACTTCATTGCAGATATCAGTGATCTTCTGACTCAACTGGTCAAGGCTTTGTGGCTTACCATGATGGTATATCTTCGCTTTCATCCATCCCCAGAACCAAAAGTTGAGAGGATTCAAATCAGGTGAACGTGGAGGCCACTCTCGGTCACATCCTCGACTTATCACGCGATCACCAAATGTCTGGACGAGGAAGTTCCGTACCTTTGTTGCAAAGTGGGGTGGGGCACCATCTTGCATAAATATACACGAGGACAATTTGCGCTTTTGCGCAATTTGAGGACGCACGTGCTCCTTAAGCATCTGGAGATAGGAATCAGCTGTCACTGTGTTGGAGAAGAAAACAGGTCGTAGTCCAAACTTAGCAGAAAATTCCATCCAGACACATAACTTAGGTGAATGAAGGGATTTTGAGATGCATGTTGATGGCTTAACATCTGACCAGATACGGCAATTGTGCGTGCTAACGATCCCATCGAGTGAAAAATACGCCTCGTCAGACCAGACAATGTCATCGATTACATTCTGATTGTCGAGAAGCCATCTCGCAAACTCTAAGCACTTTGGCTTGTCGACCGGCTCAAGTGCTTGCACGATTTGTAATTTGTACGGGTAAACTTTTAGTTCATGCCGAAGGATTTTATGGACACTAGTCTTTGAAATGATACTAACCTCTTCAGCCACTTTGCGAACTGACGTGACTCCTAGCTTTGATTTTGAACTAGTCTCCTCGACGACGCGATTCACAGTTGCAATTGTCATGTCATCCATTGTAGGACGGCCACTGGGAGGTTTATCATGAACGCTGCCAGTTTCTTCAAACTTTTTGATGATATTTGCAATCGATGTGGTTGTAAAAGGATCTTTGTGAATGCGTCTTTGAGTCTTAAACATTCGAAGGGCAGCTGTAGCACTTCTATTGCATCCATAGAAGCACTGAACTATCTCTATCCGAGTCTGAAGATCCATTGTTAATAAGATAGGCAGCGATCGTACCACTTCACATTGAGATTTCGAACATATCATGACACACGCGTCTTTGTCATTGGTTAGCGAAAACATAAAGTCATAGATATGGGATATGGAAATTCTATGCCATGAAAGCTGATTAATTTGACGTTCTCAATTGAAGATGATACGGTATGAATCAATCAATGACTAAGCATGTCGTCATGGCTGGTGATGAAAGTTTCATAGTATTGAATAGGGGAAAATTTTGAGCTATGGCCCTAGGTAAGGTTAATTGACATAATTAACAGCACAGCTAATTGACTTAAACATTTTCTGAAACTGAAATGAATTCACCAAAGCTTAAGAACTATAATTGCATATATAATATTCATTGCAAAAATGACTGCATGCAGAATGTAAAATTTAAGCAGTTAAATAATCGAATATTCATTTCTTATTGCTAGATTCGTAAATTCCCCTTCATGTTGCGTAATATAACAGGATTTCTGACGTAAACGTTTATTGTTTACTCATGTAGATATTCAATTTAAAAGTCAAGCAACTTTACGGACACCCTGTATATATATATACCAACTTCTTATGCAATTCGCCTTTCCTGTCAAGTTGTGACATTCATTTCTCATAACCTTGACGAAATCCTTAAAAGCCATCCCAGTTATGAAATAATTCTGACAGGAAACTTTAATCATTTGAATCTATCATACCTGAGCAATGCTTTTGACCTCTTGGATATTGTGAAGCATGCAACCCGCGGAGAATCCATACTGGACCTAGTACTGATAACATCGACTTTGAATTCATTGCTTGATGTTTAGATCGGTCCACCAATATCCTCTTCCGACCACAAAACAGTTCTGTGCTCTACGACAGATTCATCACATCAAGTAAATGGGACGGCTCATGTTGTATACGACGTGCGTGAATCACACGTCAACACTTTTTTGGACAGAATGAATCATGTGAATTTTGACAAGATTTATGACATGAGTTTATCACTTGATAATAAGTGTGCCATCTTCACGAGCTTGTTAGAACTCTGCTTTTCAAATACTATTCCATCATCCATGGCAATTATGATAAAGAATGACAAGCCTTTCATCACCCCTCTCATCAAGTTATTGATTAACAAACACTGGAACGCATTTCGTTGTAAGAAGTACTCACTGTATCGCCACTTGAGCACCAAAGTTGAAAATCTCATTTTTCACGAAAAGTTTAAGTGGGCCTCAAAGGCAAGCAAGTGTCCAAAGGACATGTGGAACGTGGTGAATGAAGTAAGGGGTACAAAAAGGTCCCGTTTTTCGACCATCGACTCACTGACTCATGAGTTCCAGTCTCCGGTACAAGCAGCGCAATGTCTGAATTCGAAATTTTTTGAAACTGAGTCTAAACGACCATCATCCGCTCAAATAATAGATTTTGATGACTGGTCCCTCATTGTGAACACCGATTCAGCTCATAGCGCCCTGAAGACCCTCAAATCTGGTAAATCACCTAGTATTGATGGCCTCCCGCATATCTTATACACACTGGCTGCAGACATCATTGCCCCACCTTTGTCTCGCATTATAAATGTTTCAATCTTATCCAGACAATTTCCAACAGTTTGGAAGGAGACTGTCATCATTCCAGTGCCTAAAACGAACCCACCTTCAATTAACAACCTTCGCCCAATATCTCTATTGACCACTCCATCTAAAATCTGCGAAAGACTATTTCTCAAGACAGGCATCGAAGAAAAATTAACAGAAGCATTCGATGTTTTCCAGTTTGGTGGCAAAAAATTCTTCTACATCATCAGCACTGATACGTCTTCATGAGTTTGTTACTCGGGAGTTTGATAAGTTTGAAGTGACCGGAGTCCTTGTTTTGGCCTGCGATTATGGCAAAGCCTTCGATTCTCTTGGCCACGAGATAATTATCAACGCCTTATCAGAGAACAGTTTCCCCTTGGGATTCGCGAAGTGGACCCGAGGTTACCTGGTAGGGAGATCCCAAAGGGTCAAGATGAACAAACACCTCAGCGACAGCCTGCCCGTCGTTTCCGGGATCCCCCAGGGATCGATTTTAGGTCCGTACCTATTAAACGAAGTAGTAGGATCAATCAAGCCGGTATTTCCCCAAAGCTTCATTATAAAGTACATTGACGACTGCTCTCTTGCCATCCCAATTCAGAAAGGGTACCATGCGATACACCTCATTGAACACAGTAACATGGTAACGTGGTCAGCAAAAATTAGACCAAATCTCAATTTTAGCAAGTGCAAAGTCATGTGGATTCCCAAAGTCGCAATGTCTGCCCCTCCCTTTCCTCCTGATATGACCCAAACTGATGAGCTACGAATATTAGGCATCATATGTACTCGAGACCTCAAATGGCACAAGCAAGTTGCTCATATTACCAAAATCGCATCGAGACGTCTTTTCGCTCATCGTACTCTTCGCCCATTCCTCTCACGTTCACAATTAGTCCAAGTTTATTCTGGCCTTATCTTATCAGTCATTGAAAACTGCTCTGTTCTCTTGGTCGGAATGTCAAGTAAGGATAAAGAAACGCTGGAAAAGCTTCGGAAAAGAGCTCGTCGCATCGTGTGTGACCGTGACTGTACGTGCGAAATCCTTGAGGATTTGAATAGTCGTCGTGAAAGCACCGCAATTAAGTTTCTCCATGGGATTTCGTCGAACGTGAAACATCCCTTGTATGACTTATGTCCCAAGAAATCAACTCGCACTGGAAAGTTCCCGTAAACTCCTTGTAAAATTTCTCGCAGACTTGGCTCTTTCTTTCCTGCAAGTATTATTCTCTCAAATAACACCTGGATTGATTAATTAATAACTTGTACTCATATCTTGGTCACGTTGTTTCTATACATGTCTTGTATTTGTGTGTCAATGTAGCTGCACTGTTCTGTCGATTTTTAGTAATTTTGAAAATAAACGATTCCTTGCCTTAGAATTCTTGCTTTCTTTTAATAGATCATCCAATACAGCGACCTCGTTGGACTGAATCTCATCCACTGGAATAATGCCTTCGTTTCAACTAAAGTTACGACGTTGCAATTTCTGAAAGAGTGACGGCTGATAAATACCATAACACCAAATCACTCGATTGATAGGTTCCCTAAACAACTATTTTCTTTTATCTAGCAAATTCAGGGTGAAAACAGTTTTACCTGCATGGGATGGACCTGATACAGTCAGAACTTTATCACATTGAAGTCTCAAATCCATTTCAATATTTTGAGATTCAACATTTGCATAATTTACGCTTAGAGCCAAATATCCTACCCAATAGGTTACCCACTACAGGAGCTAACATCGCAAGCAATACTTGAAAGAAAACCACCCTTTTGTGTTAGAGTTTTCCTCTTTCTTTGAAGGGTAACTTTATTATTGGAGATGAAACGCAATTTTGTAGTTTGTCACTCAAGTAACTTTCGTTGATGTGGTGATCTCACATGAGAAACAATTTCTTGAATAAATTTATCATTAGCATGTCGTATTGCATTATATCGCTGATTTCCTTTCATTCGTTGAAGAGCTCGAATGGCCTCAGAAAATTTATAAGACTTTCGACTTTCACGTTCCGCCATTTTTCTCTTAACCATTGTTACAACTTGATTTTTCCACATTTGCATAGGTGCTAACTTTCAAAGAGGCGTTCAATGAGAGCGAGCTCTTCCCAGCTATACAGATCCAAAGATGGCTGCCGATACATGTAGCTGTGTTTCAATCGGGCAAGTGTGTCATCACCGGTGTACCGGTCTCATCCCAGATACCCTCTTATCATACGTACTTCATGTCCTGTTTGAATATCATATCATACTTCATGACTTGTTTGATTATTATACATTGTACTTCATGACTTGTTTGATTATTATACTTTATGACTTGTTTGATTATCTCACTTCAAAATCTATTTGATTATTATACTTTATGACTTGTTTGATTATCATACTTCATGTCTCGTTTGATTATTATACTTCATGACTTGTTTGATTATCATACTTCATGTCTCGTTTGATTATTATACTTCATGACTTGTTTGATTATCATACTTCATGACTTGTTTCATGATCATACTTCATGACTTGTTTGATTATTATACTTTATGACTTGTTTGATTATCTCACTTCAAAATCTATTTGATTATTATACTTTATGACTTGTTTGATTATCATACTTCATGTCTCGTTTGATTATTATACTTCATTACCTGTTTGATGATCATACTTCATGTCTCGTTTGATGATCATACTTCATTACTTGTTTGATTATCATACTTCATGACTTGTTTGATTATTATACTTCATGACTTGTTTGATTATCATACTTCATTACTTGTTTGATGATCATACTTCATTACTTGTTTGATTATCATACTTCATTACTTGTTTGATTATCATACTTCATGGTTTGTTTGATTATCTCACTTCAAAATCTATTATACTAGTAGTAACCCTATCCCAAATTCAAGTGCGGTGCGGTGCAGTGATGAGTCATCATGCTGACTAACCCCCCTCTGGAAGGAAGGGAGTTTGCCAAGGATGTGATGGAAGGATGGGTCCGAGAGGAGGAAACAGGTTCCATCCCCCCCTCTGGAAGGAAGGCGGAAGAAGCAGCAAGGGGTGAAATCTCTGAAAACGGCAGAGTTGGAAAAAGGCGGGGTTTGGTGGTTTTGGGATGAGAAAGTCCATTTTTCGGGTGGAAGGAGACCTGGGATGGGAAAACGGAGGCCAGATTCGGAATTTTTGGCCAATTTTGGGTTAGGAAGGATGTTTCCAGCGACATCGGAGTGAAAAAGTTTTGAGGACGTTCCCCCCTCCTCCTGTCAAACTTCCAACTTTGGTGTTAGAAATCGTAGAAAGTCGTGCAATAGCCCATTTGAAAGCTGAGAATGAGAAAAATGCAGTGGAAAGCTCAGTTTGGTACACTTTTCCTGGCTCCAGGGAGAAAAATGGCAGGAAAACGTCAGAGTTGGAAAGGTCGGGTGTTGGATGTTTTGGGATGAGTAAAGTCCATTTTCGACAGGAAGGAGGTCTCGGATGGGAAAAAGGAGTGCAAATTCGGAAGTTTTGGTCAATTTTGGGTATAGAAACTTCTACCCAACTCAATCGGAGAAAAAAGTTTTGACCCCCCCGCTCGGCAGTGATCTTCCAACTTTGGTTGTAGAGATCGTAGAAAGTCGTGCAATAGCTCGTTTGAAAGCTGGGAGTGAGACAAATTCAGTGGAAAACAAGGCCTGTTCTTACCTGCCTTCGTTTAGAGGTGAGACGTTATTGAAAATTTGGGACCTTGGCGAAAAAACGACAGAGTTAGAATGTTTACGAAAATCGCTCTAGCGGGTGAAGCAAGCCTCGGACGGGAAAACAGAGACCAGATTTGGAATCAGCGTCAAATTCTGCATCGGCATGGTAAATTTGAAAGCCATCGGAGAGAAAAATTTTTCATCATTTTTCCGAAAAACGAGTTAGAATTTTTGCAATGGCTGTGCTAAATCCGGAGGTAGACGGGTTTTTACTGTTTAGATGATGGGTATTACGTCATCAGGTGATCGCCACAAACTATATAAGTGGAAACTCGGCTTGTGGAAATCAGTTCTCCTCCGGACTGGGTTGGGGTAGGTGAACTCCGGAGCTCCGATGATGGCATTGGAAATCTGAAAAACCGGGTTTCTGTAAGAAACCGACTTAGAAAATTTCATTGCTGAAGTCAGCTAAGGCGTCAGACTTAGAGGTTCGTCAGGAGATGGCCTTCGTCTCCAGGCCATAAAAGACTCCAAAACTTTAAAGGCTTGTAACTTTGCTTCTACAAGTCCGTTTGACTTGATTCAAAAAAGGTTCGGTCGCTATTGACCTACTCTA
This sequence comes from Prostheceraeus crozeri, assembly GCA_907163375.1. Taxonomy (NCBI): domain Eukaryota; kingdom Metazoa; phylum Platyhelminthes; order Polycladida; family Euryleptidae; genus Prostheceraeus; species Prostheceraeus crozeri. Next base: position 574,014 of record CAJQUW010004163.1, on the reverse strand, counting down.
AGTAATAGACTACTTACAAAATTTCATAAGTAGTACTAAAAAGTTGAAAAATTTAAATTCACTAGTTTTGGCGGTTTTCTGGGTTTTTCGACCCTGCTGAAGTCAACTAGAGGATTTTTAATGATGTCTGAGCCAGTCTTCTCATGAACCAAGCGGCTTTTCACTGAAAGCCAGCAAGACACGGAGAGTTTTGCTGTATTATTCCACTGACAGGGTGTTCCTTTGGGACAGCGGATGATGCCGTAGTGATAAGTGTGGCAAGGGAGTGTGTCATATTTTAGACTGAAGCCGCTGGGGCAACTCATGTCTCATGTTGGGCATTTGACACAGTTCTCAACGTAGCACTTTGAACGCCAATCGGTTGAGTCTTAGCTATCTGGTCATGGGTGGCCTCTAAACATCTCCATTGCAAAACGCTGGTGAATCAAGCTCTCTACGTCTTGCTATCAAGCTGATCAAAGCAACGACTTGCTTCCTCTTAACAACTCTACGGGTTTTCATGTCTGGCGATCAAGTCATGGACGGTGCAAGTCACGGAGATTTTCGGTGTGATACTTCCTGTGTGTGGGCGTTCTTTCGAGACAGCGGTGAAGTCCGTAGCGATGAGTACTGCACGTGATGTGGGCAATGGTAATCCTTGTGAAACCTCTCTGCATCATGTTTGCAAGTGGTTGCCTTTCGTCTCAACGTCGTACTCTGACCGCCAGGGCGACATTTAGTTATCTGCCACAGGTTACCTCATAAAATCTCCATTGCACTTGTCTCCCGACAGTTGGCCAACCATGCGAGAATGAACCATCAGTTCTTCTTGTCTCTATCACGGAGACGAAATGATGAAGGGATGAAACGGGAGGACATTCATGCGCCACACGCAACACATCACAGATTTCTCTCTTCGCTAGTGAACAAGCTCTTGTCAGTGTCGTCAGAAAGTGTATCATGGTTTGCAAAAGCAAAGTTTAGTCAAATAGTTTACCGCGACGCACGATTGTGAAAATAAAGCTTAATCATCGAAGGTTTATTCATAAGTTTAGTCAGAAAGTGTATCATGGTTTGCAAAAGTTTTACTGCAGCACAGGTTGATGTATAGTTAGAAAGTTTGATCATTAAAATTGTATTCGTAAGTCTAGTCAGAAACTTTATCTTGTTGTACAAAGGTTTTACTGCAGCACAGGTTGATGTATAGTTAGAAAGTTTGATGATGACGTTTATTTGTAAGTCAAGTCAGAAACTTTATCATGTTGTACAAAAGTTTTACTGCAGCACAGGATGATGTATAGCTAGAAAGTTTGATCATTGAAGTTGTATTCATAAGTCTAGTCAGAAACTTTATCATGTTGTACAAAAGTTTTACTGCAACACAGGTTGATGTATAGTTAGAAAGTTTGATCATTAAAGTTAAGTCTAGTCAGAAAGTGTATCATGGTTTGCAAAGTTAGTGTAGTCAAATAGTTTTACTGTGACACACGTTTGAGAAAGTAAAGTTTGATCATGACGTTTCATGAAACACACATGTCATGAAATGCCAGCGCCAGTGTAGTCAAATAGTTTTTACCGCGACGCACGTTTGTGAAAATAAAGTTTGATCATTGACGTTGTATGACTGACCGAACACATCACAGCACTAGAAAGTTTTATCGAAAAGCTTTTACTGCACAGTGTAGATTGTCTTGTAACTTACTTTCACAGCACTAGAAAGTTTTATCGAAAAGGTTTTACTGCACAGTGTAGATTGTCTTGTAACTTACTTTCACAGTGTTAGAAAGTTTTATTGGAGACAGTTGGCAAATGTTCCCTATTAGAAAATTCAAACTTCATGACTGTTAGATTAGCTTCATCAGGTTTACTAAAAGCAGTTTTCTACTGCAGTGAGACTGAGAGTTTAGAATGTTATATGAAAACAGTGTTCACCACAGCGGTAGAAAGCTTTACTGCACTGTGTAGATTGTTTCACACAAGGTCTTATAGTCAGCGTTGAATGTATTATAAAACCAGATGTTGTCACAAACGTTGAGTGTGTGAGAGCTAGTTCCATGACATTGAATCGCGTGGGTTCTAAAGTCCATAATCCAAGGCTAGGCTCCTCTACGGTTGGATTTAGGGTTTTATATCACATGCGTTAACCTTTCGTGTAGAATACGTGAAACACATGTTCTCTTAAAAGTCTAAACGCAAATGTTGAAATAAGTTTTGTAAGAAGTCTTTGACAGGTTGTTGTGAAACTTAGCAAACGTTGAAAAAAGTTTTATAAAATGTTTCTGCAGTCACACTCGTTAGCGTACCAGCTTTACTAAATGTGTTGTTTGCCTTTATCAAATTGAATGCGTGTGTTTTGTAAATAAAGACAGACAGCGTGTTTGCACTCTGCATCGACAGCATACAAGTATACACATAACAACCTGTAACGTTGTTAGTCGAATGCATATGAGTTAGGAAACACTCAAAGCATGTGTGAGATAAAAATCAACCTGCTAGATGAAGTGAAACACAAAAGTGTCACAACTAGTTTACGGGAAATAGAGGAGAACTGTGACAACGTATACACTCATCATAGACAGATGAACATATAGTCTAACTTTGTGACATTCAAATGAAAGTCGTAAACATTAACCGTGGTGTAAGAAACTTTATGACAACAACTTTGTGTTGGCAAAATTTTCATAGATTGCAGTCGTGTTTAAAGCTGATATAAAGACCTGTAGAAACGCATAAGTCTTAGTTCAACGACTCTACCCTTGAACTCACAAAATGAACACGTCTGTGTAGAAAACTCTTCAGTAGGAAACAGCAAAGCATGTCATTGAATTATCAAGTCAGTGGAATTATTTCATGAATATAAAACAGCTAACATTAGGACTGACCATGAGCATGAAAGGTTAGAATCAACGTCTGCTTTTCATGTACATAACAAATAAAACCGTGTCTCATTTCTAAACGAATCGTGCATTGATCATAGAATCAACATTGAAACCTGCATCAAGTGATTTTCTGTGCGAATGCAGACGATGTAAAAATGACACACGGATTGACATTTAACATTGCTTGCACTAGTCAACACGCTGCCATTCAAAACGTTTATCATAAAACCTATCAGTGAAACAGATGTTCCCCTCCTGTGCACACAAAGAATCATAAGTGCTCTCTGACGCCTGTCTGTCTCTCTAGCCCCTCAGCAGATAGAGTAGAACACAAAGATGAATGATAACGCTCTCTCTCTCTCTATCTCTGGCACCCGTCTGTCACATTAAACAGAGATCTATCGCATCTGTCCCACGAGCAAGGATGCAGGAACGTATCATCATCTCAGACCTCCCACCTAGCTGATTCCCACACAGCTCATTGCTATCGCGCCGGAAGGAAGATCATTGTGGTCGACTGAAGGGATTCTCACGATGACAATTCGTTACTTTACAGTCCGCGTGCGCAAGTCACCATTTGCTGTTTTGGCATGGACACTGTCGATTTGTTCAATTCTTCAATGTTTTGTTAGCCAGTCACAGAAATGTGTGAGAAATATAAGGGAGACGTTCACACTCATCCATCAAATACAAGTCGTTTGATGCAATGTCATTCGATATCGCTTTCTTTGACATGAGCCGAACCCTTGAGCTCTGCTGTGGATGCAAAGTGAAGATGGGGAAAGTCGTTCTCCTGGCTGCTTTGCAGGCAGAGTAAGGAGAAGCAATTTGCTGCCTCGTCCACCTCATTCCACATGAGCTTGTGGAAAACCCATTATTTAGGGACATGGCGCTAGAATATCTGGCGTTGCTGAGAATTCAGCGTCGGGAATACTTCGAGTAATCGAAGTATTCCATCGGTCCTTCCGAGGGCCCTGTCACCAATTCGTTGGAGGCCACCCTATTAACAAAGAAAAGTTACAGACTGTGCCACGCACAAACACTAGATTCAAGGATCTCTATCTTTTTTAGAAAATGAAGAAGCTCTTATTAAATTCATCTGATGAGAACTCAACTTCATGACAAGTGTTAAACTTGTCCAACACACATCTTCAAAGGTCTAACTGCCATGAAATCATCATGTTTAAAGTCCCTATGATAAGTAGCAAGGATCTTTTACATGGTGTGAAATATACACGTACGTAGAGAGAGGTTTTGACCTGAAGTCATGAATTTATTTCTTCACTACCCCTCAAATGGAAATAGTAAGGGTGGTGGAAGAATCATCAGAACAATATGTTTTACAGTAATGCAGGCAACGACAGTCACGGTTGGGGTTAGAGATTTTACGTTTTATATAACATACATCAATAATAACTGTTGTTGTAGAGTGTATGCATGCATTTACTAACTTAGCCATTGGTGAATGACGTAGCTAAACTGCTAAAATCCATCATCTAAGGGGTAGGGATACCTACCGTTGGATTTAGGGACTTAGGGATTTGGATAACACAAATGAACGATCTCTTTTAGTGTAGAATACATGATGCATATGTTCGCTTTATAAAATGACTTTGAAGGTAAGACTTAGTTTTCATAGTGAGAAGACAGATTGCATATCATTGATGAGAGATAGTTACATGCTCATTATGTTATGCACTTTACATTTGATGTGGTCAGCTGAAAGGTGATTGATGCATGTTCAATAGAAGAGTTGTATGCAACTTAGTGATTGGAATCATAAGTGTGTAAAGAGTTGATGAGGAAAATATATAATAGTCAACGCAGGAAAGTTTCTTGAACATCATTTATCAGTCAGTATTGTATTTTAAAAGTCGTATGCTGACAGAGACATAAGTGTAATAAATTATACAGCAAGACTCCTAAATCCATAGGATAGGTGACCCTGTCTTGAGATTTAAGGATTTAGCGTTTTAAAAGTCTAAGTTACATAGATAATTCACTAAGTCCATAGCATAGTCAAGCTTATGACAAGACTTGGCGTTTTATATGGTCCATGTTAGTAATATCTGTTCGTGTAGAATGTGACTCAATGCCTATCGTCAGATAATGTATCATCAATTTCATTCACTTGGTTAGATGATGAACAAAGTGTGAAATAGAAGTGAAAGCGATCTCATTAAGTTTAGAACAAATATTAGTGACATTGTAGGAATAAGTAAAGTGAAAGTTATGTCGTATGAAATGAGTGATACAAGACTAGCTCACATTGAACTGAACTATTAGTGTAACAAAAAGCTGTGTGGGTTTCAATAACATATCATGTACATACTGTGTCGTTTTCTTTTCACATAAAGTTGGACTTCAAACAGAGTGGATTGACTTAGTAATAAAGTTACAACCATTTTACTGTTTGTAACGTTAGGAATAATATCAGAATCATTTCAGTGTTTGCAAGATAGGCGAAGTATAAAATAGTGTCACAAGCATTTCACTGTTTGTAACGTTAGAAATGAAGTTGATGTTTGTAAAGTTTGAAATCATGCTAGAATCCTTTCAGTATTTGTAAGATAGGGGACGTATAAAATAATGTTAGAATCCTTTCAGCATTTGTGACGTTAGAAATAAAGTTGATGTGTGAGAACTGTATTCCAGTCATTGTTAAAGTGACAATGTGTGTGTGTGTGAGAGAGATTGAGTTCAACGTCATTGAGAGATATAACTTCATGCGCTGCGTAAACGAACACTTTATAAGACGATGCGAGAGTTCAGTGAAAGCTTATGCACTTGTATAAACACAAAATTGAAATGTCATGGGAATGCAGTATTGAACTTTACAAGCATCCTTCGAATGAACCATTGAATCAAACCTCTTCGAAAGTGAGCATGATAATGATATAAGAAAACATTCAAATGGTATGAAGCCCTTAAGTGTCATTGTAAGCATCTGTACGTTTGTCATTCCATGTATTTTATCACATGCTAGGAACTATTCAATCTTTTCATCTTTTTCATCTTCGGATACATTCAGTTCACTTGAGGGTCATACAAACTTGCCACTCAGGATAAAGAGACCGCTGTCACAAAGTGTGAGCCGAGCATCATTCCCCTTCCGTCACAACGAAGCGGGAATGCCCATTTATGGTAATCTTGACTCCCTGCGTCAGTCAGGAAAATCAGCGGTTGAGATTCCAAATATGGCGAGATGAAATCGTTTGAAGGAGACATGACCAAATTTGGACATTGGCATATTCTGTCTTTGTGAGAGAAAAGTATGTAAGGCGCTTCTCCCCACCCAATGTCACTCCTGTTTCCTCCTTTCAACGGTGAGTCTTCTGACGTTTGCTACCAAACGTTCTAAGTTACAGATTTGAAGTCAGATCTTACAGGCATCACTGATACACTTTCTAACATTGGGCTGTTAAGGTTAGGGTCTTCATTGTCTGTCCTATGCCATTTATTACAATCATGTTTATGATAAACAGCGCTTTCTTGTGAGAACTGTAGTAAATATCTGACTTTTATCTTGCAGTTTCAACATGGTTTTATCAAAATCTTCGCGCTACAGCGTCACAAGATGTTCATGCGATAAAGTATACAGAGGGACCGAATACAAAAAGCACTTGAGACAGGTGGAACACATTGGGGAGCATAAGAAGGTCTTTGAAATAAAGACATGTGTCCATCATGCTGTGGAAGCAGACTCTGACTTTGTCGAATTTAGGAAAAGACATGACCAGTGTCCTAGTGCGTCTATTTCTAACTGCCACTTCAAAAGGTGGTTTGATGACTTGTATAGACGAAGGCAGGAGGAGAGGGCGGCTGTAAGACACATTGTCGACTTGGATGATGATTGGAGCGATCATTTCCTCAGCGATACAAGCAGCAGTGAGGAGGAAGGGGAAGTACAGGAGGTGAGAGCCGTTTTCATGAGTGGTAAACAGGAATCTGAACATGTAGAGGAGCCACTTAACACTTCTACGTCAAAGAAAGGCGGTATACGCGAACAAACAAGAGCTCTAGATAGAGATAAGTTGAAGGCGAAAGCATCAGAGCAAGCCCATTACATGCTGCTCAAAGATCGCTATGAGGCCATGAATAGACAAAATAAAGAGATGGTGCAGGACATAGCCAAACTAGAAATTAAAGTGGGAACGGTGAAAGTCTTACATGAGGAAGTACTACAGCTGCAGAAGAGAGAGGATACATTAATGAAAGAGAGGCGGGAATGGAAGGAGATGGCTTATGAGGAGGTAGTATCCGAGTTGAATCATCAGAGGCAGGAGGTTGACAGACTTGGTGTGATAGAGAGGAACTGTCAAGGGATGAGAGAAGAAAGTCATGACCTGAAGAGGAGACTTAGTCAGGCTGAAGACATCAACAAGGAAATGAAGAGAAGACACGTAGAGGTACACCTGCCAATCTACAGAAACCAAGTATGTGATGTGCCTACTGTTACAGATGATTTAAACACCACGCAGCAGTGCTACGAGGGAGGTGGGGTCACCTGCATTCATATCAGTATGGAGGTAGACGGTCGACTGTGTGATTTTTCAGTGAGAAAAGTGAAGAGCAAAATTCCTAGTAAGTTACTCGAACGTCATTGCCTCTCAATCAACTCGAACACTATTTCTCTTTCTTACAGAGATCGTCGAGCAAAAGTAGAGAGGAGTCGGACAACGCCACAAACAGCCTTCATGAGGCTAGTGAATGACCCAAACACCCTTTATGAGGCTAACCATAATGAGGCCAGAAAGTGTTTTTAATTTCTGACGGTTCCAAGCCCGTTGAACTCAGACGGGTTGAAAATTGATGAAAGGGATGAAAGGATGGCCACTCACACGCCAAACGTATACAGAAATCAAATTTCTATCTTCATTAGTTTGCAATCTCTCTTCACAGTGTGATGATTTTAAAACACTCATCTTCAGCGAGCTAAGAATGAATAATCAAAGTCTCCATTAAACTAGAGTTATGAAGTAACTCATAATGTTACTAGACATGAAAGCATCAAATGTTACTCGTGTAAATTGAAATGAACCGCTGAAGCATCTTAGGTTCTCATAACCTTCTCACACCTGAGTAACAGGAATTTACAAGCCTGGGTCATGTACATGAATGCAATACAATTCACAACAGTCATTGCGCAGTGATAAGAGTGTTAGAATACATGGTAGGGATTGTGTTGAGACCACTGCAGTAACATTGTAGGAATATTTAAAGTGAAAAGTTATGTCACATAAAATAAGTGATGCAAGATTAGCCCACATTGAAATGAATTGGTAGTGTAACAAACAAGCTATGTGGGATTCAGCATATGTTTGAAGACAAGCGCTGTTAAAGGGTTTTGAGATTATGTGAATTTTATCACATCATGCTCATGGATATAATAGAATGAATGTTTTTACTGGTTGAGTGTATGAGATAGAACACATAACACAGTTGTTGTATGTAAATTAGAGGTTCATATTCGATGAAAGCAAAGATTGAGATTGCAAAATTTAATGAATAGGTAGCGTAATTAACTGTTTGAATCACTGACATAGTTAAAAGAAACAACAATGGCATATCGAGACATAATCATATAGCATCAGGACGTTTGGTTTATTCATGTAAAAGTTTAATAGGAGCAACTTGTTGATGCAGCATGACACCACGAGTGCGAAAGTAGGAATAACATGCTATGACTGAAGCATCCGTTGAAATTGATTGTATGTCAACTGTACATGAAAAGTTATTTCCAAAAGCTTGACATGGACACATTAAGAGTTACATGTAAGTCACTGCAAGCCTTTCATATTGATGAGCATGTAGTAACACATGATAGAAAATTACTAATGTCATAAATGTGGGAATCAGTGCATGTTTAGAGGCAGGTACTGCTAGTTGTTTCATGATAGTATGTGATATCGAAGATTAAATGTAATATATCACATGTCAATAGACTTCATGTGTAATAGAATAAATGTCATTGCAGGTTTTGAGTGTATAGGATAGAACACATGAAATATATTGGCAGTGTAACAAAAAAGCTGTGTAGTAATGGGCAAAAGACCGTTCCAGGACACCACAAAATTCAAAAAAATAGTATCTTTAAAAACGACATAAATTCATGAATTTAGACCCTTTTTCAGGTTTTTAAGACCTAAATACATGAATTTAGACCGTTCCAGGACACCATAAAATTCAAAAAAATAGTATCTTTAAAAACGACATAAATTCATGAATTTGAACCCTTTTTCAGGTTTTTAAGACCTAAATACATGAATTTAGTCCATTCAAAAAGTACCATTTTTTCAAAAAATGGTATTTTTAAAAACGACATAAATTCATGAATTTGAACCCTTTTTCAGGTTATGAAGACCTAAATTCATAAATTTGGGCGTTTTTAAAAATACACAATTTTTCAAATTTTTCAAAATCTCAAATTTGAGAATTACAATTTTTACTCCCAAAATCATGACCGTTCCAGGACACCGAAAATCATAAAAGTTAAGAATCTCAAATTTGAGAATTACAATTTTTACCCCCTTAAAATCATGACCGTTCCATGACACCGAAAAAATCATAAAAGTTGAGAATTTCAAATTCATGAATTTTATCCTTCTTTCAGGTTTTTAAAATATATCATGTGACTAATAATATTTCTTTAACAGGTAGCGGTTAATGCAAAATGAAAACACATTCTTTTTTCTTTTTGAAATATTTTATTCACATATATGTGCAAGTAGTTTAGATTACAAAGTAAATATATGACAACTAGAAAAATGTTACATTCATAAACTGGGAATGGCATTCCCATTTTTCTATTGTTACATAAAATGATTGACAATACACACTACTACGTCAAATAATATGCTAGAAGTCACACAGTATAAGAAAAAATAAAGAATGTTTCATTTATAAGCTGCGAATGCTCATTCCCATTCTCTTATTCCGTCTCACAAAATAAAATGTTAATGCATGCTACTCACATAATATAGCAAAGTCTTACAATATAAGAAAAAGCAACCACTGTTTCATTTATAAGCTGCGAATAGCATTCCCATTTTTCTATTCTGTTACATAAAATGATTGTCAATACATACTACTCATTTTGTGTTTGGCGCTCCTGTATATGTTGTGTCTCTAATTGCTGCGTTAGTCCAGTTGTCATATCAGATGTTTGATTGGATTCTTGGGAAGAAAATATCCCTGAGCTAATTTGAAGCAACTGTTCCTCTTTTTCAAATTCAAAATAATCTTCAAAATACTTAAAGTTTTTGAAAACAAAGAATATACTTAAAGTACATGTTTGAAGCTTTGTGTTAGCTTGAGAAAGGCGATATAATTTTATCAAAAACGTTACATACCTTCTTGAGAATTTAATGTTATATTCACTCTCCAAGTTTTGAGTAAAGGCTACCATTGACAAATGTTCCATTGCTTTTAATTTAGATATCACAAATCCTTGGCAAATAGCAATTGATAAGGAAGAATTATTGTGTACTTTTTCTTGATAAATTAGAGAATGTAGAGTTGTAACACAGTTTTGGATAGTGCATGTCGCCTGTGCACTCACGTGGAGCTGTCGTTGGATTAGTTGTCCTGATGAAAATGAGTTTCTTATTTCAGAAAAAATCTCATTTTTCTTGTCTTCTTTTTCTGGTTTTATCTTCTTTTGAAAATAGAATTCATGATTTACAATAAGAGTTTTGAAAAAATCTTTCTATTACTGGAAGTACTTGATCACAAAATTTGAGGAATTCGCGATGAATAGATGCACTCATTTCTGACACAGCTTCGATGTTTAGGTCACGGATAAATTGTAAACAGTCACAGTCTCGTAGAACGCTCACAGAATGAATGCACGCAGTAAGAATGAAATTGTAATACGTGGAATAATGGCAGCAGCTGTTTCTGAGAGAGAGAGAGAATCTTTATGACCTTTGCCCCCAGCGAAGCGACTAAAGTATACCCGCATTTATGGCGCTATTGTCTGCCACAAGCCGCAGCTGCTATCACTTCAATGTTCAACGTCAAAAGCAAGTCAAGCGAAACAAACTAAGATTAGCGACTTCTGCTGCAAAAACTAATTAAAATGTGCATTAAGATGCATTTCTTCCCAAAAAAGGATATTTTTCGTGGAATGAAGAGTAGTTTTTTATCCTCATAACATGTACGATTGCATCGGTATTGGGCAGTAGAGGTATACTGGAGTATACAAAAAATTCAATTGCTTATCTACGATTCATACTGGCAAACAATTCCTTTGTTCTCTCTCCCTCTTCGTCTCATCCTCTCCCAGAGCTTTTGGTCTGACTGTGTTCTTAGAAATATGCGGCAAACAAACAACTGCGTATTTCTATTTAAATCCAAATTCAGAAGATTGTATTCAAAATATTTATTCAAAATATTTCTTTAAAAATGGAAGAAACAAAAATGGAAGAAACCGCAAGAATATATCCTTCGTTATCATATGAACGTAGTTCTACTTTAATGGACATTGAAAAAATGAACAAAGAAAAACGCAAAGATAGAGTTAGGTACATGAAAGATAAGGAATCTCAATTATTACTTAGACTAGAACATTATAAAAAATTAAGAAAGAGATGGACCAAAGTTAAGAATGTGACACAAGGAATTGGCATATTCTTAACAATAAGTTTAGGCGCTCTCACTATTGTTATATCTTCAGGTGTTTTAGTAATTCCAGTAGTTGCTACAACTTTAACAGGTACGGGTGTTTTTGCAACTTCACTTGTTACAATGTTAGATAAATCTTTAATAACTAAGAAACGAAAATCATTAAAAACTAAGCATTTACATATTAAAGAAGTCTATGATAAACTACATTACTATTTTCAAAGAGTATGTGATGATAATGTTATTACGTTAGATGAGATTGAAAAATTTGATCAAATAGCTAATGAAGTAAATCAAACCTTTCAATTACAGTCCGAAAAAGTTGATGATAAGAATAGACAGGATGGCAAAATTTCTAGTGATGGCAAAATTTCTAATGAAGACAATGACAAAATTTTTTTAGAAGAGCTAAAAGCTTTAAGCGAAAATTCAAGCAAAACTTTATTAAACAAAACTTTATTAAACAAAACTTTATTAAACAAAACTTAAAACGAGAAAACTTTAAACGAAAAGATGTCAGACAACAAAGCAATAAAAAAATAATTTGTTCAGTAAAATGTTTTTGCTGTATTCCAATGTTACCACAAAATTCAAATATTATATTTTAAAAATGGAAAAAATTAGAGCTGATAATTTTAAAAGAATAAAACAATTAGAAGAGTTAATAAAACAAAGAAATATTATGAAAGAAAATCATCTTCAACATAGAATGATAAAAGCTGGTATTCAATCTGATATGTTTGAAAAAATGCAGCAAACCGAGCAAGTAAAAACTGATATTGAGAAAACTATGAAACCATTTAAAACTCTTGAAAAAGAAAGTACAAATAATGATAAACAAATTGATATAACAGATCCAGAGCACAAAACTATATTAGATGACTATGGATTACTAGAATCAAACATTAATAAGAAATTACCAAAATCTATGCAATTTGAACATTCTATTTCATTTATAGATGGAAAAACAATACCTAGATTTTATCTCGGACAAAAAGAAATATTTCCACAACCTTTTCGAGGTTTAATTTTTTCACCAGATAAATCTCCTTTTAATTTAGATAGAAATTTTGTTGATCTTTTAAGAGGAGCAGATTTAAATAATTATGCTGTAGAAGATCTCATAAAATATAAAGCTATGTTAGATAGAGTTGGTGCAGTAAAATCTCTAAGACGTTATAAACAATTAGAAAATTTATTATCAACGGGAGTTAAAGTAGGGAAAGGTTTATCTGAAAAACAGAAAACAGAAAAAACTGTATTTTTACCAGATGATCCACAAGAATTACTAAATAGATTAAATATTTTAATATCTGCAATAAAAGAAGGACATAATTCTAGTTTCAATGAAATTCATGCTATATTAAAAAGACTGTTAGAAAAGAAGATTCTAAATGAAGAGGATTATAAAAGTATAACCGGTTATCTCTGATGTCTTTAAGGGCTTCGCCCGTAGCTGAAATATGTTGTTTCTAATTTTTATCTATGATTTTTATCTATGACTTTTATTTATGATTTTTATCTATGATTTTTATCTATGATTTTTATCTATGATTTTTATCTACGATTTTTATCTATAATATTTATTCAAAATTTTAACTAAAAAATGTGTTCAGCAGATTTAGACAAAATTAATAATCATTTAGAAAATTTGACAGAGATTTTGGGTTCATCAAAATTTAGTACGACGTTAAAAATTATAACAACTACTTCATCACACACTTGTAATTTAGAACCCATTCTACATTTGGAACAAAATAAAAATTATCAAATTGCATTGACTAGTTTCTCTACATTTAACACTATTCAAAATTATTTCAAAACTATTCATTAGATATTCTGCTGATAAAGGCAAAACATGGAAAAAATACTAACTTTTCTTCCTGGTTCTTACGAAGTTGAAACAATATCAAATGAAATTAAGAGACTTTTAGGTATACCATTTAAAGATAAGAAACAATTACATTTCGCAGTTGAACCGGCAGTTAATAGATTTTCTCTTACTTTAGACGAAAATCATCAAGTTGATTTTAATCATGATAGATCTTTGTCAAAGCTATTAGGATTTAATAAACAAATCTATAGTCAAGGTTATCATTTAGGTGAGAAGATTCCAAAAATAACTGAAATAAATTCAATTGTTGTACATTGTGACATTATTGAAGGAGGATATATAAATGGTAAATTGTCAAATTTAATATTCAGTTTTCCAGCTTTTACTGTACCCATTGGTTATAGATTAAATGTAATTCCACAAACATTAATATATTTCCCTATTACAAGAAAAACTATTAACAACATTAACATGAGAATCACTGATGAGAAAGGACAAGAAATAAATTTTGGAGGTGAAGAGATTATGATAGATGTTTTGGTTCGAGAGGTATAAACTCCCACGCGAAGCTAGAGAAGTTTAATTTTCTTCTTCTTCTTTAGAAACAAAAAAAATAAAAATAAAATTGTTTTATTAAAAAATGAGTGAAGTACTATCATTAAATAAAAAAAACTTAAATTTAATCATCATCCAAATTTATCTAATAAAGTTTTGTCAGTCATTTGCGGAAGATCAGGATGTGGTAAAACGTATCTATTGTTTAAAATTTTAACGACTCCAAATTTTTTGGATTGTAACAATCTTATAATTTATACAACAACGGCAGAACAACCCGTCTATCAATTTTTAAAATATGGATTTGAAAATAATCTTAAAAAAACAGCAATTGCTTCATTATTCAAAGAATATGAAAAATCTGAAGATGAAGAAGAAATAAGTTCGTGGTGTGAAGAAGCAGCAAAAAATAATCAGTTAGTTGAAACCAATAAAAATAAGCATATAAAAATACAATTAATAGATGATAGTGGTAATATGCAAGATCCTAGTAAACTAGATAAAACAATGAAACATTGTGTAATTTTTGATGATTGTGTTAATGATAGAAATCAGTCAGTTCAGAGAAATTATTTCACAAGAGGTAGACATAATAACTGTAGTGTATTTTATTTAACACAAAGTATGTATTCATTAGACGGAAGTGTTATTAGAAAGAATGCAAATATATTTATACTATTTGAAATAAATGCAAGAAACTTAAGTGATTTGTTAAGAGATTTATGCGTAAGAAATAAAGATGAATTTAAACAATCGTGTAACAATGATTGGTCATAAGATTATGGCTTCATTACAATTAATATTGATAAAAAAATTCATGATAGAGTTATAGAACATTTGTTTACCGAGTGATAAAAAATATACAAATATAGTGTTATAATATTCTTTTTTATTTTATGTATCTATTAAATTTGTCTATCTTAGAAATTAGAAATTTAAAGAGGTGAAGTAGTTATTCCATCAGGTAAAATTTTTCTTTTATCATCAAATGGATCTAATGCTAATTTATGTTCTTCTTTTAAATACATTTTATGTTTCTTTGAATTAAGTCTATAATTACATGCTGTTTTTATTTCATTATTGAATAATGCATTTTTATAATCTTGAAATGTTATTTGATTAGCCACTGATGCCTTTGAAATTCCTTTTAATGTTTTATGTGTTTTAATATTATTAGTTGTATCATAACAGTAACATTTAGATTTTAAAAATATAGCTTCTGTTATCAAATCTTCATTTCCTTCTAGTTCATCTTTTACTTTACATAAATCAGAAGGATGAATGATATCTTTTATTTTATTAATTTCTTCATCAAGTGAAGAATTATACGGTATTGTTAATTCTAAGAAAACAGAATCGGTATCTGTAAAGTGTAATTTATAGTTTTTGCCATAAGCAGGTGCTAAATAATCATATATAAATCTATACATAAATAGTTTAGCTAATTCTAATATAGTGAATCCAATAAAATTAAACTTATCATGTTTTACGCTAATTCGACGTAAATGTACAGCACATAGTTCATCACTAAATCTAGTAGTTCTTTTATATGTAGGTTTCCTTGTTAAATTTTGAAACCTATCTTTATCATAAACTATTTCAATATTTTGTCTATTACGCACATTTTCTAAAGTCTTACCATAAAATGCATTATTCATTAATTTGAAGAACACGTTTCCAAAATCATCTTTATTTCTTTTAGCTATTTTACGTTTTTCAATATTGAACTCTATATAATTTTTTAACCACCTAGATTTTCTATACACTAGTTTCCGGTGAATTTTCGTGAGAATCATTCCATGATCTAAATACCAATCTAGCATTCTTCCTTCAACAACATACTTTCCTTTATTGCTTTGTGTTAACATAAATTTTTTTGTTGGTCTGTATTTCTTAGGAATTAAAGATTTTTGATAATCTGAAAAATCTTCTATATTAGGAATTTTGTTTTCGGGACAGATAGGAAAATATTTTGTTTTATCTTTTATTTCATCAGGGTATACTAAATCAACTTCATATATATAACCATGATTATAATTTCCATCATATGTTTTTTGATAATCTAGAACGGGCGAAGCCCTAGTAGACATCTCTGATGTCGTACAAATATGACACCATTCCATCTCACCTGTTGGTAATTCTTGTATCATGCAAGAAGAATATAAGCTATTAAAATCATAATATAACAAATAGTTTTCTCTCATGAATTCATCAATTGCATTTTCACGTTCTGCTCCTTCTCGTTTCGTTCGAAAAATTTCTAATATTTTTTCTTTTTCTTCTGGAGATAAAGGTTTCATTATTCCATATTCTTGTGGATTTACTTTCTTATTATAACATTTAACATATCTATTACCTAAAACTGATGAAACTCCACCTCTAATTCCAGATTCAAAAAATAATAATTTATCATATGTATTTTCTTTATAATGTTTAAGTTTAACGGACTTTGTCCTAGAGCCATCGGCTTGAACACCAGTATGTTTTAATCCTGCTAGCCATGTTAAACCTGGTGTAGAATAACAATAACATGGATCTATTCCGTAATATTCTAAACACATATCACGAAAGTTTTCGAAAAGATCAGCTAGTATTAATACATCTATCTGAAGATATTTCATTGTATAATCATACATTGTATTACAATTTAACTCTCTCCAATTTTTTTCAGCTTCTGCATAGTCTTCTTTAGATAATTGTGATTGTTTTAATGTTGATTTAAATTTATTTATTGGAGGAAGTTGTTTTTCTTCCATAATTTTATTCACAGAATTAAAATCAGTCTTCGACTGTGAACCACAGGTTTTATCTCCAGTTATATCAGTCTTCGACTGTGAGCCACAGGCTATATACTCATACGGAAATATTCCTTTTAAAGGTTTTAAATTATATTTATTTAATATTTTACATTTTTCAGGTTTCAAAGTTTTTTCCATTACATCTAATGAATAAGGAGTAAAAAATCTAAATGCATCTAAAATTCTAATACAACCTAATTGCATTGAAAAATATTCTTCTTCTGTTTTACATAGTACATTTATTTGTTGTTGTTGTAATTTTTCAGATGAAAATAAATCTTTCATTACTAGATGGAAATCATATTTAGAACCATTATAGAAATATAGAGGAACAAAGTTATATTTAAATTTATTAGCATTAAGATTACAAGAATTATGTGCTGCACCTCTATATAATCCATTTAGATGATCATGATCTTTTACCTTGACGGCAGAGCCGTCGCTTCGCTTGTCAAGATATCTACCTCTGCCATTTTTATAATTTTTTGCAAATTCTTTTCCACAGTAATAACAATTTGTTTCATTAACAAAATTTAATTTTTCTTTTTCTGTTAATGGCATCATTGGTATATTTGTTTCAAGCAATTGTGAAAAATAATTTTGTAATTCTTCTACTTTCTTTGTAAACATTTCTGAACAATCTTCACCATAGTATTGAAAATATTCTGATTTAAATAATTCAGGGTAATTTGAATGAATGTACATTCCCCAACATAATGGTTTTTGTTCAAATAAATATTTTTCTTTACTTTGTTCAGCTACACTTTTTTCATAATTAAAAACCGAAGGTTCTAGGGCTTGGCCCGTATCATTTTCAGAATTATCATTTTCAGAAACGGGCGAAGCCCTGGAACTTTCCGTTCGATTTTGTGTCATATTAACATTATATGCTTCAAAATCACAATAAATAGTAAAGGGTACTTTATTTTTAAAATAACATTTATTATATCTTTTGGAAATGTGTTTCTGACTGCTTCATTTTGTTGACAATTCTCCAAATGTCTATTCATTTCTTCTTTAGTTCTAAAACTTGTCATACATTGAAGACAAGGAAAATTTGTATTATCTGAAGTTTTTGTAAATATAGAAACATCTTTACACAATATAAAATGACCCTGATAATATAAAATATTCGCTTGTGCTGGCTGTTTTGTCTGTTCTAGTTTTTCAAATTTATCTTGATATATTTCATGTGTTTCATCAATTTCTTTTGCAAGATTAAATGTATTTCGATGAAAATTTTGATTTAATATTTGTAGCTGATAACTATATTCTTTATCATATTGTTCTTTATATTGTTGTAGACATTTTTTTAAACATTCATTTATTTTTTGATTGGTTTCATTTTCTTCATTATTTAATTCTTTATTGTCTTCATCTAATTTTTGAATCGTTTCTATCTTATTTTGATATTTATGGCCATATTCTTGTACTAATATTTTTGTTTGTTGTTGATAATCTGTTTTACATTTTTGTCAACTTTCATTTAAATTTTGTAATTTTTGTTGATATTCTAAAGATAAAGATAAATAATCGGAATCATAATCATAATTATAATTACGTCCTTTATAATTATTATGATTAATCATTATTGGTGATAGTGTTTTAACAATTTGAAATTTTTCAGTACATATTATATTTCCTTGGTAAAAAATATTATGATGCATGTAATTTCCTCTATCATTATATACTATTTCTGATTGACATAAATTTTTATTATTCAAATAAAATTTTTTTGAAACTGAGTAAAGTGGAGTAATTTTACCAATAGAAACATAATTCACATTTAATTCAGAAACATTTACTTCTATTAAATTTTTATTCTTTTTATGAAACTTTATTAACCTATTATAATCATATGGAAATTCATGTAAGCCATCAGAGAGATTAAATTCCTTTATGTATTCTTCTTTATTATAATGACTTAGTCTTTCTTTGTGATATTCTGCAGGATGTAAATGTGCTATAATACTCCACAGAAAACAATAATCATCTTCATTTTTTATGTTGATTATTTGCAGTGAACTGAAAGGCAAAGGAACATAACTACCACCAGTATTATTTTTATATTTATCAATTACTATTTTCTTAGATAGTATTTTAACAAATCTCCAACCAGATTCACGTAACTGGGCTTCAATTATACAATTTTCTAATTTAAGTATCATCGATTCAAATATGGGTTGTATATCATTTACATTATGAATTTCTTGCGAATTTGTAAAATGTCCTTGTATTATTTCTTCAGGAATTCCATCAGGTCCATTTTTTGTATAAAGTACTTCTACATTCATATAACATTTGAAAGATTTCTTAAATATTTTGAAAAAGTTTGTTAATACATTATAAAAAGTTTCATCGATTTCATTATGTTCAACACATTCATTAAATAAATATTTTATATCTGTTACTGGCGAAGCCCTAGAACCTTCGGTTCGTTCCGCTTCATCGGTTTTTTAGTTTCATCAAATTCATCTATTTCGTTAAATTCATCAGTATCGCTAAATAAATATCTTCCATCTGGTACGGGCTCTAGAACCTTCGGTTTGTACATGTTCATCTTCACTATTAAAAACTTTTTTATATTCCGAATGTGAATAATCATCAAATATTTTTTTAACTTTTATATCAGTAGGTAATGTTTCTAGATAGTTTTTATAATTATTTAATTTTAATATATTTCCTTCATCAACTCGATCTACACTTTGTAAATGCAAATTACTTTGTAAATGAGATTCATAACTTCTTTTTGTTTGCAACTTTTTTTTACATAAGTTACAATAAAACTTGGTATTTTCCATTTTTTATTTTTTAAAGAAAAAATTTGTGTTTTAATTTTAGATATAAACATTCTAATATCAAGGTCTTGAGAGTTATTTTATATTATTATATATTTCACGTTCTTTAGTTATTTTATTTTCTTTGTCACATTAAGTTTTATGACATTAAGTTTTATCATATTAAGTTTTATCATATAAAGTTTTATCAAAAGATAATTTAAATTTTTTTTCACTAACTATTGATTCTTCATCATCATCATCAATTGATTCTTCATCATCATCATCAATTGATTCTTCAACATCATAAATTACACTTTTTGGTATAGGATGTCATTCCCTGATAGGATACCATTCCCTGATAGGAATATCTAATTCTAAATTACATTTCTTATCTGATAATACTATAATAGAGAAAAATATTGGTCTTTGATCTCTTTTGGAAAATTTAATAACACCACCATAATCTGAATCAGTTTTAGTTTTTATTAAAGACGATAAAATTTTAAATTGTTTAGATGTAAATCCTAATTTAAATTTTGTAGACCCGATACATAGTTGTCTAACAGTATCTTCAACTATACCATCATTATTATTTTCAATTGTAAGAAAATGAAATTTAGATACATTTTTATAATTACTAATATTTTTATAATCTTTTTTACCATTTACACCTTTTTCAGATGTTTCAGAATCATCATTATTATCATAAGATTCTTCAATATGATTCAGAGGATTATTATGATCGGGCAAAGCCCTAGAACCTTCGGTTCGTTTATTATGATTATGGTCATTGTTAATAGTATAAGGTGTAGTCCACATATAAATTTTCTCTTGTTGAGCTAAACCATTTATATAAGATTTTAATAAATTAATATTTAAGTTGGAATATAATCCTATATAAGTATCATCATCATATCTTTCGGGCATTTCTAATGTTTCTTGTTTAGAAATTGTGTCTCTATAATATACCTGACATAATAATTCTTCATTATGTTTTTTACTCTCTATGTGAATGTTATATTGATTTTGTTCATCAACAAATAATCTAATTTTTTCCTTCGAAAAAGATTTTAATTTTTTAACTAATTCTTTAATATTGATATAATTAATAATTTTATTTTCTATCCATTCAGTATTACTAATTGGTAACACTGCTCTAATAAAACCATAAACATTATTATGACCTATTATAACCATATTTTCTTTATTCAATTCTACATAAGCTACATCATTATATTTGCTTACAATCTCCATAAATTTTATAAACGGGTCTCCTGGAAATAAACAATAGTTAGTTTCTATAGAAGGTAAACCTTTAGTCTGTTCTCTAAATATTTCGGCTTGTAATTGAAATAAAATATTAACATCTATACATGGATTATTATTATTATTATTATCAAAACATTTATTTTCAAATCCCGTTGATCTCGTCGAATAAGAAGAACAGGATGATGCGGACGAATATAATTTTTTCAAATTTGGTTTTTCCATTTTTTTATTTTTATTAGAAAAAATTTTATTTTTTTATTGTTAAAAAATGATGTTACCAAATGTTGGTGGAGGTGCATATATCCCGAATAATCGTGAATTAGAAATAGAGATAGAAAATTATATCATGAAAACTGGAGACGTTTTATCTGGTCCATTGCATCTTTCTATTCTTCCGCAACAAAATACAGAGTTGACAAATAAACAATATGTTGATACACAAATCAATGACTTAAAAGAAAAATATATAAACGATGTTTTGGTATTACTAAACGAAAAATTATTAAAACTTGATAAAACGGATAGAGAGCTAGAAGCAGATATAGCAAAACTTTTTAAAAAGATTTCTGAACAATCAAAAATTTTAATATTACTTTCTATAAAGTTAAAATCTGCAGTCATTAAAAATAAACATCAGATAAAAATGTTAAAAGAACAATTAGAAGATGAAATAGAAAATCTACCTGAAAGAATTAAAAAAAATTTAAAGCAGTTACAAACTACATTCCAAAAAAGTGTTGATGAATTAATTTCTAAAATTACTCAACAAATGAAAAAGATGGATAGAATAATCAATGAAGTAAACTCGCTTAATCAAAAAGTTGATAAAATGAAAACTCTTAAAATCAATTTAGAAAATGAGTTAAAGAAAAATTTACAAGAAAACTCTAAAGAAAATAAAGAACAGTTAGATTCAGTTAAAAGACAATTAGATGTTCTTAAAATTAAGTTAAATGCACTTAAAACGGCATTGAAGATGAATCAGGAGAAAATGCAAGTTAATAGAAAAGAAATTAAAGTACATCACACGCTACTTGACGCAATAGATAAAGTTCAACAGTCAATTAATAAAGTTATCTCGAAGTTGTTGTCCATTCACAAACGTAAATCTCAAACGGACCAAAGGTCCTCGAGGCTTTAGCCGATCGGACCAAAGGTCCTCAGGTTACTAACCTATCCTTGCCATCTTTCCATTAAGAATTTCAATAGAATATTTTACATCTTCTAGCAATAAACCATAAGCCATCATTGAAGTTGTGGAATCTTTTTTTTCAATATTAATTGTAACATCACAACCAGTCTTGATAATATCTTCAGATTGTGCACTTAAATCGAAACAGAAAACAGGATATAAATGTCTCCAATCTCCAGGAGTTAATTGTGGTTCAACTCCAAATTCTATACAAAGATTTCGATAAGAATCATATCCTTCCATAAATTGATTATTGGTATCATCGAATCTTAATGGATCAATTGGATATCGGGTTTGATTTAATGAAACTTGTAAACTTCGAATTGTATTAATATGGAAGAGATTATTGTTCTTATCAAAACTTGGAGAATTATTTCTTTGAAAAGTTAGTAATAAATATCTTGGAGTATTCGCAGTTCTAGTAAAATGCCAGTTAAATCTTTGTTCGGAAAAAGTTACTGAACTAGCAGTGCGCTTTAGAAAATTAACTGGAATTGGTTTGTTAGTATTTAATCTTTTTGCAATAGCTGTTTCAATCTCTAAACTAGGAGTAATATGCTGAATCCACCATTCAAGTCTATCAATTTTTAAATATGCTTTTTTCCAGTCTCACCAAAAAAGATTAATTCATTATTTGCTGTACGATGAATTATTAATATAAATTTTAATTGATATGATATTTTATCATAATCTAAATATCCGAATAATGGAGACAATGACCAATTAACTGTCTGTTTACTTTTCTTGTTAAATTCACGTCTTTCTTCATATGCATCATTATTTGTTTTATTTAAATGTTTTGCAATATTTTCTACATCTTTCGCAATTCCTGCGGCATCTGTTCCAGCGTAAGTTAAATCATCAACAATTATACCATCATTAGTATCAGGAAACCAACCTTCGATTTCATACTTTTTATTATTTGCACCAATTATTACAAATCTAAGCATTGTATCAATTACACCTGGAGAATCACTTATTGTTTCTATAGTTTGAGTTGCAACATCTAAACGCATTTGTGTAAATAATCTTGGAAAGAAATTATTCTCTAGTGCAATATTATCGGTTTCTGGTAATGGTGTTGTAGAATTAGCATCACTATATAAAGAATATTCACAGTGCAAAAAGGAATCAGGTAAATATAAATAACTCTGCTGATTATCAACTTCAAAAATCAAATCACCTCCAGTATTTACTCTACTGGAAGATCCGGGATTCATAGCAATTCTTATATAGTCATTCTTTT
Organism: Prostheceraeus crozeri; assembly: GCA_907163375.1. Lineage (NCBI taxonomy): Eukaryota > Metazoa > Platyhelminthes > Polycladida > Euryleptidae > Prostheceraeus > Prostheceraeus crozeri. The sequence goes on along the minus strand of CAJQUW010004163.1, from coordinate 550,857 downwards.
TTTGATTATAACTGACGAACGGAGGATCGTCTAATCTAAATTTATTTTCGATAAGCGAAGACATTTCTATAAAAAATAATTTGACCATTTGTTTTTTCTCACACACAGAAAAAATTTTACTAAAAAATTTTACTAAAATAATTTTACTAAAATAATTTTACTAAAAAAAATTTTACTAAAAAAATTTTACTAAAAAATTTTACTAAAAAAATTTTACTAAAAAATATATTTTAGAATTTTGCTAGACCAGCTCCGCTACAGCTTTGCTGGTTAGACCGAAGGTTGCTGTTAATACCATTGCCTCTTATTTCTTCAATTGAACGTTTTATGGCTACGCCTGATTTCGTCTTATGTTTACTATCAGACGGAGCTCCGCTCCTCAAGGTTTTACCCTCCACAGCTATGTTAGCAATTTTGTTTTTTGTTTCCTCTGAAAGTTTTTTTAAATTTTTTAGTTCTTCAGAATCATTCCTAAGTTTACGAATAGCTTCTAGTTGTTTTAATTCGTTTTGAGACTTAACAGCATTTGATATTGCACTAGCTGTACTACCTATAGCAGCTGCTCCTTTTGCAGCACATGTAATCAAATCTTTATTATTTTTAATTAAGTTAACGATACTTCCAATACCAGAAAATATACCGGCTCCGCTGTTTACACTATCCCCTTCTTTTTGGACGGCAGCTGCGGTGCCTAGGAACTTTTGTGTTCCGATTGTTTCTACACTGTCATAATGGTAAACAGATTTCATAGATGGTTCATGAGCAATTTTTTGATTTGAAGCAAAATGTTTAAGATTGTGTTTATAAATTATAGGCATTTTTTAGGATTAAATTTGACTTTTGGGAAAAATATCTACGATTGGTTAGTAACCTGAGGACCTTTGGTCCGATCGGCTAAAGCCTCGAGGAGCTTCGCTCCGATAAGTTAATTAAAATTTTTGTTAACTTAAAATTTTTTAGTAATTAGAATAGATTAAAAAAATTCTTAACTTAAAATTTTTTCGTAACTAGAATAGATTAAAAATTTTGATAACTTAAAATTTTTTAGTAATTAGAATAGATTAAAAAAATTCTTAACTTAAAAATTTTTCGTAACTAGAATAGATTAAAAATTTTGATAACTTAAAATTTTTTAATTAAAAATGTCGCAAGCGAAAAGTAATAATAATAAAACTGTTGAATTAAAATTACGTAATATTGTTGACAAAAATACCACTAAAACTATTACGATTAACAAAAAAAGGTATTACATAAGTAAACCAATGATAGAGAATATTCAATTACAAGAAGAAAAGAATGGTGGAATTCTCCCATTAATTCCCCTAATAATAGGTGGCATAGCAGCTGCAGGAAGTGTTGCAGGTGGGACAGCTGGTATTGTCCAAGCAGTAAATAAAAATAAATCAGAGAAAGCAGCATTAGAAGAACAAAAACGTCATAATAGAGAGTTAGAGAAAGTTGCTAGAGGGCATGGAGTAGTAGATAATTTTATTAGTAAATTAAAATTAGTTGATGAAGGAAAACGAGTTCTTAAAAATATTCTCCGCAATGTTGATGATTTAATTGAAAATAAAGAAACTAAAGATGGTTCTGGAATATATCTAAGTCCTAGTATGATTCGGTAATAACCTCAGGACCTTTGGTCCGATCGGCTAAAGCCTCTGAACAAAGTTCTATTAGGTAAAACATTTATTTTATTTTATCTTTTAAATTTTTTTTATCTTTTAAAATGAATTCTACAAATTCCGAAAATTTAATTAAATTAAAAATTTCTAATTTAGATTTATTAAATTATCTATTAAACAAAAATAAAAACTCAAATTGTCAGCATATTGGAGGTGACATACAAAAAACATTAGAAAATTTTCCTGGATTTATTTGGAGTAAATATTCGAAAGAAAAACATCTTCCTGGTCATTCATATACCGGCCCAGGAACTCGATTAGATATAAGACTAGATGAGAATAATAATCCGAAACCAGGTGAAGAACCGATAAATAGAGTAGATGCCGCAGCTTACAGGCATGATTTAGCTTATCGAAATCATGATCTAAGTTCTCGTCATGCAGCTGATAAGAAGATGATTCAAGAATTAGATAGTATTCAGAATCCTACATTTAGAGAAAAAATTGAAAGAATGTTTGTTAAGAAAGCTTTACAAGCTAAAATATTATTCGGTCAGGGTTTAAATGAAACGACAGCAAAGCTGTCTGAGAGCAACGCTCGAACCTACGCGTCTGAAATTCATAAAGAATACAGAAGGCCTAAATATTTATTGAAAGTAAAAGTATTTAATAAAGATGATATTTGGAGTGCTGATCTTATTCATATGCCGAATGAAAGGGACTACAAATACGCATTGACCGTTATAGATTTATATACACGATATGCTTGGGTAAAGCCTTTAAAAAATAAAAGTGGACTATCAGTTAAATATGCGTTTGAAGAAATCTTTAAAGAAAGTAATAGAAAGCCAAGGAAATTGTTTGTTGATAAAGGGTCGGAATTTTATAACAGAAACGTTCAGCCACTATTTGAAACTGTTTATTCAACTGAAAACGCAGGGAAGGCTGTAGTGATAGAAAGATTCAATCGGACGTTAAAAAATAAATTATTCAAGAAATTTACTGAGCAAAGAAATCAGAAATGGTTGAAGATATTACCAGGAATTGTAGAAGAGTACAATAATAAAGTTCATTCTGGTATTGAAGAAACTCCAAAGAATGCTTCTGACGACCCTGATTTAATACGAAAGAAAATATTCGAAAATAATTATTCGAATGAGAGTAATCCGAATTTGCAGAAACATAAGCCGAAATTTAAGATTGGAGATAGAGTTAGAATATTTAAGTATAAGAATAAATTTGAAAAAGGCTTTGTTGGTTATTGGACTAAAGAGATATTTGAAGTTTGTAAAATAAACCAAACTTATCCGATTACTTACGAAATCAAAGATTTAGATGATGAAAATATCAGAGGCCGATTTTATCAAAATGAATTACAAGGAACTGATTTTTAATTATCATTATTATCATTATTATTGGAATTAACGTTTCGGGAATGAAATTCCCTTGTTAGGCGTAGCCATAGAACCTACGGTTCGTTCAATTCTAACACAATATCAAGAAATGTTACTCCTTTTTGTAATTTAAATAAAACATAAAGACATAATTGACCACAGTAAGTAGTTCCCGGTTTTTGAATTTGAAATGTATTATAAGTTCCATTTTGAAGTAATTTTTCAACTTCGTTTGTAGGTAGAAGACCGTATGAGTCAAAATAGTAATTGTCTCCATTTTTAATAGTCATACCTGCTGACCAATGTACACCTGTTTCATCTGACGCATGAAGATTTGTTATGAATTTTACAGTTTGAACTTTGTTCCGGGAACTGAAGGTTCGTGTTGGCTTATTTTTTAGGAATTGTAATTCGTCTCTCATTAGAACATGAAAATCCTTTATTCCTAATATATTTGCAATTTTCTTTAGATCAAAATTTGTAGTTGTTTGCGTTCCATATAATTTTAAAAACTCATTTATGTTGTTCATTTTATAATAAAAAAATTTCTTAAGGGACCCCTAGAAGTCAGAAGGGACCCCTAGAAGTTAGAAGGGAGGGGGTAGTGGAACTACGTTCATATGATATTGAGGGATATATTCTTGCGGTTTCTTCCACTTTTGTTTCTTCCACTTTTAAAGAAATATTATTAGACACATGATATATTTTAAAAACCTGAAAGAAGGATTTAAAAGACGTTTTTAAAAATACTAACTTTATGATTTTTTCGGTGTCCTGGAACGGTCATGATTTTCAAAGTAAAATGTCACAATCACAAATTTGAGATTCTTAGCTTTTCTGATTTTTTCGGTGTCCTGGAACGGTCATGATTTTGGGAGTAAAAATTGTACTTCTCAAATTTTGAGATTTTGAAATATTTGAAAAATTGGGTATTTTTAAAAACGCCCAAATTTATGAATTTAGGTCTTCATAACCTGAAAAAGGGTTCAAATTCATTAATTTATGTCGTTTTTAAAAATACCATTTTTTGAAAAAATGGTACTTTTTGAATGGACTAAATTCATGTATTTAGGTCTTAAAAACCTGAAAAAGGGTCTAAATTCATGAATTTATGTCGTTTTTAAAGATACTATATTTTTGAATTTTATGGTGTCCTGGAACGGTCTAAATTCATGTATTTAGGTCTTAAAAACCTGAAAAAGGGTCTAAATTCATGAATTTATGTCGTTTTTAAAGATACTATATTTTTGAATTTTATGGTGTCCTGGAACGGTCTAAATTCATGTATTTAGGTCTTAAAAACCTGAAAAAGGGTCTAAATTCATGAATTTATGTCGTTTTTAAAGATACTATTTTTTTGAATTTTGTGGTGTCCTGGAACGGTCTTTTGCCCATTACTCTGTGTGGGTTTCAATAACATATCATGTACATGTGTCGTTTTCTTGTCGTTGCAACAGAGTGGATTGAGTAAGGAAATAAAGTTGCAGCCATTTTGCTGTTTGTAAAGCTGGAAATAAAGTTGATGATTGTAAAGTTAGAAATAAAGTTATAACCATGTTGCTGTTTGTAAGATAGGTGAAATATAAATGAAGTCAGATTCACTTCACTGTTTGTAAAGTTAGGAATTTTGTCAGAATCATTTCAGTGTTAGTAAGATAGGTAAAGTATAAAATAGTGTCACAAGCATTTCACTGTTTGCGACGTTAGAAATAAAGTTGACGTTTGTAAAGTTTGAAATCATGCTAGAATCCTTTCAGTGTTTGTAAAGTTAGAGATAATATGTTTAACAAGCACGTTACAGAGTTGACCGTACTGAGATCTAAGGATTAGGTCACACTAGAACTCAAGTGATTAAATGTCATCTTAATGAAGATAGAAATGTGTTTGTGGCTGCATGTGGTGCAAGTTTGGCTTCCCTTCATTCCATTCATCATTTATCCTTCCCCTCTGCATTCCATATCCGAAGATATGTGGCGGGCCTGGGACCGCTTTAGTTGCATTAGAAGGAAGTTCTTATAAGAACTCATGATGCATTCACGAGGAAATGTGGTGAAACAGTGTGCTGTATATGTGCATGATGATTTTATGAACTAAAGAACGCCCATCACTCACTCAATCACTGAAAGAAAACATGAACGAGTTGAGATGACAGCCATTCGTATGCATGTGTAAAACTCTTACTTCATCATCCGATATCACAATGATATCTTCACTTTCCATGTCCTCACTTTCCATGTTATCACTTTCCGAGTCCTCACTTTCCGAGTCCTCTCTTTCGACCGTCTCGCTCTCGCTGGTTACCATCTCGGCCTCGCTCCCCACCGTCTCGGCGTCACTTGCCACCGTCTCGGTCTCACTCGGAGATTCCTGCGGATCCATCATTGGGGATTCGGGTGGAGGTATAACGTTCGATTCATCGAACAAGGAATAGTATTTCATGAACTGAAATACTATATCCTCACACTCATCGGAGAGAAAAGTTTCGCCCATATAAGTAATCCTATATGGGGAAACTTGAGCAGTCGGTTTCTCGGACATGATTATGATAGTAAAATGTACGAGACTCTGCTTTATATGAGACAGATACAGCCTTTCAAATGTCTGGTTCGTGCAATCATATTGCTCTAAATTTATGGTTGGAGGAAGAAAAGGGAAGACGTATTCTCATTGACTGCCATCCTCAACCACTCAACAAACTTAGATGCATTTATCACGTGAATCTCCCTTCCGATGCGCGATAGCAATGAGCTGTGTGGGAATCAGCTAGGTGGGAGGTCTGAGATGATGATACGTTCCTGCATCCTTGCTCGTGGGACAGATGCGATAGATCTCTGTTTAATGTGACAGACGGGTGCCAGAGATAGAGAGAGCGTTATCATTCATCTTTGTGTTCTACTCTATCTGCTGAGGGGCTAGCGCGACAGACGATCGCCAACCGGTTGCGCTGTCATTCATCTTTGTGTTCTACTCTATCTGCTGAGGGGCTAGCGAGACAGACAGGCGTCAGAGAGCACTTATGATTCTTTGTGTGCACAGGAGGGGAACATCTGTTTCACTGATAGGTTTTATGATAAACGTTTTGAATGGCAGCGTGTTGACTAGTGCAAGCAATGTTAAATGTCAATCCGTGTGTCATTTTTACATCGTCTGCATTCGCACAGAAAATCACTTGATGCAGGTTTCAATGTTGATTCTATGATCAATGCACGATTCGTTTAGAAATGAGACACGGTTTTATTTGTTATGTACATGAAAAGCAGACGTTGATTCTAACCTTTCATGCTCATGGTCAGTCCTAATGTTAGCTGTTTCATACTCATGAAATAATTCCACTGACTTGATAATTCAATGACATGCTTTGCTGTTTCCTACTGAAGAGTTTTCTACACAGACGTGTTCATTTTGTGAGTTCAATGGTCGAGTCGTTGAACTAAGACTTATGCGTTTCTACAGGTATTTATATCAGCTTTAAACACGACTGCAATCTATGAAAGTTTTGCCAACATAAAGTTTCTTACACCACGGTTAATGTTTACGACTTTCATTTGAATGTCAGAAAGTTAGACTATATGTTCATCTGTCTATGATGAGTGTATACGTTGTCACAGTTCTCCTTTATTTCCCGTAAACTAGTTGTGACACTTTTGTGTTTCACTTCATCTAGCAGGTTGATTTTTATCTCACACATGCTTTGAGTGTTTCCTAACTCATATGCATTCGACTAACAACGTTACAGGTTGTTATGTGTATACTTGTATGCTGTCGATGCAGAGTGCAAACACACTGCCTGTCTTTATTTACAAAACACACGCATTCAATTTGATAAAGGCAAACAACACATTTAGTAAAGCTGGTACGCTAACGAGTGTGACTGCAGAAACATTTTATAAAACTTTTTTCAACGTTTGCTAAGTTTCACAACAACCTGTCAAAGACTTCTTACAAACTTATTTCAACATTTGCGTTTAGACTTTTAAGAGAACATGTGTTTCACGTATTCTACACGAATGGTTAACGCATGTGATATAAAACCCTAAATCCAACCGTAGAGAGCCTAGCCTTGGATTATGGACTTTAGAACCCACGCGATTTAATGTCATGGAACTAGCTCTCACACACTCAACGTTTGTGACAACATCTGGTTTTATAATACATTCAACGCTGACTATAAGACCTTGTGTGAAACAATCTACACAGTGCAATAAAGCTTTCTAGCGCTGTGGTGAACACTGTTTTCATATAACATTCTAAACTCTCAGTCTCACTGCAGTAGAAAACTGCTTTTAGTAAACCTGATGAAGCTAATCTAACAGTCATGAAGTTTGAATTTTCTAATAGGGAACATTTGCCAACTGTCTCCAATAAAACTTTCTAACACTGTGAAAGTAAGTTACAAGACAATCTACACTGTGCAGTAAAACCTTTTCGATAAAACTTTCTAGTGCTGTGAAAGTAAGTTACAAGACAATCTACACTGTGCAGTAAAAGCTTTTCGATAAAACTTTCTAGTGCTGTGATGTGTTCGGTCAGTCATACAACGTCAATGATCAAACTTTATTTTCACAAACGTGCGTCGCGGTAAAAACTATTTGACTACACTGGCGCTGGCATTTCATGACATGTGTGTTTCATGAAACGTCATGATCAAACTTTACTTTCTCAAACGTGTGTCACAGTAAAACTATTTGACTACACTAACTTTGCAAACCATGATACACTTTCTGACTAGACTTAACAACTTTAATGATCAAACTTTCTAACTATACATCAACCTGTGTTGCAGTAAAACTTTTGTACAACATGATAAAGTTTCTGACTTGACTTACAAATAAACGTCATCATCAAACTTTCTAACTATACATCAACCTGTGCTGCAGTAAAACCTTTGTACAACAAGATAAAGTTTCTGACTAGACTTACGAATACAACTTTAATGATCAAACTTTCTAACTATACATCAACCTGTGCTGCAGTAAAACTTTTGCAAACCATGATACACTTTCTGACTAAACTTATGAATAAACCTTCGATGATTAAACTTTATTTTCACAATCGTGCGTCGCGCTAAACTATTTGACTAAACTTTGCTTTTGCAAACCATGATACACTTTCTGACGACACTGACAAGAGCTTGTTCACTAGCGAAGAGAAAAATCTGTGATGTGTTGCGTGTGGCGCATGAATGTCCTCCCGTTTCACCCCTTCATCATTTCGTCTCCGTGATAGAGACAAGACGAACTGATGGTTCATTCTCGCATGGTTGGCCAACTGTCGGGAGACAAGTGCAATGGAGATTTTATGAGGTAACGTGTGGCAGATAGCTAAATATCGCCCTGGCGGTCAGAGTACAACGTTGAGACGAAAGGCAACCACTTGCAAACATGATGCAGAGAGGTTTCACAAGGATTACCATTGCCCACATCACGTGCAGTACTCATCGCTACGGACTTCACCGCTGTCTCGAAAGAACGCCCACACACAGGAAGTATCACACCGAAAATCTCCGTGACTTGCACCGTCCATGACTTGATCGCCAGACATGAAAACCCGTAGAGTTGGTAAGAGGAAGCAAGTCGTTGCTTTGATCAGCTTGATAGCAAGCCGTAGGGAGCTTGATTCACCAGCGTTTTGCAATGGAGATGTTTAGAGGCCACCCATGACCAGATAGCTAAGACTCAACCGATTGGCGTTCAAAGTGCTACGTTGAGAACTGTGTCAAATGCCCAACATGAGACATGAGTTGCCCCAGCGGCTTCGGTTTAAAATATGACACTCTCCCTTGCCACACTTATCACTACGGCATCATCCGCTGTCCCGAAGGAACACCCTGTCAGTGGAATAATACAGCAAAACTCTCCGTGTCTTGCAGGCTTTCAGTGAAAAGCCGCTTGGTTCATGAGAAGACTGGCTCAGACATCATTAAAAATCCTCTAGTTGACTTCAGCAGGGTCGAAAAACCCAGAAAACCTCCAAAACTAGTGAATTTAAATTTTTCAACTTTTTAGTACTACTTATGAAACTTTATAAGTAGTCTATTACTTAGGGCAGGTCAATAGCGACCGAACCTTTTTTGAATCAAGTCAAACGGACTTGTAGAAGCAAAGTTACAAGCCTTTAAAGTTTTGGAGTCTTTTATGGCCTGGAGACGAAGGCCATCTCCTGACGAACCTCTAAGTCTGACGCCTTAGCTGACTTCAGCAATGAAATTTTCTAAGTCGGTTTCTTACAGAAACCCGGTTTTTCAGATTTCCAATGCCATCATCGGAGCTCCGGAGTTCACCTACCCCAACCCAGTCGGGAGGAGAACTGATTTCCACAAGCCGAGTTTCCACTTATATAGTTTGTGGCGATCACCTGATGACGTAATACCCATCATCTAAACAGTAAAAACCCGTCTACCTCCGGATTTAGCACAGCCATTGCAAAAATTCTAACTCGTTTTTCGGAGAAATGATGAAAAATTTTTCTCTCCGATGGCTTTCGAATTTACCATGCCGATGCAGAATTTGACGCTGATTCCAAATCTGGTCTCTGTTTTCCCGTCCGAGGCTTGCTTCACCCGCTAGAGCGATTTTCGTAAACATTCTAACTCTGTCGTTTTTTTCGTCAATGTCCAAAAAGTTCAATAACGTCTCACCTCTAAACGAAGGCAGGTAGGAACAAGCCATGTTTTCCACTGAATTTGTCTCACTCTCAGCTTTCAAACGAGCTATGGCACGACTTTCTACGATCTCTACAACCAAAGTTGGAAGATCACTGCCGAGCGGGGGGGGTCAAAACTTTTTTCTCCGATTGAGTTGGGTAGAAGTTTCTATACCCAAAATTGACCAAAACTTCCGAATTTGCACTCCTTTTTCCAATCCGAGCACTCCTTCCTGTCGAAAATGGACTTTACTCATCCCAAAACATCCAACACCCGACCTTTCCAACTCTGACGTTTTCCTGCCATTTTTCTCCCTGGAGCCAGGAAAAGTGTACCAAACTGAGCTTTCCACTGCATTTTTCTCATTCTCAGCTTTCAAATGGGCTATTGCACGACTTTCTACGATTTCTAACACCAAAGTTGGAAGTTTGACAGGAGGAGGGGGGAACGTCCTCAAAACTTTTTCTCTCCGATGTCGCTGAAAACATCCTTTCTAACCCAACATTTCACGTAGACTCCGCCGAATCTGCACTCCATTTTCCCATTCGAGACCTCCTTCATGCCGAAATTCGACTTTTCTCATCCCAAAACCACCAAAACCTGCCTTTTCCAACTCTGACGTTTTCCTGCCATTTTCCTCCCTAAGGCCAGGAAAAGTGGACCAAACTGAACTTTCTACTGCATTTTTCTCACTCCTTGCTTTCAAATGAGCTATTGCACGACTTTCTACGATTTCTCACGCCAAAGTTGGAAGATCGTTGCAGAGGGTGCGGGGACGTGTCCAAAACTTTTTCTCTCCGATATCACTGGAAACATCCTTCCTAACCCAAGATTGGCCAAAAATTCCGAATCTGCCCTCCATTTTCCCATCCCAGACCTCCTTCATGTCGAAAAACGACTTTTCTCATCCCAAAACATCCAACACTCGCCTTTTCCAACTCTGACGTTTTCCTGCCATTTTCCTCCCTAAGCCCAGGAAAAGTGGGCCAAACTGAGCTTTCCACTGCATTTTTCTCACTTTTAGCTTTCAAATCAGCTATTGCACAACTTTCTACCATCTCTAGAACCAAAGTTGGAAGTTTGACAGGAGGAGGGGGGACGTCCTCAAAACTTTTCTCTCCGATGTCACTGGAAACATCCTTCCTAACCCAACATTTCACGTAGATTCCGAATCTGAACTCCGTTTTCCGTTGACCACCCAACACTCACAAGATGTTGAATATCTCGTTTACGAAACGAAAATGGCGATGGCGTGTACATGTACACAAGAAATATGAACTATGAACATGAGAACGCACATAAGAACGACGCAGGGAACGGCACACAGGAATAGCGAGGAAAGGATATGGGCACATTGGTTAGATTGAAGCGAGGAAACTTTAGATACATTAACATATACGCGTCATGCAATTAACGCAATTGAATCTCATAATGGAATTGGAATTGGAATTGAATTGAACTGTTTCGACTGGAATTGGAATTGGAATTGAAATTTCTGCTCTGGAATTGGAATTGGAATTAAAAAATTTCAGTGGAATTTTTCCAGCTCTGGGCTATAAATAGACCTGCAACGGACACTGGGGAAATCAAGAAATGAAGCACCTAGAAATTCACGACAATGAGTGGCAATCATCAACCAAACACCATCAGATGAAAGAAAATCAAATTCCAAACGAACGCCACATAAACGACGTAAATCAGATGCTCTCCGTTAGTGACCACACCAATACGATCAAACTGATATAAAATTTATTGCTCAACATCTGAATATAAGCAGTCAAATATCCGTGTAAGAATAACTGCTGAACAGCAATATCAGCGCACAACCTTCGTCACAGAGCTGCGCCTGTAATTGATGGTTGAGGGAAGCATGCCTGAATAGGGAAAGCGTTTTTGTCTTTAGGTCTTCCTTTGGAATATTATGTGATTAGTTAATCGTCACATGCATGTCTTGAAATCGACGGCCCAGGAAATCATCGCATACTCATTGGAGACATTATGTCATTTGAGAGAACAGCGGTCTTAGTAAGAGACATGATGAAAATGACCCGATATCGCCTTACACAGTTCACATTATTTGACGCTCTCTAACTTGCAACACGACTGAAACCATAATTTAAACTTCATCAGCACGTCTGAAACAACACACGTTTACTGACTTCTGTCAACATGACATCACATTATTAACTATCAAATCAACGGCACAGTTAAAAACATTATTTATGAAGAACGTATTATTGTAAATAATTGAAATAGTGGTTTTATTACCTGCGGTATGTCTACTAGGTCCAAATGATCTTTGAATTCAAGACATTAATGATTAATTAATTAGTACTGGCATTCGTAGTTGCAATTCAAATCATAGATTAAAAAGCAGTCATTCCAAACAGCAACATTTAAAACAAGAACGAAAGCTCTGCATGATGTTGATTTGCAAAGAACAAGTGAAGCGGGCACACATGCTGACATCACTGCTCGCGAGTTGAACGGGTCATTTTACCGCAGACGTAGCATCGTCGAGCACTTCCATGTGAATCATGGACACTTGATGACATTAGGATGCTTTCATCTATGAATTTAGTCGAAAGGGCAGCATTTCGAACACTTTTCTTGACTTTCGGCTGTTGAAGACGACTTTTGACAAGGTTCTCAGTGAGGGATAAAAAGATTCTTCAAAAATTGCTTTTTGTTCCGTCTATATCCGTTTTCTTCATGATAATATGTGCATTATTGCTTGCCACATCGATGAGATGTTAAAAAAAAGAAGCCATTGATTTGCTTTTCTTTGGGATTTTCGTCAAACATGACAACATCACCTTTCAAGCAATTGTAGTCGGATATAAGAGATTGCTTTTTCATTTTATCATTCGTAACGTCGGAGCATGTATGCGAGGAGCTCATAAGAATAACTTGTTTGTTTCTCTTTGCTTGATAGCAAACTACCACAATTTGGTTGCAATGATCAAGGATATAATGACTCTCTAAGCAAGACTTCCTCTGACAGAGAATCCTTTCTATGCCTTCGAATGGTGCCAACTAAAGTTAAAACGCATGAGCATCACATAATCCCAATTATGAAGCATTTGTGATTCTATCGAATTCTATCCGCCCATGAGTAACCCGCGCGTACATTGAGAAACTTCGAAAATTAACTGCCTCATGTCTCATGTCACTGTTCCCTAAGTGCCATGAATGTGTGCTACTGTAGGCTACAAAACATTCAAAAGTGGAATTGTGATGCTAAGTGCTTTTATGTGATAGATTTCATGGAGTAAAGCATATTTCGGTCGTCAACATTTTGTTGACAGAAGTCCGGAAGAGGATGCACTCCCTTTAAATTATAAGGTTTATGCAACTTATGTGTTCCATACTTGATTGCATGTTTGATTCATACTCCTATAGACTGACTTTTATTGACGAGATACATCATTGCTGAAATATAGAAATCTGCACGATGTCAACAAAATTTTGACTGACGACAGGGACAAGAATTGACATTCCATAGATTAAAAACAATAGTGCGCGAATTAAGGAAGAAAACGTAAATAGCTATCGGACTGTGTAGTGTAGACTACACAAAACTGTGACAAGTGAAGACTAATTCAAAACGATTGCACATGCATGAACTTAGTAAGTGGTCAAAAAGGAATTTCTTATACTTTACAGAAGTACGAAAAGGTCGTGGCGTCGCTTGCGAATTCCTGTAAATTCTATTGAAATGCTTCGATCGCCACGATTCCTTCAGATTCGAAGAATTTAGATCATTCTGCACAATTTCTCTCGTTTATGTTGGTCCGTCAGAATCTTAGTATGGAAGTTGGCATGCGCACGGGAACATATGGGTTCACTCAGTCTCTTCGGAGGACTCATCAATAAATGGCACTGTCACAGCGATGTGTGATATTATAACACGCACTCCACTGACTGATGTCCAGAGCTCTCTCTCTCTCTCTCTGCACATTCAATGACGACTATTGTTTGAGAGTATTGGGGTGTGTGCCATTTCATTATAGCATGCAAGATATGACTTTTCTCTTCTACACTGTTATTCATGTACATGTGGTCTCAAATGATTAGTAGGAAGAGTTAATGAGCCTGAGTGTTGACTACCATTAATAAATGAGTACAAATTCTAGCACTACAAAATCTACACTCTTTGAGTGTAAAAATATTAGCACTAATTTCAGAACTCTTTGGGTTGGAAAGCAGAGTACCATTAATAGCTAACAGTCGCATTTGCGACGTTCAACATTTTTGTAGTTTCTACACAAATCTAGACACATTTCAATCTTGATCGCTACATATTCTTTTATCGTGAAAATAAGCGTTATAATGAATGAACAAGTTTTTTCGAAATCACATTGTAGTATGAGACACATTGACTTTTTCTCATCTTGTATAGCTTTTACAATCGTAAGTGTTCGGACTGAAGGTAAATTCAATTAAATCGAAAACTATTATCGTCATTGATGAACGCTTGCCAGGAAGTCTTTGCCTATTACCTATGATTCATGACATTATGTTTTTTTGAAATTCAAATATTTCATTTAGCGACATCGAACAGTTTGTTGTCACGTTGCAATTGCGACGGTTAGCAGAGTAGCGCATAATGGAGATCTGGAATCAGGAGTTTATACGTCCAATTTCTACCCAAGTAGCACAGCCCAGTCGGCCCCAACATGGGAAGATACCGTTTTGCCCAATGGCCCCGTGGGCTACCCGAATGGTGGCAGGTGCCGGCCACCATCAGGAAATGGCCGTTTTAGTCTAGTTAATCCCACGTAAGCCCACATGCACCGGCGTGTAAACAACGTTGGCCCAGCAAAAAATAGCCCAATGTTGCCACAAAATACCCGTCGTCAGCGCGCATGCATTTACCGTGCACGCAGCGGCTCCACACCGAGCCGACGCCGAAATGAGGTGCTACCCATGAAGTGCCGACGCGGGTGCGTCAATCTTGCGATTTGCTTTTCTGCAATACCGCATTTTTTCCATTCCCGATTATCTATCTGTGCCACAGCAACAATGCCGTAACACTAGTTATGGCGATACATCCCGTTTCTCTGGCTCAAAATATGGCGGGGGATGTGTACATCAATAGCGTAGCTATTATATGTATCGCCATAACTAGTGTTACGGCATTGTTGCTGTGGCCAAGATGGATAATCGGGAATGGAAAAAACTCCCTTCCTGATTTAATTGGTTAAACTTACGTAGCGGATAGCTGTGCTGTTTGTGAGATAAAATACAATTCTGAAGTTCAAATGTGTATGTTCTCATCATAAAAAGGGGACTGAAACAATCGCATAGTCACACAAGTATTAAAATCTGATACAGAATTACATGATATGAGACTTGTCAAAATGAACACGCTGAATTTTATTTAGACATCAAACACAGAGATTCTAGAATAAATTATTTATGTGTATATACAGTCCCTATTAGAAATATCTGATGACCTAGTTTTCTAACAACCAACATAATCACTTAAAAATGAAAGAAATAGCTAAATATAGCTATGAGCATGACTGCAGTTGGCCATCCTTTCTTGCATTAGCATAAATAAATTGACACTGCCATCAGTGCTGCATCGGAGAAACTCGGAGGCTTTTGCAGAAAAGGATCAATTAGCTCGTCAAAGGCAATCCTCCATCTAAAAAATCCAACCTCTAGCAGACAGAAAATTTCAAAATGCTACTAAGAACTAACTAACTATACCCAAAAACAGCGATTCATTTCTATAGGATATGACGGACAACTAGTAAGCATTTTAATGTTTAGCTACTACAGTCTTGCTCAGCTACAGTTATTATTTTTATTTGTAAAAGTAGTTAGAAGAGAGCTATTCAATATTTCCATTAAGTACTGCATCTAACTATATCGTATGATGTCTAACAGAAAAGGATTGATTAGACTTGAATAAAAAACCTTTTACAATAGCACAAATGTTGTGAAGAGTGTTCAATCTCCTCTCGACGTGGCGTCATCTACTAAAAGCCATCTGGGTCATTCCATATAGTAACGTACACCACATTTTATCTACATTTATTAGTATAATTCTTCAAATACAAATCACAGTAAGGATTACAAAACGTCATATGAAAGAATAACCTCAGACTGTTCTATGGTAGTAATGTGAATAAAATCCCTTTCATAGTCTTGTCTCAGGAGCGTTGCAAAGTCGGTAACGTACACCACAGGATAAAATCGACTTTTATCACTGTCCTAACTTTAGATGAATATTCCTGGTCTGCAAAGTCAAACAGGTGTCTGTGAGTTTCACAGATTAGTACCTGAGTGTATCGAGAATAACTCACAGAAAATTCAGCTATATTCCATGCTATCTTCATTGATTTACATATCGAAAAGCAAAACGATGCGTGGTAACGTACACCACATCACGTACACCACGGAAAATGCAAACTCAGGAAATCGTGTTAAATTGATATTTTTTTCTTATTTTTTGCTTCAATATTGATAATACTGTGTCTAAATTACTCAGTGCTTTATATGCCGACCCTCTCTAGACCTATCATATTCCTTTAACATCATAACTTTGAAATCAAAACGAACAATTTCCAGAAAAAAGTATCTTTTGAAAAAACATCAGTTTTCAGCAACTTGTTCTGCAAATAGTATCAAATGTTCATCAAAGTCCTTCATCGTACTGTAGAATAGTCATACTGTGATGAGGTGAAGTCATAAGCATCTCCACGACGTAGTTTCGATGGACGATTGAGTTGAGGTACCACATCCTCCAGTCCAAAAGCAGGATTATCAGGATTCATGGGAAACGAAAAGATGTTTTCTCTTTTCTTCCGCATGAACGTGCCATCAAATGCAACTGTGCTGTAAACTCGAGTGACTCTTCCGACATAATCGCAACCTTGAAACTTCACGACGACATAGTCACCCATGACCAATGATCCAGTTGATCTGGACGGACCAGCTGTTTCAGATGCAGGAAGATGAATTGGAGGAATTTCCCACGTCTCTGATTCACTCAACACTGGAGTTAGTCTCTCCATTTTGATGTCAAGGTCAGTAGAAAGGCATTCCCAAAATGGGACGATTTGATGCCTGGCTTTTTTGGAGCAGACTCAAGAGTGGCTGAGATTGATGATTGGTAAAAGTCATCGATCGCCGTGCTTGGTACATGTTGAACAATAACAGCAGACTCATGCGACTTGATGGTATTGACAAAGTCCATGGCATTTTGAACAACTTCTTGACGGGCCTGAACACAAGTGTGAACCGTTCGCTTTAAGCTGCCCCCAACCCCATCAATGGCCCCTTTCCCATGAGAGGTGGCAAAGAAATTCCATCTCAGACTCCACAGATCAAACTTGTTGGTCAGGATTTTCATGTACTCGAGCATGAAGCGATTTTTGAATTGTGAGCTGGGACCGTCACTCCAAAATATGACGTTGTCTCCAGCTTCACAAGATTCCATCATGAGTCTGTTCAGAAAGTAAGAGACAGAAGTCTTAGTGTGGTCATTCAGATCAGTAACGAAGCACAACATCTGCGGTGACTCTCCTGGTCGGTATAGAGCCACAGTGAAGAGAGTGATCTGATGTTGTGCCCAGTAGGTACTTTGAGCTGCATCTTGAGAGAAACATGAAAAGTTCTCAGAAAAATCAAAGTGAAAGATTTTTTGTTTTTCATCCGCTTCTGATAGTTTCTGGCGAGAAAAAGATAGACTCTGCTGCTTTTGAGTAGCGTGATGAACAAGGAAAGACGAACATTGAGTTCTGAACTTCTCTATGCAATCCTGCAATGATTCGGTCTTGATAACTTGTTCCACTCTCTTTCCCTCTGACACCCACCACTTATACGTAATACAGACATCATTCTGATCAGAATCTTCCTTCAAAACTTTGGTATCAAAGAGTTGGCCATGAGAACAAGTAGAACACGACAATCTTCGACAGTGCTCGATGGGTGGAGAACACATCAAATAGTCTTCTACCCATAGGGAATCATACTTTCTCACTCCTTCCAAATGAAAAGCCAAAGCGTCGCAAACATGCATGAAATTTTGATGAGTGAGGCAACAACAGGATTCAACTGGCGTGGATCCGTAGGAGAACACATGTTTAGGCCTCCACGAAGCAAACTTCGACATTTTGACTAATTCGCCAAACTCCTCAACGAACATTGCATAACATTCCTTCAAGCTATACAGCAAGAAACGCTTTTAGGTTTTCTCTCTGTCCACCTTGACAAACTCCTTCCTATCTGCACACCATCGAGAGATAGAATCACGCTGATAGAAATCCGTGATCTTTTCTATCGTGTCCTTAGAAAGACGTTCACGTGGAGTAGGAGGAGTACTAGAGGTAAAGATCAGAGAATTCAGGTTCCTAACAACGACCTGCTTCTTCGTGGAAGAATTAGGTAAAAGACCTAGAGCTCTAATAGTAGCCCTACGCTCAGAAGAATAGCTTTTATAGGCACACTTATCTGTTGGTGGAGTTATAAGTTTCCTCGCCTTCTCCTTCATGCGCAGTCTCTTCATCACAAGAGCCTTCTGTTTTCTTATCTTCGCCATCTTCACAGGATCCTTTTTCTGCACTTCTCGAATTCTTCGGAGTCTCTCCTTCTCCTTGCTCCTCAACTCGTCTCCCTTTCGCTTTCGGTATGCTTTCTGAACTTCGGCTCTGGACTTCGCCATCTTGCCTGCACTCGTCAATAACGAAGCTCTTCGCATAGCACAATGCAAATAAGCTGATGCGTTTCAGGCAATATCTCATCCAATCAGAATAGCCTGATCGAGTCAGAGCCTCATCTGAGGTGTTAGATGGTTGCTACTAGCAACCAACGACGTCACCCAGAATAACGCAGAGATAAGAGAGAGGATAGATCAACAGAGAGATCTGCATGCTATTGTTATCAGCGTGACCGTTTAGCGGAGCTAATAGCATGGGGAAATCCAACTTGATCTCACAGCCGGCTGATAGCGTTGGCAGCAGCAGGCAGAGAGCGTTGGAATGAGAAATTCCTATGCTATTGTTCTCTGATAGAGACCAGTGCTATCGCACGAAGATGAGAGGCACTGATGATGTAACCAAATTACAATAGTTTTACACTATGAAGGTTCTAGTTATGTTAGTGCGTAGTCGACCAATATTCACAAAAGTGCTGATTATTGGTAACGTACACCACGCATCAAAATTGCGTTTTTTGGTGTGTTAACCTAGAATATATTAAGCTTTTGTAGTGCCATGAGATGATCTGTGTTAAATGGAGATTTTCTGGCACGATCGTTTGCTTTGTTACTTAGTATTTTGAAACACAAAAAACTTTTCGGATTTTTTGGTAACGTGCAGCACACGAGTTTTTACAAAACTCAAAGCCATATTGAATGGACTATTTCTGATAGAAATATGGATTGCAGCACACCATTCGAAAGCTAAAAGATCAAGCTAAAATACCGTTTATTCCTAAAAAAAATCATTCACTTCTGTAGAAATCGTAAATCAAATAAATTTGCTAGTCAAACTGAAATGCGATATGCATGTACACACCTTCCTTTTACAGGGTCAAAAAATACCAAAATTTCGTAAGTACTGCAATTTTGATTAGGGATATCTTAAATATGGCGTATCATGAACATGTTACGTGAATTTGAAGTAAATCAAAGCATTATTCATTTTTTCGAAAAATGGAAGAGTTACGTGGAATGACTGATCTATATAATAAATTCCTTTTTAACAAGTCTTAGAATTACTGTCCGGTAAAGAATACTGAAGCGTGGTAGGGAGTAAAAAAATTACGGATGAACCGTTGAATTTTGAATGAGCTAGAGACTTGATATGAAATTGAAATTAAGTTCGAGCATATTATCAATGCCATTTAAGCAATGTCTTAGCAACAGTTTTAGGTAACACATTTCCCACTTATTACAAGACAAAATGAAATTGATGTGACTTTTTTACAGAAGCTGCAGTTTAAGATTGCAAAATAATAACAGCTACGCGGTAATGATAGTAAATTCACGACTATGTCTCAACTGCAATTACAGGAAAGATAATTAATCTGGATACGAATCATGATTATCAAGCAACCTGGAAAAATCTGAAAGGCAGATAATAATTATAATATTAGCAATTCTTGGCAATTTTTATTGATCTGGTAAAGAAAGATTCTGATATCATTTTCATTATATAGTTGAAATCAATGAAATATTATTATTCTTCAGTCTTTCTACGCACAAAATCAATAAATTATGACAAAATATATTTCGTCGATCTGGTCTCATCAATTGAGATAGAAAGAAGTCCTAAGTAAAAATTTTGGAAGTCAAATGCTAAATCATTTGAAATCTCTGTACAAAATTACAAACCATCAATGTCAATGTCGACATCTACCAAATATACACATATACTAAAGTTCATTGATTCTTGTTGTACTGACAGAACTACGACAATCAATGAGCTGTGGTATATGTGTATATTTGTTAGATATCGATATTGACAGTTTGCAATTTTGTAGAGATTTCGAATGATTTGGCATTTGACTTCCTGAATTTTTTCATATGATTTCTTTCTATTTCAATTGACAAAGTCAGATCGGCGAAATATATCTTGACGTAATTTATTAATTTTTGTGCAAAGAAAGACTTAAAAATTCATTAATTTCAACTAAAAAGAAAATGATTAATGAAGATGAATTTCTTCATTTTCTGAGTCATGGGTACAGAGGTGATAATACCCGGAATACAATTTAAACAGGAAGCATAAAGAACTAATCTCCGATGAAATTTGTCATAAAGCTTCATAGCCTCAATGAACATTTTCATAAAAATAAGTTGAATAAATCTTGAAATTCAACGGTTCATCAGTCGATGTGATCAATGAAACTATAAAAAAGCTACTGGCGCGCGTAGCGCATCTATGAAAGTGAAAATCAGAGAAGACCACTCAATAGTCCGAGTCCACTTAGTCCGAGTCACATAAATCACTGTGACTTAACTGCGCTTGGGCCTCCGCCTCCTTCATCTAAACTCTCGTTGTCGCCGCCCACCTTTGCGGTCCCTTGTACCACGCATATACCTGCTGGAGATCTCCTCAAAATTCTTGGAAGTTATCGTTGGAAACTGCTGTTTCTTCACAGAATCTGTAACGGAAATGGCACCATTTTACACCCACATAGCTGCTATGTCACTGAAATGGTGTCGTTTTTATATTTCAAGATAAAAGTTTACAACATCCGGTGGATATGACGATCCCAGTTGATTAAAATTCATCGGAGATAATGTATTCGCAGATATGTTTCAGTAGACAAGATGCCATCATCAGTGACCGTGACAACGATCAATAACAATGAAGCAATATATGCACGACTTAAAGGAAAGAAAAATCAATGCAAGGAAGGTGGTTGTGATTTGTTACAATTAGTCATAAAATAATGCGAATGAAGAAATGACTTCATGTAGAATGGTTGAACAATTTTTGTGTATGGACTGCGCTAACTGACCCCCGTTCAGCGTGGACAAGGACGAAAAACGGGGAAGTAAGTAAGGAGAGCGTACATTGAGCACCTTGAAACTTTTATATTGTGCGCTATATGAATACCGTATTTTCATAAACAAAATTTTCAATAAATGAGTACTTTAAAATTGCCTTTGTCGGGATATCAATATGAAACGATTTTAGAAGGGAGTCAACCTTTCACGTATTTGTTTATCCAAGCAGATAATAATAGACCTGCTTCGCTATGAAAACTACCCGCAAAAAGAAGAAATGAGCATGGGAACCTCCATTGAACCTCCTGTAGTTGAATTCTCATTAGACATTATAGGAAGCAATGTCGGTTTTTACATAAAGTACATTGATGACATTTTAACTGTCTTTTCGGTCTGCAACCGAAACCCACACTTTTTTAAAACGGTTTAATGCTGTTGATTCATCACTTCATCTTACCATAGAAAAGAACCGATAAGTAGCTCAATTAATTTTCTAGATATGATAATTTTCATAAAAATGGCAAATTTGAAACCAATGGTATAGAAGAAACAAATACATTATTGTATACTCACAACCACTCCTACAGTCCCTATTGTTATTAGAACAACGCGATTAAAGCATTGTACAATATACCTCAAAAACTGCCTCTCAATGGTCATACGCGGCAAACTTGCATTTTTTACGCAGGCCGAGTAAATTTATGCAGGTAAACTATTGCGCATATGTAAAGAATGAAAGCACTGTATACATAGATAGAATTTCAATGTAATTACAACTTCCACGTTTAGTTGTTGGAGTGACCCCATGAGCCTGATAGCTTTCAGATGGTCATCGACCACCATAATCATGCCTCGTGGAAAAGCGCCCGTCTAAATACAAATTGCTTTTTTCTATTAGGTCTACCATCATGATAATGGAGTCCCTACAACAATTGAATATTGAAAGACCCTCATTTTCAAAGAAAGTCCACGTTTAGACTAGACGAATTTATGTATCTTAAGATGTGAGAGATTGCATCCATTACTGGACCAGCTGGCATCATTACTGGGACAAAAGAAACATACTTGTGGGACAGCACCTCGAAAGGGAGGCTCAATTCCGGTGCAACAAAACCTTTTTGTGACAGGGATTTCTTGCAAATATGCTTTGACGGCTTCAATGAATTTGGCTGAAAAATTACTTCAATTCATTTTATATTAATTTCTTTTGACCGAGTGAAACTGCTTTTGAGAAGCTGATAAATTTCGTAGAACAGTACAGTAATCATGCTTTGTTTACTATTTATACATATACAATCATTTCTACTCTAGCTACAAACTTATTGAAAATACATGTATTATGCAAGTAACTGAGAAGCATTATTTGCACAATTAAAATTGCTAAATGCTAATCAAATAAATGACGGTAATTTTCCAATAATGCTTCCACAGTCTTTTTCAATTATCAAACAATAATGAAATATTAAAAATACACAAAACCAAATACAATAACGAAAACTGAATGAACTAGATAAACGAAAATTAAAATTCTGGGATGGAATATCACAAAACATTATAACTGAAGACTTCAGAAATCAAATAACCACTAGTGATGTGCATCTAATCATGTTAACATGCAACAAAGCAGACATTAATTCAGGGATTGTTTTTTAGTCTTGACATCTTAACTTACCGAAAACTAGCTGTAAGAATGGGCCTTTCAACCCAAACTTAAATCCTTTGGATCCGCTCCTCCCATCTAAGTTGCACTGCAACTGTACGTTGTGCGATAACAGCGTGTTGAATATTCTTTTCACCAATTCAGATTCAATCCTTCCACCGATAACGGAGAGACGACGGACCTAGAATAAATGAGGCTTAAATAGATAGTTTCAGCGACCGAATATTTCCTTGCTACCGTTAATTAAAATATTTACGTGTCTATTAAGTTCCCGCACTACTTTTGCTACATCTCCCAAGATGCCTAGGATCGCCTAGACCGCGATTTCGATTCAACGACATAGTATATAGTAGTTGCTTTATAATTCCATGCATTTTTAATGAATGGTCGAAGAAAATTTCTATGTCTTATAGGCCGGCCCCTCCGCATTTACAGTTCTACTAATGAGAGATTTCATTGCAGAAATTCCATATCTGCGAGGTCAATACAGGGAAAGTTGAATGTAAGATAACCAGAATAAGTAGGCCTACTTTTGATTTTCCAGCTGGCAAGTATGCAATTAGGCATATCTGTAGGAAGATTTTAAAATCAAGCAAGTCATAACTGTGTATATCGTACATTTAATAGTAAATTTCACAAGAGTAAAAGAATTAATGAATGAGTAGATTGATTAAAATCAATATGCGTCTGGAAGCCGACAGCAATATAATCTAAATAAAGGATGGAAATGCTTTTTATTTTGATGAATCTGGGCACTCTTGATTTACCGCAATAACAGACACCATTACAAGTTACCAGCTTCAAATTCTCGAACTGCTCGAAGTCGATTTCATCAAATTCAAGCTATTATTTCATATCGACCAGATTTCATTTCAATTATCATATACCAGTGCAACGAAATCTAGTACTACTTACTTATTCAATGCTCACCTCTCTCAAGGCCCGACAGGGTTTCAAGTCGAAATGAGAGATTCAATAGTAATTCCATTTTCGGTAACAGTTAACAAAATTTTTGAACACTTGGCCAAATCAGTGATGAGTTGATGTTATGACCAACCGCGATGATTTATCCACTGTCGTCCACGGAGTTTGAGAATTTGGAGAACCTGAAATAATTTTGTTTTGAGCCGAGATTTACTGTGTTTAATGTCGGCAATATGGATCAATCCTTAAAAATATGCACAAGTAACTGCGATGAAGTAATAGTGCATGTTCATCACACAGTGGCAGAACATTGTGTCAGAAAAAAATGTATACGTAAATGGGATGTCTTGAAGCAAGCCACGAAAATGAAAATATGCACAATGTAAATAGAATGATTAAATATTGAGTTCCAAATTCAGTTGAAAAATAGAATAGACCTGAATAGCTGGCATTTCATCCAATATCAGGAATCATTAGAATCCCTAGTTCACATATGTCAACATCGACACAACTCCCTATTTAAAGTCGCAGTCATACCCGGGTAAATTCGAGATTTGCAATTAAAAAGTTAGTTAAATTTCGACAAAATAACTATAACTTCGACTAAACTATAATTTCGAGAATCAAGGTAGAGCTATCCATAAAATGGCGTAACTTTTATACTAATATAGAATTTCGTCATTCGACCTAATAATACTGATAGGAGACATAACTTTTGTTGAGTAGACTTAGCATTTCAGCGAATTTTCTCAGCACAGTGGATGGCGATTAGACCTACTTTTAATGATAAATCAAGAATATCAACTTTAAATTTCAACAACAATTTCCCTAACTCCTAAACTAAAGAATGGGGGCATATTGATACCTTTTAGAAGAGAGATATTCGGCCACTTAATATTTTACTAGAAAAGCGGATTCTACACTTTGAGAGCTACTTAGCGAGAATATGATTGACCGGTGGGCGGCATTTCGGTTCTCTTTCACTCTGCGTTTTAAGGAACCCTCTGCTTTTCCTATCACCAATCCAGAAAAGACTGGTGTCAGCCGATCTCACTCTCTTCCACCACTGTGACAAAATATGATGGGGAAAGCATCATATCGCAACAATTTCTTTCTTCACTACTTCTACGCGTAGAAGTGCACCCCAATGCCGATAAGACGAAATCTCTAGACCTAGCCTATAGAAGGTAGCCTAAAAGTTGGCGCTGAAATTTGAGACTTTGCGCCCCTCAACCAGTCTTAATTGAGTTTCTAAAACATTACAATTAAAGGATTAAGTTACATCCAAAGGTTGTAAGTCATTGATCGTCTTGTGAAGTTCGCATATTGACATCAGTGTGCAACATAAAGTAAATGTATGATCTACATAACATTTAAACATATATACATGCTATTTGAATATGATGAAGTGAACAAAGGTAAATATCATTCTGACTGCTTTAATAATTACTTCAAAGAATCTAATAGGCATATCAGATCCCGCGGAAATTAAATTGCTTAACTAAAAACCACGGCGATAAGAATGTTATGTTTCACAACGTTGCCTGCAGGAAGTCCGAAGTAAATTCTTACTAACTGCGGCAAAATATGATGCGGAAAGCATGTGAATTTTTAAAATACTGCTATCTAAACATCCGTGACAGAACGAATAATAACAAATCTAGCAGAAGACATAACTTTTTTTCGGTAAATGTTATTAGCACTGTATCTTTTTGTACATTCAACAAATCTTAACATCATGATGAAGCTGAATGATAGCTCACACTGTTTGACAGTTCTCATGGAAAAATTCGGTCCTCTTCATGCTAAAATCCTGCATCAAAGAAAACTCTCAATTATCTTTCGGAAAGCCTACTGGCCACAACTGACCACTTAAGAAATTAAATTCAACACGAAAACTGCATATGAAAATGGTTCAACTTTTTTTATGAAATTATTTATTAAACGGCTTGTGTGATCTGCACAGCAGTCAAACATAAACACGAAATTTAAACATGACGGAAGTGAACAAAAGTAAACATCATTCATGTTGCTTTAATATATACTTCAAAGAATCTGAATCATACATCAGACAACGCGGAAATTATATTGCAAGCCTAAAAAGAACAACGCTAGGAATAGGTTACAATCACAGAATCTAATTCTGTGGTTAGAATATTATTCCACGAGAAGGAGAGAAATGACCACAGCGTACGACAACCACAGAACTAGATTATGGAAAGACTTCCCGCTTTCATTCATCCACCGTTACTTGCACTGAAGCCGCGATTTCTTGTTTACATCGATGGCCGCTGAAAATACTTGGGCAAGAAATTGGAGTTAGCCAGCAGCAAAGCATGAAAGACCAGTAAATTACAATGTTTTGCTTGAATTACATCATGCAATATTGTGTTCAATTGCTAAATTAACAAATGTGCGGTACCTTAGTCATGCCACAGGTTGAATCGATATTTGAAGAGATCAAAATTTGACGGCCACATTTTTCTTTTATCATTGAAGTACTAAATTCTTGATTGACATGTTTTGACAACTTGTAGGAGTCTTCGCAATTGAAGTAAATATAAGTAATATAACTTATAATTTTGTTTTTGACTGATATTATTCAGAGGATATATGTGTCATGTTGTGTTCCTCGCTGCTAAAATCGAGCGATAAAATTTTCAACATTATCATTTCATTTGTTTCTGTGTAGTAATTCCGATCTTCTCAAAACTTGACTGAGTAAAATATAGAGAAAGAAATTCATTCCCGTTAAAAACATCTCATTCGTATGTAGTGCTCACTTCGTTTACAGCGATTATGAAGATAACTTGGTATCTCGGGGAAGGCAAGGTGAGAAAGTCAGTTTCAGACGAAAACCTCTTTTGAAAAATAATGCAGTTCCCAGTGTTTTTTATGGTTATCCGTCCTAATTGAACACGACACTAAAAATACCTCGTCGTGCACCTCCAGATCGTTCCAACATCTCATGTCCCAATTCTTTAACGGCTGTCCTGCATTGCAAGGTTTTTCAGGACTTTTCAATATTCAATCAGCTGTAGAAGTGTAAATAGGCTAATGAATATAGCCCATCCCAAAGCTCTTCCGTGACTTTTCATGAACTGACACAGTGAAGCCACATGTAAAGTTTGAACCGCCAATTATTATTTGTTTTAATGCTACGACCTAAAAGTGCTTCACCTGCCTGGACCCTATTACGGAATCTGTGAAGTTCTCTCTACAGTCCGCGCTCCCATAGAATATTTATTGATGTGTGAGCTTTGCTAGCACTGCATGATGATCAGCTGTTGGTCTGATGAATGAAACTGCACTATGTTGACGTTTCTTCTAGCGAAACTGTTCTCAGATGAACGTCACTTGTGAGGAGTAGGCCAAAATGAGACAGCCGGCGTGACGAATTCCCGCTATATTGAAGCAGTTGATTTCGAAGATGACATGGCCAACATTTAGACGACAAAACTGGCCGAATTGGTGTGCTTTTAGACAGACGATGCAATATGAAGATTCCATCCTGGTGTTAGGTCTACCTGCAGATGCTTGCATCATATGATGTAGGTGCTCATTCTGACACCTGCTTGTGAGAAAGAAGATCCGATCAGTGGAAAATGCTAAGTGGAGATGTTACCATCAGGAATTGTGTGTACGTTTCCGAAAGAAAAGGAATGCATATTGTGATCATATTCTAGAAGCAGAGTACAGGTACGGTAGCATGATGAGGTGCACACGCTAATACAAACATATGAACATATTTTGAATCTATGGATTTGTCATGTAATTATGCTTTCGGTACAAAAGTTTTGCTGCATTCATAGAATGCGATTTAATTGTCATCATCAAACTCAATTTTTCCCATTGAAGTGCTGATATGGATATGCTAAATTGTACATCATTCTTTCTAATAACTTGCAGATGGCAGACCTAAACGGGAGTTTTAAACTGCACAATGAATATGTGACGGATCATTTTCAGTTTTCAAAATAATGTTACTAAGCAATGGTGTGCTTTGAAAGTTATGACTTTATTAAATTGAGTCGATTAGTTTGCATCAAAGTGACAATAATACATTAGAGTAATGATTGTCCGGGAGACCCTGCTGAGCAGGTGAAGCAAAATTTTTTCTAGGGCAGGACAACCGTTAATAGGCCAACCGAAGTGAATTTTTGATGCGTCTCATTTGCTTAAGTTAATGAGAAATCTATTGCATGACTATCAAATTCTTACTTACAAAGATTCTGATGGTGCATTTCATAAAATTGAATGGATTTACATTGAAAATCTTCATGAATTGCAAACAAATGATTCATATATTCTCGCAAAAATTCTCGTATTCATTACAAACGGGCACTTATGAAGGTGTTCCTTTCATTGAAGGAACGTTCATCTGTAACTGCAAAAGCGCTTAATCACATATTTGAGTTGATGAACTTCCACAGAAACTTCTTGCAATTTTATCAAGCTGCAATTACGATGACTGACTATGCAGATGAATCAGAACCCGTACGTACTGCGTGATTACTTATATAAATGGAAATGGTGTAAATGTCTACTTTTTATCATATGAGCTTCTAATCACTTTTATAAATGAATAATTGCCGCGACTTTAATAGTATCCGCCAACTTCTTGCCGAAGTATTTTTTAGACACAAAATACACCCCAGTATATTTCTGACACGAGACAATGACTTGCTTACCGGCTTCACGTGCTGTTGATCAGAGCAGGCCGTCTTCGCTATGGCGACAATTGAAGTCTCGTTTACTCATTCAATTAGTTACTTTCACCAAGTAAAATTTCATCACGTGATAGCGTTGGATGAAAAGCTGCATGAATATTATGAAAATCCAGATTTCCCTTTTCACGTTGCGCAATGTCATATTTCAGACTCGTGGAGCGTCTGCCCAGGTTTCTCTTAGCCTAACTAATGACTTCTCGTCTGTATCAAACAGGTCGACCATCTGACAAGCTTCATTACGCAATTTCTACACAAAGTGACGTTATGAGTTTGTCACTGAAATTCTCTTTCAAGACAATAAACTACCACAAGTTTGGAAGACAACGCCCAGCGTACTCGACCTAGCTTACTGTACAATAACCATTACATGTACTTGTTGTATTATTCTTACTAGCAGCAGCACAAAGCTCAATCAGTACTTGCCTCCGCACCAGTCAGTCGGTAGTGATGTATAATAGAGGATTAGGAAGTAAGTCTGACAAACGTTTTCCAAGAATCCACAGGCTTGCAGAACCGAAATATATCTATTTGAAATATGAGCACTTAAACAAAATATACCCAAAGCTTCTAAATATGCCGTAAGTTAATAGAGTACCGTTGTGCTTCAAAAATGTCTTCATAAACAGAAAATGAAGGGAGATTTCAGCGTCAACAAGTAGCCACACTCTGTATGATGTAAGGGTGAAACAAGTGTATTCCGTTAGTACTCACAAAATACGGGAATATAGAAGAATAAAATATCTGTTCTATGATAATGTTGCTGATTGATTGGGGACACTGATCGATATTCAAATCCTGCATTACCATACATGCTATGCAATCGCCACTTACAGCATTATTCATATGATGACAATTATGGTTTGCTACATGTCATAACTTTCATCGTTATGGAAATTTCTGCATAAACGGCTGGCTAAATTTATAAGCATCGGCGCGCTACTGGCGAAATTGTGGCTTATGGGGCAAATATTTAGAGATGCCGTCAGTCGCCGGTACGGTGAGGGTTTTATTGGCCATGGGTCACCTCAAGTTGTGCCCTCACCTTGCCAATCCTCAAAAAAGTGGTGCCCACGACAGCCCATATGACCCATTCCTGAGCCAGCGTGGGGCCGTCAGAAGCGTGTTACTAGGGTATGGTCTTTCTCATTGTACCAGATCTATTTTTAGTTATTACTTCATTCTGCCTCGTAAAATAGCAGAGCCCGACAATGATTCACTCATTCTTAGAATTTGTCTATGACATTGACGACGATGAGGAGACGATCAAAGCTTACTGTGGATGAGGCAATCGAACTGATAACGGCACATAATGATAGCGACGTTCAAAACGAAGACGTTCAGGAAATGATAATTATCCCACCCACAGAAAATCCACATGTGGGGACCGACAAAGATAGTGATACTTCTGATGATGAAGCGTTTCATCGTTTGCCACGTCGAATCTTACAGTCTGAAGCAGGGATACCATTACAAGATGATTGTGAAGCACCACCACCGAAACGAAGAAAAATTGAAAAAAGAAATTGGACTGATTCTGATCATTTCAAGCCACTCAAGTTGGAAAAAGACTTTACTTCTGATTTTACGTCATTTCATAATCTTCGGTCGGGCATAAATCCGCCTTATCATTGTTTCAGATGTTTCTTTGATACTGAACTTATTTAATTACTGGTGGAACAAACAAATCTATATGGAACTAATAACGGCAAATTTCTAAACGTGACATCCGACGAAATGATAACTTTCATCGCGATTTTACTCCGCTCAGGGTATATGCGCCTACCCAGTACACAATTACACTGGTCTGAAGACTTCGATGTAAATGGTGATTGTCCTGGAAACTGCATGCGTCGTGACCGTTTCCTGTCCATTTTGAAACACCTACATTTTATTGACAATAGCTTGATGAATGACGACAAATATTTCAAGGTGAGACCTTTATTTGATTTCTTTGACAAAAGGCGAAAGTGTTTCCCCTTACACAAAATTTATCGATCGATGAAGCAATGATAAAGTACTATGATCATCACAGTAGTAAACAATACATGGCAAGCAAACCAATAAAGTTTGGATACAAGTGCTGGTGTTTAGCATCATCTAACGGGTATTTGTATCACGCGGAACCTTACGCAGGTGCTGGCACACATATCAAAACATTCGGTCTTGGTTATTCTGGAGACATTGTTCGATCTTTAGTCGAGAAGTGCAACGCACCCAGTGGTTCTTCCATCTTTGTTGATAACTACTTTACTTCACTGGAAATGTTTGACGATTTGAGAAACAGTGGAATTAGAATTACCGGAACGATTCGGTCAAATCGACTTCGAGAGTGTCCATTGCAGAACAAGAAAGTATTTGAGAAAACTCCTCGGAGTACGATCGATTCAAAGTCAGATGGTAACAATATCATAATACAATAGAATGACAACAAAAGTGTACTCCGTGCATCGAACTGCTTTGAGATCGAGCCATTCAAGTACGTCCGGCGATGGGATCGGTCTACAAGAAACCATATCAATCTAAAGGTTCCGAAACCAATTACTGAATATAACAAGCATATGGGAGGCGTAGACCTGTTTAATCAGCAAGTTTCATTATATCGAATCCGTACTCGATGTCGGAAGTGGTATTACCCTCTTTTCTCATGGATTATTAATGCATTAATGGTAAACTCATGAAGATTTTACCAGGATGTGAAGAATCCACAAATATCTCTGCTTCAGTTTACTCGAGAAGTTGTGATTTCAGCTCTTGCTCGACATGGAGAGGAAAGAAAGCGTTCTGGTCGCAGGGCAAAAGTTTCGCAACTGCAGAATTCTACCCTCAGATATGATGGCATGAATCATTGGCCTATTGATACAACCATCAAGGGCGGAGTTTGTCCAATGTGCTCTGCAAGATCAAAAATCCGATGCAAGAAGTGCAATGTTGCTCTTCATATTTCTTGTTTTGAAAATTACCACAGAAACCCTGATCTGTAAACCAAAACTAAAGGTGTGGTAGTCATCGGCGTGCTCTATGTTGTAATTGTACCGCAAATATATTTGCTATGCCTTTCTAGACGTTCTATTATGCATCGACTAAATTTGCTAGTGGAGAAGTAATAAAACAAGTTTGATGACTAGTGTTTTGTATTTTTTGAAGTTAGCCAACCGTCGCGTTTGCAACGTTTTCAAAAAGTGTTTCTTTTTCAATAGAAAATTGATCATTCCTAAAATTGATATTATTGTATTTGATTTTGACTTGAAAGGATGTCATACCAACAAAAGATCGAAAAACAAAAATTTCGTTGTTAATGGGCTAATTCGCACTCATTTCAGTACTCATTAAATGAGTTGCATAGGAGTAGCACCCTCTACTAATAAAGCGACAATTCTTAGGCAATAGTTCCAGTCGTCTTGCATGCTACGGAGCGTCGAATAACGCAATACTGCAATTTTTTACGCAACTACGAAGGATCTCGAGTTTGACTAGCTCAATAACTATAAAGATAATGATATTTGTCCATTTTTGTATTGCACTAATTTTGGTAATCTGACTAGAATGTCTCTGTTGAGATTAGGTTCATTGTTTATAAGACGGAAGGTTGTCTTCGCATCGATGGCATTTGTCATTTGATGGAAGTCATAAAACTGGAGTCGCCTGGAATCATTGGAGATCACATTTTTTATGAAGCAGCTGATCGCAGTCATTCTCGACAATTTCTCTTCAAATTCTGAATTTCATTTATCCACCATAGCAATTACTTCTTCTAAGCACTTGCACATTTGCCAACTTCTATGAATTCTTGCTAGATTCTTGCTTCATGTACGCATGATAATATCAGGAAATAAACATGTTCTTTAATGATTCTGATTGTTGAGATAAAACGACTAACACTTACGTGGCAACGGATCAAATCCCAAAACTTCAATTTCGCAAATTTCAATCAGTCTTCTGGTTCCAGGCAATGCAAGAACTACGTATATTCCCAAAACTGGTTCTCCTCGATGCAGCTGGAATAAACAAACGGAGTTAAAGGAGTTTATTGGACAGACGATTAACATCAGATGTCGAAGGCTTTGTCTGCAGTGCAGACCAAAGGCATTATCATTCTGTCTAAATGTTCTAGTTAGCCGATGTGAAGAGCTTTCACTCTTTATAAATAGGGATGTTCGTGCAGCATTGCTACTCATGAGATGGAGATAGAAGCGAGTCCGGTCCCGGACTATCTAGTACCCGGGCCGATTTGTGTCATGTCTGATATTGGAAATATGATCAATTATATTCTCTGACTCACCTCATATGATTGCTTATCAACATGGTTCGCAAAAAAGATGAGATAAATACCGGCATTCGACCGAATGCTTCCTCGACCAGAAACAACAATCAATAGACGACTAGCAGGCAGCATTGCTATGGAATTCTGGTTAAAAGATTCGGTTGAACATTGACTTCAGCTCTTGTCTTATTGACCTCACTTTTAAAAATAGGCTATATATCTTCAGTGCCTTCGTTTTATCCGCTTAAAATGAACCAAAATGTAACTTATAACAATAGCAGCTATCGGTACATCAAATAGGATGCACTTTATTTGTGATAGACAGACGTGCTTATACAGTGTACATGTAGAGCAATCAAGATTTACAGAATGTACCACATTATTAGTCACCTCCTTCTTATTTCGTTTTTCTGCTCTAAAAACTATAATTTCAATCTCTTTTGGCTATAAATACATTCAAATTTCTTATTTGACACTCGCTTCAATGGGGAGTTTTCCGAAAACGCCCCTTTGCTGGTCTCCCAAACTATAGCATTGTCTAATCACGCACCAATCGAATTGGCATTGAAAGGAGGCTCAGAAAAACAGAGGCAGTTTTATTTCTAAGGTCATCCCTGAGCTGAGGTAAAAGTCAAAAGTCAAAGGTTATCTAATAAACCATACACCAATCGAAAGATCTGGTCAAGGTGGTCAATAAAATGATGATTACTAACCCAATAAACGTGTTGGCATATTAACATGTGAAAACTCCTTTTTCGGATTGTTTCTTTTTGACAGACGATAATTTAGAGCGCTGTTAAAGATTTGGGAATTAATATAACCTCTTTGGCGTCGTCCATTTGGCGGGAAACTCTATTTGTTCTTCAAAATGGCCCCAAGAAACTCTTCATTTTAGTAAGTTATAGAAAATATTCAATTATACAATCAATTATTCAATTATACAATCAATCAAAAATTTCAATTATATAATCAATTCCCAAAATATTTTTATGAGCAAAAGACCATCCAAATCGCTACTCAGAGTTTCATGCACCTAATAACACAATCATTTTGATAAATTGTTTTTATTTTTCAATAATTTAATTAATAAATTATAGCGCAATGAGTTTTTGAATCATTTGGAAGTGCTTGCAATCTATGAATTGGTCAAATGAATATAGTCATTTTGTTATTTTGCAATTAAATACTTTTTGACACCATGTTGTCATGTAAATGTCATGCGTGATGAGGTCGCTAAAGGACGTATCCCCGATTCTACAGAATCTACGACAATGACTTGATCAAAAAGTAAATAATGAGTTATTAAAACAACACTGACAGCATATTATTTAATCGCTAAAATATTCACAATTCAACACAATGCAAGCAGTGCGATCATTTGTACTGTAAACAGCACATTTTGAGTCATCGGGATCTTCTTCCTCTTTCATAAATAATGCAGCTAAACTATCTGCTTCGTTTTTCAATAAAAATTGATTAAGTAGCCATTTTTGGAAAACTTATTTTAAATCAATAGATATCGATATATATATCGTTAATTGCATACTTTAATCACAGAGGCATAGCATGGCAATTATTGCAGATTAATATCACGAACACTTTTTTCATTAAATATTAAAAAGGTTGCCATATTTGGAAACCCTTGAAATCAATAAATATTGATATATTCAAAAACATCTCCATGGTTTCTTCCATAAATTGTAGAGTTTTGATCACAGAGACATGCCATAATATAAAATACAGGTAAATAACACGGACAAAGTTTCAATAAGTATTGATCAGGTTCACATACATATGAAAATCTCTGAAATCAATAAATATCGATTTATTCAAAAACAGCTCAATCAATAATTTTTCAAATGTCATATTCGGAATCAGCATACAAAGCTACATCAGAATAAGCTTATCGTTTTCATGGACATTCATTGCTTCGGGCGCACCGTGTAAGAAGCTGTTGCGCCTTGGCTCAATGTCAAGGTCTTTCACGAAAGAAATGCTAGAAATACAGTGTGGAATTCCGCGTCAAGTGCTTCAAGGCCCACCACAGTTGGTGACTTTGTAGAATTACGTAGTTTGTTGAAGAAAACGATCAGCTGTTTTCAGACACTTTTACTCGCTGGACGAAACGCAATAAGCATCCGATGTTTGTTCAACTTTAAACAAGAATCATTTATTACAATTCCACGTACTCCCCGAGATGAGAACGTAGTTCTCAATAACAAATCATTACCGTCTATTTATTCGTTTTTTAAGTCTATAAGAGAAAGGTAGGGAAGTATGAAATGTATTTCAAAAGAATTTGTCTACTGGTTGAATCACACGACCAAATCGACTTCTTGTTTCTTCTTGCCGGTGCTCATCCTCTTCTTTCTCGCTGTCACTGCTTTGCTGATCGACGGTGTCGCAGATATCATTGGTCTCTTCCCATTGATCACCTTGTTCCTCTTCTCGGGAAACTGCATCTTCCACATCTTCCGTTGGTTCCACTGAAACTTCACCACTCGTTTCTTCCGACTTCTCCCTTGGACTTCTCTCTAGAGGCACTAGAGTCTGAATGGCTCGGCGAACGACTGAAGACCGCATCCTAACGCGAGCGACTCGCGCCACCCCGTCTACTCCTGGAATATTTTTTTCAATTGCGCCAAGCGGCCAGTTAAAGCATTTAACTCTGTCAGTGTGCAACATGACTACGTCTCCCTCGCATACTCCCCTATTCAAGGCAACTTTTGAAACATTTCTTAGTTGTGTTAAGTACTCAGGCTTAAATCTATTGCAGAAATGAACGAAAATCGCTTGTTGCGTATCGTATTCAAGAGGAAGATCAATTACAGATTGTGAGAGGAGCTGTTTGTTTTGGTTTGATGTCTTTCCTAGTAGGAAGTGATTAGGAGTCAAAGGCAAGAAATCTCTTGAATCACTGGAGACTGTAGTCAAGGGTCGGTCGTTTATTACGGCTTCCACTCGGGATAATAGCACTGTCATTTTTCTTTTAGTGATGAGAGTGTTGCCTAATGTTTTCCTGATAGGTGTTTTGACGACTGACATGAAGCGCTCCCAAAAGCCTCCGTACCATGGTGCGTATTCTGGTATGGTCCTCCATTCGATTGTCGGCGTCGAATTTTGCAATATTTACTTGGCCTTTTTAAAGGCCTTTGCGTTGTCGCTCATGATCATTTTTGGCAGTCCTCTTCGTCCGAAAAATAAGGTCAAACCGTTCAGTAGGTCTGTGGTGGACATGTCATTAACCAACTCAAGGTGTACATACAGCACGGAATACTGAGCATGTGAACAGAAGAATATAAACTTTGACTACTTCATCAGCATCCATAACATTCAGAGGGCCCGTATAATCGATTCCAACGCATTCGGATATCCTGTGGCAGGAATTCACTCGAAATCTTGCAAGGGCTTGTGCTGAGTAGTATTGGGTATGAGATCCGACGCATCGCTTCGCTCTGCATCGGATCTCATACCCAGGTAGATACAAAAAAAAATAGGACCCTCCCGAAATTCACAAAATGAAATTTGATTAGATGAGTTAAGATTAGAACCTTATGATAAATTGAGATAACAGAACTTTTCTCTTAAAAGATAACAGAACTTTTCTCTAAAAAGATAACAGAACTCTGCTACTTCTGTAGTATGAGTAGTTTTGAATTTAATATGTACATGAACAGAAGATAGATCGTCTCCTACCATGACACAATTTCTCAACGAAATCAAAGCGGCATTGTTGTATCATTGTAGTAAAATATTTGGTTGAAACAACGGCTCTCAGGTATGATTCGCGTGAGGAATGCGGCGCAAATAATAAAAATCAGCATTCTGTTGATTCTTATATTGCCACGAGGCCTTTCGTCGGCTCTCTTCTGGTGGCTACAGTCGATACATTAGAAACAAATGAAAATGAGACAATGATATATATACAAGAAAGAATGAATAGCAATGAGTGATAGTTCGCTAGCGCCAAGGGAGAGACAAAGTCACGGTTGTGTCTTTCTGAACGCACATAATGGAGGTCGCAGTGACGTAATGTGCGTTGCCTCGAGATATGGTAATAAGCGAGGTCTTTGCGTCCGAACGATGACGTCGAAGAACTTGATTCTTTGGCTTGCATTATCGAACAAGCGGCACTCACTCGCGTGTCTCGTCACCGCGCTAGCAGGTTCAGCGCTGCTTCTTGGTCGTCGGTTGTGTCCGTCCATTAACCAGGCCGGCAGGTGCTCCTTCATTCATTCTATCACTCATTGCTATTCATTCTTTCTTGTATATATATCATTGTCTCATTTTCATTTGTTTCTAATGTATCGACTGTAGCCACCAGAAGAGAGTCGACGAAAGGCCTCGTGGCAGTAAAATATTTGCTTAAAAATGGAAGATGAAAATGAAAAAACAAAAGAAACATCAGCTCCTTTATATCCCATATTGGAACAAATGGACAAAACAAAACACAAAGACAGGATAAGGTATATGAAAGATAAGGAGACACAACTATTGTTAAAACTAGAACATTATGATAAATTACGAAAAAGATGGACTATAGTGAAGAATGTAACACAAGGAGTTGGAGTATTCTTAACATTTTCTTTAGGCGCTCTGACTATTGTAATATCTTCTGGTGCTCTAACAATTCCTGCTGTTGCTACTGCTTTAACAAGTACAGGTGTTTTTGCAACTTCACTTGCGACAGTAATAGATAAATCTTTAATGACTAAGAAACGAAAATCATTGAATAAGAAACATTCACATGTCAAAGAAGTATATGATAAACTACATTACTATTTTCAAAGATCAATTGAAGATAATGTTATTACATTAGAAGAGATACAAGCTTTTGACAAAATAGCTAGAGAAGCTAATAAAACTCCCAAAATTCCTCAAGACAAAGTAGACAGTGAAGCTTTTTTAGACGAAATAAGAACTTTATTAAAAACGTTAGAAGAAAGTTCCATAGAACAAAAATAAGTTGTTCAGTAAATTCGACTCTTCAAGTCTCAGCACCTTTGGTGCAGTGTTTTTGCTCTATCTCTATGCTACCACAAAATTCAAATATTATATTATAAAATAATGAATACAACTGAGGTTAAAATAAAACAACTAGAACAATTAATAAAACAGAAAAATATTATGAAGAAAAATTATAGACAATATCGAATGCTACAAGCTGGCGTTCAATCTGATATGTTAGAAAAAATGCACCTAACTGAACAAGTGAAAACTGATTTTGAAAAAACTATTGCACCACTCAAAATTCTTGAGAAAGAACTCGCAGTTCATGATAAACGAATTGATATATCTGATCCAGTACAGAAAACCATCATGGATGATTATGGTTTGTTAGAAGCAAACATAGACAAGAAATTACCAAAATCTATGCTCTTTGAACATTCTACTTCATTTATAGTTGGAAAGCCATCTCTTAGATTTTACTTAGGTGGAGAAGATTTATTTATAAATACTAAAGAAAGTTTAATTTTCACACCAGACAAAACAGCTTTCAGTTTAGACAGAAATTTCGTGGATTTATTAAGAGGAGCGGATTTAGATAAATATCATACTGAAATATAAAACTATGTTAGATGAGGTTGGAACTGCAAAAACTCTTAAGCGTTATAAAAATTTGAATGGCTTATTATCCAAAACGTCTAGTACCAGTAAAACAGGAACAAAGATACCAATGCCAACAGCTAGTTATTCAACACCGACTGGTTATTAAACACCGACTGGTTATTCAACACCGATTGGTTACCCAAAAACAGGAACAGGATTACAAACAGAAACAACTGTATTCCTGTCCGATGACCCACTAGAATTAATAAATAGATTAGAGATTTTATTATCTGCAACAAATGAAGGGCATAAGTCTAGTTTTAACGAAATACATGCAATCTTAAAAAGACTATTAGAAAGAAAATTATAAGTGAAAAAGACTACAAAAGCGTATCTAAATTATTTAGTTTAAAAATGTCTTCGGCAGAACTAGAAAAAATTAATAAACATTTAGAAAATTTAACCGAGATTTTGTCCTCATCAAAATTTAGTACGACATTAAAATTTATAGCAACTACTTCCTCGCATACTTGTAATTTAGACCCTATTATTCACTTAGAACAAGACAAACATTATGAAGTAGCATTAACTAGTTTTTCAACATTTAACACTATACAAAATATTATCAAAGATGTGAATGACCGATTTAAATATTCAAATGACAAAGGTAAAACTTGGAAAGAATTAACTTTTCTTCCTGGATCTTATGAAGTTGAATCGATTTCCAATGAAATAAAA
Source organism: Prostheceraeus crozeri (assembly GCA_907163375.1). Classification (NCBI taxonomy): domain Eukaryota; kingdom Metazoa; phylum Platyhelminthes; order Polycladida; family Euryleptidae; genus Prostheceraeus; species Prostheceraeus crozeri. The sequence goes on along the minus strand of CAJQUW010004163.1, from coordinate 511,862 downwards.
AGACATTTAGGTATTTAATTTAAAGACAAGAAACAATTACATTTCGCAGTTGAACCAGCAGTAAATAAATTTTCTCTTACTTTAGATGAAAATCATCAAGTTGATTTTGATATTGACAAATCTTTATCAAGACTATTAGGTTTTAAAAGGCAACTCTGTGCACAAGGTTTTCATATCAGTGAAAATATACCTAAAATAACTGAAATAAATTCAATCAACGTTCAGTGTGATATTATAGAAGGTGGTTATGTTAATGGAAGCTAACAAATAATATCTTCAGTTATCCAGCGTTTACAGTTCCGATTGGTTACAGTTTAAATGTAATCCCAAAATCATTAATATATTTTCCAGTTACAAGAAAAACAATTAATTCAATTACTATTAGAATAACAGATGAGAAAGGAAAGGCAATAAATTTTGGAGGTGAAGAGATTATGATAGATCTATTATTACGAGAGGTGTAATTAAAAATATTGACTTAAAAATGAGTGAAAGCAGTTCTGTAAAATATCCACTAAACAAGAAAGTGAAATTCAATCATCATCATAACTTGTCAAATATAATTTTATCAGTTATCTGTGGAAGATCAGGTTGTGGGAAAACGTATCTATTACTTAAAATTCTCACGACACCAAACTTTTTGGATTATAACAATCTTATCATTTGTACAACAACAGCAGAACAACCTATTTATCAATTTTTGAAATATGGTTTTGAAAATAATCTTACAAAATCAGCTATAGCTTCACTGTTTGAAGAATATAAAAAATCGGAGTATGAAGAGGAAATAAGTTCCTGGTGTGAAGAAGCAGCGAAAAATAAACAATTAGTAGAACGCGAAATAAATAAACACATATCGATACAATTAATAGATGATAGTGGTAATATGCAAGATCCTAGTAAACTAAATAAAGCGAAAAAACATTGTGTTGTGTTTGATGATTGTGTTAACAACAGAGATCAGGCAGTTCAGAGAAATTATTTTACAAGAGGACGACACAATAACTGTAGTGTCTTCTATTTGACACAAAGTATGTATTCACTAGATGGCAGCGTTATTAGAAAGAATGCTAATATTTTTATGTTTTTTGAAATCAATCCAAGAAACCTAAGTGATTTGTTAAGAGACTTATGTATACGAGATAAATATGAGTTTAAACAATCTTGCAGTAATGCTTGGTCAAACGACTATGGATTTATCACAATCAATATTGATAAATTGATAAAAAAGTACATGATAGAATTATCGAAAATCTTTTCGTGGACGAAGTCTGATCGAACAATTGTTCTCTGATTAATCCGAGGGGGTTTGTCCTGAGTTCTGAATGCATTATAATTCTTCTTCCCAGTCTTCACTATCAGTGTATTCACTATCAGTGTATTCACTATCAGCGTATTCAATTATATTACATTCTTTTTTTATTCGTTGAAATATTTCGTCTTGAACATCTTCTCCGTTATGAGGTAGCATCATATCATTTGCATCAGGTGCTTGACGTTTAAGAATATTTATTTGACCTGAAAATCTATTTTCTTCAGTATTATTATTTTTATCAGGAATACTAATGCCAGTTTCTAAAGATTTTTTCCATGATTTATTAACTGTAGTTAATAATGTTTTACACGAATATAATTTTAGAAAATCTTCTACTGTTACTTTAGATTTTGTATAGCCTTTAAATGTTTTCTTTTCACTGAGTCTTCCTTGTTCATCTACAGTGATACAGAATTTTATTTTGGGAGCAATAAACAATCCATGTATAATTCCACCATTACCATAATCATTTTCCCTTGACACAATTCCCCACCAACATATCCAGCAGCGTCTAATTTATTGAATAGTTCATTGGAAATGTATATTGAATCAGTATCTCTATAATATATGTGTTTTTCTCTAAAGCCATTAACTTCTAAAATAAAGTTATTCATGATTCGTCTAGAGAGAGCAAGAATAAAAGAACCTAAATGTGATGGCATGAATGATGTCTTCCCATCTTTTACAATATTAGCTTTAAGAAATTCATCATCTTTCATTTCTACTTTCGCTAAATGTTGTTCATCATTTAATTTTTCATAATCTTTTAATTCTTGTGTACAATTTTTTTTCAGTGGACTTTCATTCCATAAATGATATTTAGTCGTGATATCTTTTTGTACAGTTTTCCCATATAGCGAATTCATTAATAATTTAATTAACTCATCGCCTACAGTGTTTCCTTCTATTTTAAATTTTTTTCTTAAATTGAAGAGCTTTTCAATGTATTTTCGAAATGGTGAAACGTGATAAATTTTCATAGATTATACCATCTGTAATAGATAATATTTTTCCACCACATCTAACAATTTCCTGTATGTCTACAGAAGTTAACACATCATAACACATTCCATTCCTAAACCTTATTATTTCTTGATTGCAATTGTTTTTATTTTTAACTTATCTTTCGCAGGAACTGGTTGAAAAAACACCTCATCAGGATCATGAAACACAACTGTGAATATTCCAGTTTTAGGACGAAATGATTGAGTGTTAAATTGATATAATACTATTTGTTCTTCTTCTTGTCTAAATATTCTAGCTGATTCGGCTTTAGGGTATTCTGAATTTTCATTATACATAGCTGATGGATATAAAGATGTTGCATCAAAAGCCATTAGAAATTCATTTTGTTGTTTGAGGAGTTGATTTGAAATTTTTTTTGCAAGGATCATTTTTGTTTTGCAACTGATTATACTCTTTCATTAACTCCATTAAATTATTACCAGGGGACAAAGTCCCCCCAGCGTAGCGACCAGGTAAATACCGCTGTAATATTGGTATCAAGATGTTACAAAATGGAGATTCGAAATGTCTTATATTTGCTGACACTCTTCCACCTGTAACAGATTTTCTAATATAATTTCTAGCCCATAAATCAGTATGTGAATGTATAAGTGTATTGCCCTCTTGTACGCTCTTCATCCAACCGTTAAATGTTAAAGCGGAGGATGTTAAATTAGTAGTTATATCTTCATCAACTAATTCTTTCATAACGTGATTATACTTGTAGATACAAAATGCTAATGAAAGAACATCATTAATTAAATATGGTTTCCATTCATTTTCTTTTTCTTTATAATTTTCATGTGTAATTTCTCCAATTTCCTAATTTGATTTACACACATTGGTAGGAATTTTAAAATTCTCACACCATTTAGAAAGACTTGTTTTTACATGTTGATAACTACCTTTCATTATAATAGTTTGAAGTGCTAATTTACCTCGAGGTGAATTCTTTTTCGTATTGTTTTTAAATCTAAAAGATTTTTGAATATATTTACAAACATTTTTACTTGTAGGATTTTGTAAAGAAGCAGTGAGTATTCCTCTTGAAGTTTTAAGCGCTGGTTTAGTTAATTTAAAATTAGATTTTATCGGAAAATAGGAATCAAAACCTGATGAATTGTGAGCTATTAAAGTTACTTTCGAATAATTAAATTTTCCAAGAGTTCTAAAAAATTGGTGGATCGGACATGCGTCTTCTGGGTTTCCCCCGATCGGACATTCATCTTGTTTCCTAATAAAGATTTTCACACAACGTTGAAGTTTGTTAAGCTCTTGTTCAGTTAAATTATTATACTCATTAATTTGTTTCTTAAGTACTTTAATTTCATGTTCGTCCTTGCTCCTTTTTATTTTAATCATATCACTTAACAATCGTGCGTCTATTTCTTCCAATCTTCGCTTCGGTAAGCAACACATGAATTTATTGAAATTGATAGCACCTAAAGCATAAGGAATAGGATGAGTTGTTGGACAACGAGGATCTGGATAAGTTTCGAGATCCCAAATGTATGTTGAACCATAGTCAATTGGTTTATTTGTTATAGTTTTATACGGAAGTGTTGTTAAATTTTCATCATTAACCCTTACCATACCAAGCCTGGACATTTTTGTCCACCTATTTTTAAAAGTTGCGATAAATTTGTTCAAGTGCATTTCAGATATAGAACTGCTCCATGTTTAAATATTATACAGTGCTGTTTCCGGCAGTATAATATTCATACCTCAGTGATGTTTATTTTTTTGTCAGGAGAGTATTGTTTTCTAAAGTGGACATTTTTGGCCAGGCTTGGTATTCCACGTAGCAAAAATTGTCTTGCAGTGAAAATTTCAATTGCAGTATATCACGTGATGAAAGGGTTGATATTGTTAGCAATACCTCGTATGACGAGCAGATGTTGTCATTGTGACAATTATGGATGCATACCTATCTGACAATAACTTTTTCTTTTCTTCCTGAGACCATAGAATACCTATCGTCCTGCGTCAAGCTACACTCAAATATCTATGCATCGTTCACCCCTGACAACCAGCATTGATTGCGCTTTAGCTGTATTCGGCAGTTGATCAACAGGCAGTTCATTCTGTTTACTTTCATAGAATGATGAGGAGGCGGCTCAGTGCACAGGAGGTAGCAGATCAGATTTTTCATGACGACGATTCTAGTGAAGATGAAGCGGACATTTTAGAGACCAATGAATCTGATATTGACGATATCGTTTCAGTGGCAGATTTATCAGATGATGACTTTAGCAACGATATTGATGAAGATGGGGACGGAAATGGTATCGAAAGGAAAGTTGTTGGCAGAAACGGTTATCAATGGGGAACAAATCGGCCACATACTGCTTCATTTAGACTGAAGAATGTGTTGCAGGTTGCGAAGATATCTGATTTTTTCTTCTACTTCATGACACCTTACATTTCGCAGAAGATCGCACTATATACAAGCAAAAGGATGCCTGATAACGAACCGGAAGTGTAAGAGGATGAGATCAATGCATATTTCGGCCTACTGATTTTATTCGCTGTAACAAAGAAACACGACGTCTTCATTCCAGAGATTTGGTCCAAAACATCATTTCACTTTCTCTCTATTGCCGCTCTCGCAATGAGTCGTAACATATTCCAAGCAATTAGTCGCAATTCATGTCTGGATGACATTGATACAAGACATCAAAGAGACAACGGCTCAGACAAATTCTTCAAAGCACGAGAGGTATTTGAAACTGTGAGGAAAAGATTGGTGGTTACGATTGAGCCATCTGAACAACTGTGTATTGATGAGACACTCTACGCATTTCGAGGTAAGAGTCGGTTCCGGCAGTACATGCCGAGTAAGCCATCTAAGTATGGCATCAAATACTGGAACATCTGTGACGTGCAGACCGGATATGTCTTGGACACAAATGTATATCTGGGAAAAACTGGTGAGAAGAGGGGAGAAAATGTGGTTGAAAATATTGTATTGAAATTGGTGAGACCATTCATCAGAACTGGACGCGGAATCACTTGTGACAATTACTTTACAAGTATCTCCCTTGCAGATAAACTATGGAGAGATGGGCTCACAATCGTCGGCACACTTCGCAAAAACAAGGCTGAGATACCGAAGCAACTACTGCCGCATAAGGATCGGGATGAATACTCGAGCAAATTTATCCTTGATGGTCCGAAGACGATGGTTTCATATGTTCCAAAGAAAAACAAAGCGGTGATACTACTCATCACTCAGCATCATTCAACAACTGTAGTCGATACCGAGACCAAGAAACCGGACATCATTGCTTGTTACAACAGTTGCAAAGGCGCCGTTGATTCTTTTGACCAAAAAGTGGAGAAATTTACCATCCGTCGAAAAACTCAGAAGTGGACTTTTAATGTCCTATACTACATCCTTGATCTAATTGTCACCAACAGTGTCATTCTTCTGAAGATGAAGAACCCCCCCCCCGATAATAATGAAAGTGTTTCGCAGGAAGACTATCGAAGATCTTGGCTTCAAACTTATCAAACCGAACCTTGACGCCTGAATGGAGCAGTGGAAATCCACAAACTTCAATGGAATCCCCCAAGGGCTAAAGGACCTCGCAGTGAGTCATTATTCCATCAACATTGATCCCGTGATTGCTGTTGCGAGTCGAAATATCCGGGGGAGATGTGGCTTCTGTCCGAGCCGCAGGAGAACGAACCAAACGTGCGATTCCTGCGGAGAACACGTTTGCAAGGACCATTGGTCAGTAAGGTGCTCAAATTGTGACTAAATTTTGGTTGTAAGCTTTTTCATTATTCGTGTTGATATTGTTGAAACGGTTAAATAATATGTGATAACTTGAATAAAATTTGAGTGGAATAAACAGGCGCTTTTGCAGGGTGTACATTTTTGGCCAGGCTTGGTATTCCACGTAGCAAAAATAGGCTTGGTATGGTAAGGGTTAACTGTTTTATAAATTGGTTTGAAATTATTTTCAATTTCTCTAATAGCTTCTGCTTTGTAAAACTTATTTATTAAACAATAGTGACCAATTGATGAACCTTCATGCAAATAATTGTAATAAACATATTTATGTGTAGTTGTAATACCTCTAGGATTTAAATGACGATTGGCAGGACTATATTATTGAACAAATTCTCCAAAGTGTTTATTGAACTGAGAAAATTTGCAATTTGACATTACTCCTGTTCTAGATGTGGCTTTCTCTTTATATAAAAAATTATTAAACATTTCTCTCATAATTCCGTCTTGTTCTTTACTGAAACCACGTAGAACATTATAACATTTTATGAAGCAGAAATCTTCAGAAGAAATGTAGCAATATTGTCCGATGTATTCTTTGATTTTATATTTCATGTTAATACCAGCACCTCTATGTGATCTTTGTACTAACTTCATTCCATAATCTTCATATTTAATATTACCTGTAAAAATCCATTCATGACTATCTGATTTCTCATCCAGATTGGAAACCATGTTTCAAATGATTTTTTATTATAGAAGGTTACGTAAAAATTTTGAATTATATTTTCCTGATCTTTAATAACTTTTCCAAGTAAATTAAGAATTTTACCATTTGCTAAACGTTTCCGCATATCATTTACTACATTAATAAAAGATACATTTTCATATTTAGTTTCATTTGGATTAAATAAATTACATAAATCATCACCAAGCTCATCCTTAATTCTATCATCAAAAAAGATATCAATAATAGGAGTTTCTAATATTTCTTTTGTTCCACTTTTCTGTTTTTTAGTATTACGTCTAATACTACGCCTAGTACGTTTCTGTTTTTTAATACGTTTACTACGTTTACTACGTTTACTACGTTTACTACGTTTACTACGTTTACTACGTTTACTACGTTTACTACATTTACTACGTTTACTACGTTTACTACGTTTACTACGTTTACTACGTTCACTACGTTTACTACGTTTACTACGTTTACTACGTTTACTACGTTTACTACGTTTACTACGTTTACTACGTTTACTACGTTTACTACGTTTAATTTGTGCATCAAACTCAGCAATTTGTTTCTTGATTAATTCATCAATCGTATGTTCTGATCCTTTATTCATTTTACCATTCATATTTTTTAAAAGAAAAATTTGTGTTTAAATTTTTTTGAAATATAGAGCCTCGGTTCCGTTTTTCACATAGAACCTCGGTTCCGCCAACTTCGTTGGATATACAGGAATATTTAGTTGATGTAATGTTTCTAACTCATACTTTGTCAAATTTTCTTTCTTAACCAACCACCATAAATTATTGTATGCTAAAAATACTCTGAAACTTCGTAAACAAAGTGGAAAGGTTTTTGTTTTAGCGTGACTTCTTATACCGTGTTTTATTTTATAGTCTTTAACGAACTCTATGTATTTATGATGGTAATAAAATTTAACTTCCCTCTTCGAATTCACAGGATTTGTAGGATGGCCATAATTGTTTAAAACTGGTACGTGTTTTATTTTATAAAGCTTTGCTTGCTGAGCGTCGCTCTTATATTCATTGTTCTCATTAAACATATTTTTTTTAAAAAATTACATTATATTAAACTCATTAAATATTGGACGTATTTCGTCTAATGTACTCTTAGTATCATTTACTAAAGGTTTCACATTTGTCAATACATCTCGGAAATCGTTAATCCCTGTTCGTATAGCATCTAAAACATCTTTATTTTCTAATCGTTTGGGTAGATAATGATCGAAATAGAAATAAAATGTTTCTGGTATGATCGTTAGTGGTTCAAGTGATTCGTTTTCTAAAAAGATAGTTATTTCTTCGATGTTATGAGGTGATAGATTCTTTGCACCTGCAAAAACGCTGATATCAAAATCTGTTGAATTGTTATAAAAATCCTGTTCAGTATCTAACAATACATTTAAGTCTTTATCATATACTTGCATTTGATTCATAATAGTATCAACCCGTATTAACCCATATTTCACATGTGTATATTTTGCCAAATTTAAAGTTAGTTGATAATTTTTCTTGATATCATCAAAGAATGCTAAAATATTTTGTGTAGTTGTAAAAAAGGTTTCAACATTTTCTCTAATTTTATTATCTACGTCACAAGCCTTATGAGCTAATTCTATTGCTTGGTTCCGTCGACTTCGTTGGATAACATATTTTTTATTAGAAAAATGACGTTAACAAATGTTGGAGGATGCGCTTACATTCCACATATTCAAGAATCAGGAATAGAAATAGAAAACTTTGTTACAAAAGCTGGTGACGTTTTATCAGGACCATTACATCTTTCTATTCTTCCACAACAAAATACAGAGTTAACAAATAAACAATATGTAGATGCTCAGATAGAAGAATACATACGCGAAGCGAGGACTCTGTCTATGAATGAAGTTAAAAAACTAAAAAATGAACTACTAAAACTTAATAGAAAGATGTAGACATCGAGAAAGATATATCGAAACTCAATTGGAAGGATGAAGATATCAAGAAAGATATATCGAAACTTAATACAAAAATGAATTCTGCTAGTAAAAGATTCAACTATAATTCAACAAAAACATTATTTGCAATTTAAAAGATTGAAAGCTCAGAGAAGAAAATCATAACCTTAAAATTAGTACAACATGAAATAAAAGAAAATCTTGTTACACAAACAAACAAAAGTAAACAAATAAAAGCTGACATACAAAAGCTAAACAGTAAAGTGGATGACTTGTTGGAACACAAACAAAAGTTCGATAAACATTTACAAGATATTGATAAAAATTTTAAAGAACAGATTAATGCTGTTAAAACGGATTTGAAGAAGAATCAGGAGAAATTCCAAGTTGTTGAAAAAGAAATTAAAACACATCACGAGCTGCTTGACGCAATAGATAAAGTGCAACAGAAAATTAATAAAGTTATCACGCGGTTGTTGTCCATTCACACATGTAAATCTTAATAGAACCTTGTTCAGAGGCTTTAGCCGATCGGACCAAAGCCCCTCAGGTTATTAACTTATAGAACCTTGTTCAGAGGCTTTGACCAATCACAAATGTAAATACTTTTCCGCAAAGTCAAATTTAAGCTTACAAAATGCCTATAATTTATAAACACAATCTTAAACACTTTGCTTCAAATAATAAAATTGCTCATGAACCATCTATGAAACCTGTGTACTATTATGACAGTGTAGAAACTATTCAAAAAGAAGGAGCTGGCATCTTTTCTGGTATCGGAAGTATCGTTAACTTGATTAAAAATAATAAAAATTTGATTTCATCTGCTGCTAAAGGAGCAGCTGCTATAGGTAGTACAGCTAGTGCAATATCAAATGCTGTTAAGTCACAAAACGAATTAAAACAACTAGAAGCTATTCGTAAACTTAGGAATGATGCTAAAGAAATGCAAAAAGACAAAAAGCTTTCCGAGGAAACGAAAAACAAAATTGCCAAATTAGCGAAGATGGAAAGTAAACATGATGAAACAACAATTGAAGAAATGAGAGGAAATGGTGAAAACAATAACCTTCGGTCTAACCAGCAAAGCTGTAGCGGAACCGGTTTAGCAAAATTTTATATCTATATATTTTTTATCAAACAAAATTTGATTTTATCTTTTAAAAAATGTCGAATCTAATTACGACTTCGTTAATTGAAAGCAAATTCAGATTAGACGATCCCCCGTTCGTTAGTTGCAATCAAAAAAAGGATGATTATATAAGAGTTGCTATGAATCCTGGATCTTGAGGTAGAGTGAATACTGGAGGTGATTTAATTTTTGAAGTTGATAATTAGCAAAGTTATTTATATTTACTGATTCATTTTTACACTGTGAATATTCTCTATATTCTGATGCTGATTTTACACCACCATTACCTGTTACGGATAATATTACATTAGAAAACAATTTCTTTCCAAGATTATTTACACAAATGCGTTCGGATGTTGCAACACAAAACAAATAGAAAAAATAAGTGATTCTCTTGGTATTATTGATTCAATGCTTCGATTAGTTACAATAGGTGAAAATAATGAAGTGCATGAAATCGAAGGTTGGTTTCCAGGTAATAATGATGGTATAATTATAGATGATTTAACTCACGCTGGAACAGACGCAGCAGGAATTGCGAAAGATGTAGAAAACATAGTGAAACAGTTAAACAGTACACAAAATAACTCATATCAGAAAAGACGTGATTTTAACAAGAAAAGTAAACAAACTGTTGATTGGTCATTATCTCCGTTATTCGGTTATTTGGATTACTTTAAAATATCATGTCAATTGAAATTCAAACTTAAAGTTCATCGCACTTTAAATAATGAATTAATATTTTATGGTAAGACTGGGAAGAAAGCATACCTAAAAATTGATAGACTTGAATGGTGGGTAAAACATATTACTCCTAGTTTAGAGGTTGAAACAACTATTACGAAACGATTAAATACGAACAAACCAATTCCAGTAAGTTTTATGAAGCGTACTGCGAGTTCCGTCACCTTTTCTGAACAAAGATTTAACTGGCATTTCAGTAGAACATCAAATACTCCAAGATATTTTTTACTCACTTTTCAAAAGAATGAAACACCTAGTTTTGATAAGAACAATAGTCTTTTCCATATTAATTAAATTCGAAGTTTACAGATTTCATTAAATCAAACACGTTATCCTATTGATTCATTGAGATTTGATGACACCAATAATCAGTTCATGGAAGGATATGATGCTTATAGAAATTTTTGTCGAGAATTTGGAGTAGAAGCACAATTAACTCCTGTAGATTGGAAGAATTTATATCCTGCTTTCTGCTTTGATTTAAGTGCACAATCGGAAGATGTTATTAAGAATAGTTGTGATGCTACAATTAATATTGAAAAGAAAAATTCCAATGGTTTATTGCTAGAAGACGCCGAATATTCCATTGAAATTCTTAATGGAAAGATGGCTAATATTGGTTAATAACCTGAGGACCTTTGTTCCGATCGGCTAAAGCCTCTGAACAAAGTTCTATAGGTTAGTAATCTGAACAAGCTTCTATCGGTTAGTAACCCAAGGCTATAATTTTTTTATTAAAAAATGGTGCAAGTGAATAATAATAAAACGGTTGAATTAAAACTACGTAACATCATTGACAAAAATACCCCTAAAACTATTACTATTGACAAAAAGAAGTATTACATAAGTAAACCAATGATAGAGAATATTAAATTTCAAGAAGAAAGGAATGGTGGACTTCTCCCATTAATTCCACTAATAATAGGAGGTATAGCAACAGCAGGAAGTGTTGCAGGTGGGACAGCTGGTATTGTCCAGGCAGTAAATTAAAATAAATGAGAGAAGGCAGCATTAGAAGAACAAAAACGACATAATCGAGAGTTAGAGAAAGCTGCTAGGGGTGAGGGAACATTAGATAATTTTATTAGTAAATTAAATTTAGTTGATGAAGGGAAACGAGTTCTTGAAAATGTACTACATAATATTGATGATTTAATTGAAATAAAAGAAACTAAAGATGGTTCTGGAATATATCTAAGTCCTAGTATGGTGCGTTAACACTAGAAATACCAAGAAAATGATTTGCCTATTATGATGAGCGAAGTGGATTCCTTGAATTCGAATAACTTAAGAATTTCAAATCTAGATCTAATGGATTAGCTCTTAAAAGTACATAGAACTTGAGTTCAGCCAACTTCTTCGTTGCATTCCGGAGGTGACATACAAAAAAACATTAGAAAACTTTCCTGGTTTTTTTGGAGTAAATATTCGAAAGAGAAACATATACCTGGACAAAATTTTACTGGCCACGGTGCAAGATTAGATATAAGACTAGATGAGAATAATAATCCAAAACCAGGTGAAGAACCAATAAATAGAGTAGATGCAGCAGCTTATAGACATGATTTAGCATACAGAGAACATGATGATCTAACTTCTAGACATGCAGCTGATAAGAAGATGATACAAGAGTTAGATAATATTGAAAATCCTACCTTTAGAGAAAAAATTGAAAGAATGTTTGTTAAGAAAGCACTACAAACTAAAATGCTTTTTGGACAGGGTTTAAGTGAAACCTACGCGTCCGAATGTCGAATGACTCAAGCCGCTACGCGTCTGAAATGTCGAATGACCTAGGACGCTATGCGTCCGAAATTCATAAAGAATATAGAAAACCGAAATATCTATTGAAAGTAAAAGTATTTAATAAAGATGATATTTGGAGTGCAGATCTAATCAATATGCCGAATGAAAGAGGGTTTAAGTACGCATTGACCGTTATAGATTTATATACACGTTGCGCTTGGGCATTTCTTTAAAAAAGAAAAGTGGTCTGTCAGTTAAATATGCGTTTGAAGAAATCTCTAAAGAAAGTAAAAGAACACCAAAGAAGCTATTCGTTGATAAAGGATCTGAATTTTATAATAAAAATGTTGAGCCACTATTTGAAGCCGTTTATTCTACAGAAAATGCTGGAAAGGCTGTAGTAATAGAGAGATTTAATAGATCATTAAAAAATAATATATTCAAGAAAATTACTGAGCGAGGTAATCAGAAATGGTTGAAGATATTACCAGGAATTGTAGATCAGTACAATAATAAAGTTCATTCAGGTATTGAAGAAACCCCAAGGAATACTTCTGACGACCCTGATTTAATACGAAAGAAAATATTCGAAAATGATTATTCGAATGAGAGTAATCCGAATTTACAGAAATTTACGAATATTTAAGTATAAGAATAAATTTGAAAAAGGTTTTGTTGGCTATTGGACTAAAGAGGTATTTGAAGTTTGTAAAATAAACCAAACTTATCTGATTACTTACGATATCAAAGATTAAGATGATGATAAAATTACTGGCCGATTTTATCAAAACGAATTACAAATAACTGATTTTTAATTTTTGGAACTAACGTTTCGAGAATTAAATTCCCTTATTCGATTCTAACATAATATCTAGAAATGGTGCTCCTTCCTGTATTTTCAATAAAACATAAAGACATAATTGTCCACAGTAAGTTGTTCCTGGTTTTTGAATTTGAAATGTATTATAAATTCCATTTCCAAGTAATTCTTCGACTTCATTTGTAGATGGAAGTCCGCATGAGGCGAAATAGTAATTGTCACCATTTTTATTAAAGATACCTGCTGACCAATGTACTCCTTTTTGATCTGACGTATGGAGATTTGTTACGAAGTTTACATTATTTTTATTTTTTAGTTGACATAATTCGTCACGCATTAAGACCTGGAAATTTCTTGTTCCTAATTGTTTAGCCATTTTCTCTAGATCAAAGTTTGTAGTTGTTTGCTTACCGTATTGTTTTAGGAAGTCTTTTATGCTACTCATTTTATAATAACTAAATAAATTTCTTGTAGGGTCCCCCTCCAGGAGAAGAAATGTCAGAAGACTTACCTTACTACTTTTCGTTTTGTAATGATCATATTATAATTATTCACAAATTCTACGTTGTTTGACAGACGTCCATTATCTTCATGAACTTCTCAAAATGAACAAGACAAAAGTGATCTTTCGATAATTCCTGCTTTTCAGATGTAGTTGTCCACAAAATCATTTGTCTTGAATAGCTTGTAATTGTGATGTCTCTTCATCTTGAGTTGATGATGCTCCTGGTTGCAGATTTAGAACAGTTTGACTTGTTTTCATTGTCTTATTATAATAATCCGTTTCTAGTCGTTCATCAAGAGAGCGTTTCATTCTCGCCGTTTCACGCTTCAGAATATATTGATTTTTTAAAGTTCTTCGCTTGCGTTCTAATGCAGCAGCGCCTTTAACTTCGTTTAAAATTCGCTGTGATATTTCACACGACGTCAAGAAATCATCAAAATCAATATCACTAAAGTTTTCCAAACTTTTTTGTAGATCCACAGTATTTATGAAATAATTCTTCTTTACAAATTCGCTGATCAAGCACACTTTTTTTGCGATTTGTCCTTTTGTCGTTTCAATACGATCGCCCTTTTGCTCATCATGAATGATAGAAGTGAATGAGATGAATTAAAATAACAACTGTCTCGTATATCGTCGTTTTCCTTATGTGTTCTGAGTTCACAATAGCAACTGCTTTTCTATCGTTACCCTTATGTGTTCTGAATTCACAATAGCAACTGCTTTACCATCGATTGTCTTCTGTGTTCTGAATTCACAATAGCAACTGCTTTTAATCAATTCAGGCGGAGAGAGGAAACACTAAATGGATTTTGTGAACTCATTTGCATTTGAAGAACTCACTTTAAAAACTCATTCTAAAAACTGATTCTGAAAATATTTTACGTAGGCGTAAATTGTACTGTCAAAATTTTACCGACGCGTAAATTGAACTGCCAAAATTTTACCGATGCGTAAATTGAAATGCCAAGATTGCACTATTCACAATAATTTTAGGGAAAAGCTGTTCGTTGTTTTCCTTTGCGAGAACAATAAATCTCTCTCTCTCTCTCTCTTCAATCATCACTCCTTATCTTTTGATTAAGTGCGGGTAGCAACCGTTTTGTTTCATGAATTCATTGTTTCATTGTCGCAAGTTAAGTTGTAAAACACCTGTACTTGTTAAAGCAGTAGCAACAACAGGAATTGTAAGAGCACCAGAAGATATTACAATAGTCAGAGCGCCTAAAGAAAATGTTAAGAATACTTCAACTCCTTGTGTTACATTCTTCACTATAGTCCATCTTTTTCGTAATTTATCATAATGTTCTAGTTTTAACAATAGTTGTGTCTCCTTATCTTTCATATACCTTATCCTGTCTTTGTGTTTTGTTTTGTCCATTTGCTCCAATATGGGATATAAAGGGGCTGATGGTTCTTTTGTTTTTTCATTTTCATCTTCCATTTTTAAGCAAATATTTTACTACAATGATACAACAATGCCGCTTTGATTTCGTTGAGAAATTGTGTCATGGTAGGAGACGATCTATCTTCTGTTCATGTACATATCAAATTCAAAACTACTCATACTACAGAAGTAGCAGAGTTCTGTTATCTTATTAGAGAAAAGTTCTGTTATCTTTTAAGAGAAAAGTTCTGTTATCTTTTTAAGAGAAAAGTTCTGTTATCTCAATTTATCATAAGGTTCTAATCTTATGTCATCTAATAAAATTTCATTTTGTGAATTTCGGGAGGGTCCTATTTTTTTTTGTATCTACCTGGGTATGAGATCCGATGCAGAGCGAAGCGATGCGCCGGATCTCATACCCAATACTACTGTGCTGGTTGTGAATATGGCTGCAAATATGTCTTTCGGCAGGCTACACACTGTCGAATAGTTGTCTTAATCCTCTTTACCATCTTGAAAAAAAAGTATCTCTGACGCATTTGATATAATACCGTCTGTATTCCGCCATGCAACGTAATCCGGTGATAATGCATAATCAAAAGTTTGATTGCCTTATGGGAGTTGCTCAATAGCAAAGGTTGCGTTCTGCTCATGTCCAAATTAGAGTTATCGAACCTTCCACGACCCCTTAAGAGTTCTTCAGAATCAATGAACGAATTAAGACTTCCTAGCTTTGTATTAGAAGGGATTTCATTACTTTTTATCTTCTCATAATCCTCCCGCCAGTCGGATTGCATATCCACCAACCAAATGTTTTCAGCAGATGATAGTTCGGCTATAGTCAAAGTATGCGTAAGATTTTTCGCAGAGGTATGACATTCTTTTTGAATTTGAGAATAAATGCCGTGATTCGTATCAACTTGTTCCATGATGAGTATCTTTGAACATCAATTACCAAACCAAGTCCAGTGTCGATCGTGCTGCTAAGAGATGAGAGCATCTGAGAACCAGATTTTCCTTCCTTGGTCATTACTTCATATTCATTTTCATTTAAATCGACTTCGGAACTCGGAGGTGTCTACTGTGGAGGAGCATTCCACCATAAATCACTTTGCTTGAGGAAATCGGCTGTGGTTCCACGCGAAACCAAATCGGCAGGGTTGCTTTCCGATTTGACGTAGTTCCAATTATGAAGGTTGGTGATCTGCTGAATAAGCTTCACTCTATTGCCAACAAATTGCTTCAATCCGTCCACGTCAATTGCTTCAATCCCGAATCCACCTCAACACTATTTTGCAGTCGGACCAGCATAGCGCTTCTTTAGGTGAAACATCCAATGCAGTGCATACATTTGCCAACCGAATACTACCTAGACAGGCGGCCATAAGTTCAATTCGCGGAAGTGTCCCGAATTTTGCGGGGCGAGTTTCGATTTACCTGTTAGAATACGTGTTTTACCAGATTCAGATTCCGTTACATAAATCGCAGCACCGTAGGCTAGCATCGAGGCATCTGAAAACATCTGTAGCTTGCATCCATGTTCGTAATGTACACATCGGTCTATCTGTATCTTGTCCAGTCCGAATACTTGTTCTTTCAGTTTTGACCATTCCGAAAATAGCTCCGCCGAAAGTGGTTCATCCCATCCCGAGTTCAGTCTTGTAACTTTCTGCATAAATATCTTCAATTTTGCTGTGATCGGGGCGATTATACCCATGGGGTCGTAGACACTTGCTATCGATTGCAATACAAACCGCTTTGTAATAGTTTCACCATCGTGCAAGTTCACATCTTCTATCCCAATGACATCCTCGTCAGGATTGTACTTCAGTCCAAGAATTTTCCTTTCACTCTTATCATTTGCATCATCGTTCAGTGTGTCAACGTTCGACACCCATTTTCGGAGATTCATAGAGCACGAGCTAAAGATTTCATTGGATTTGTCTTTTAATATCTTGGCATCTGTTTCATTCGGTAAACTTAGGACCAGATCGTCAACATAGATGTTTTTTGAAATAAGATTGCTGATCTTCACTCCCACTTCTTTCTCAATTTGGCTAAGGTGAAATTGTATCACAGCCTGTAAAAGGAAAGGAGATGACTTCAGTCCGAATGGGAGTCGACTCCACCAATATTCAATCAGACTATTCGATTGGTTGTATTCTTGTCTCGTGTATATCCAAAAGAAACGGAGTGCTTCACGATCACTTCGAGATATCTGTATCTGTAGAAACGCCTTTTCTACGTCCGCTATGATCGCCACTGGTTTAGCTCTAAATCGAATCAAAATTTGAAACAATTTGGGAAGTAAATTTGGACCGGGGAGAAGAAAGTCGTTCAACGATGTCCCATACGAATCAGTTGCTGAAGCGTCAAATGCTGGCCTGATTTTAGTGGTACACTTGTCATTGCGAATACTGGATGTTGAGGCAGGTATCGGACGATGTTATTTTCTTTGTTCTCTGATTCTACTCTTTCGATTATTCCCGAAGACTCGTACTCCATGAATATTGCGTGGTATGATTCCAACAGCTTCGGTTCACGATTTAGTTTCTGCAGCACCCTCCACGTTCTGTTTCTCACAGGTCCCTTGTGTGCATCGATTTGCTCGTGTGTCTCCTTCCAAGGTAATCGTACCTCATAACGGTTATCCTTTTTTACATTTGCATTGAAGTTGTCTAGCGCTCGTCTTTCTCCGATCGTCAGAACCTCATCCGGATTTTCAGACTTAATTCCCAATTCTTCGGATTCCCAAAATCTAGAATTATCCTTTGCTATTGCCTGAGAGAGATTACATGAAGCTGGTTGTGTAGTTGGTCTCGCAGCTCGCCCATGCACTACGAGGCCAAAAAGTGATTCATTTACGCATATTCCATTCATCATTTGACCGCTATTATATGATATAATATCATAGAGATAATCAGCTCCAATGATAATGTCAATCCGTTTCGTTGTCAGGGACATGTCGTCAGCCAGTGATTCATTTCCAATTCCGAATTTCGATAAAATATCTGTCAAATCTGGTCCTTCAACGGGAGAACAAAGCTTCTTTACGACGACACACTCCACATCAGTTCGCTTTGTTTCATCTATTCGGCTACTTAGTGTCAGACAAATTAATGGATAGGCTTTCGTCACGGTACAAAGTTCTCCAAACCCAGCTATTTTAAGCGTAGTGGACTCATTGGAATGAAGCTTAATTTCTTTTACGACATTCTCGCGAACATATGAGAGCTGACTTCCTCCGTCGATGAGGGCTCGATACAACTTTGAACTGTCATTAACCCTCAGGGCAGCTGTGCACAGAACAGAACACCTTTTTCGATTCATTGAAGAACAACTAATTGATTTAGTTGGGGTTACATCTGTCTTCACAGGTTCGGACTTTATATCTTGGTGAATCATCGTGTGGTGACGCTTTGAACATTTCCGACACGAATAATTAGACTTACAATCCTTCACTAGGTGCCGCTTAAGACAATTGAGACACATGCTCTTTGATTTGACCATTTCGCGACGACTACTTATATCTGCTTTCAGAAACGATTCACAATGTTCTATCCAATGGTCCCCATCACAAATTACGCACTTTGACCTTGTCTTACTTGCAACTTGACATACGGAGACCGAATCATGACGAGGTTTGCTCACTACCCGAGATTTGTCACAACATTCTTTGCTTGACGTTATGACATTTAATTCTTCATTCAGAAATTTCAACAATTCGATTACTGAGGAATCCCCTGTTCGATCGTAACGAGCAAATTCTGTGTTAATATCTTCAGGGAGTCTGAATAAGACTATCTGTGTTAGAAAACAGCTATAGGCTTCATTTGAAATTCCTAGACTGTTCAAGCTTCGCACACTTACTTGCACAGTGTTTATGAAATTGGATAGCGCTTTAGTATTTCCGCCTTGAACGGTAGGCAAATTCAAAAGATTCTTAATGTGCGCACGGATGATAAGATTCTTTCTTCCAAAGCGTTCACACAATATACCAAAGGCCCTTTGATAACCTTTTAATGACGTCTAAAGCAGAACCACTAAGCTGGCTCCTCAAATAGTTGAACTTATCGACAGAAGAAATCTCAGTTTTAGAGTGTACTGACGAAACAAAACTATCATAAAATAGATTCCAGTCTAAAAAGTTGCCACTGAATATAGGTAAGTTAAGTTGGGTAATCGCACTGTCATGCTGCACTCACCGAGTTTCTTGTGACGTTGTGTAGACGTTGGAATCAGATGCTTGCTTTTAACAATGCACTCGCTGATTTCGTCTTTCCACGCACTATATTCGTCGATGATTTCACAAAGTTGCATGTCGTCGTCAATGACCATCTCCAACTCGTTTTGGAGTTCGTCCAATTTCTTTTCAGTATCACGAATTCTCTCAATTAGAGACGAAGCTTGGTCACTAATGCCATCATTCATGTTGTCAGTGGAAAGCGCAGATAAGGCATGCAACCTTCGAGCAAGAACACTATGATACGCAGCACACGTCCTTTTGATACGATCAAATTTCTCCTCTGACATTAATGAGTCACAGTTTATCGCCGTTGAAAGATAAAACACGGTTTTATCTGCAAATGTTCATTCCCGGCCGACGCAACAATAATTATGTAGAATTAAACTTAAGAATTAAGACTTAAGAATTGTAACTTAATAATCCAACACAGCAGTCAGTGGTGTCGCGTGCTCCCTGACCATAGGCCTTCACTCGGCATTGGAATACTATTTCTATACAAAGCACTTTTATGCTACATTAATTTTCAGAAAAGTTGAATTTTTAATAACAATTTCACGAACATTTTTTAAGGCCAAGTGAAATTGCACATGAGAAGTGATTGCTCATGTCGCTTAACCGCCTTACTCAAGGTGCTGCGATTACTATATCCCCTCTCTGTCCAGACCACATTTTCTCGAGAAAAGAGGCAAGGCCAACAGTTTGCTGTGATTCTCACGGTCGGTCAGCCACTCACATGTTTCAAATTTTCATGCATTAAAATGTCTTGTGTATTTCTTATTTCTTTCTCTAGCTAGGAACAATTGGGTTGCGCTTCCCTTACTATATTTAGGCACCGCGCCCCGATCAAGAATTGCGTAGAATTTCATTGCAAAACTTGGAGAAGGCAAAGCATTATGTCTATCGGCAAAGCCAATATTGGCGCTGGCGCGAGCGCTTACTGCCTCACACACACACAACTCTCTTTCGCTGTCTGAACATCGTGCTCCGTCTGAACACACGACCAGCCTGTGTGTCTAATTGTTCAAAGAAAACAGCTGTGATTCAAGCACGTGGTGCAAAACGGTTCACTTTTGAGGTTGAGCGTCTGATTATGAGACGGAAAGCTGTGCACAGCTATCACGAGATGCTATCGAATTTAAATGAATGATGACATTCATTATTTTCATTTTCATAAATGTTGTTAAATAATTTTTGAGGATGCGCCGAAGGCCTCGCAGGTAAGGAGAAGACGCCACTGACAGCAGTTGATATGAGTGATGCTGGAAGTAAGATGCTCGTACTAGACAAACTGTTCTCATTGCAGTTTTATGAACTTCAGTGCTTCAATTTTGCCATGTATTGATCACAGTCAAAAATTACTGCCTTTTGAGAGTGGCAGGCCGCGATGGCATGCATATATATATCTATATATCTATATCTATATCTATCTATATATATATATATATATATATATATATATATATATACATATATACATATTCTTTGTTTTTATTGATTTCGGTTTTTATCAGTTCTGTTCTGAAAGATTTTTTCATTTCTTAATCTTCTAGTTCTTTCTTGTATAACTTAATTTTGGTGTACTTTGGTAGAATATTATTTTCTTTAC
The DNA here is from genome assembly GCA_907163375.1 of Prostheceraeus crozeri. Taxonomy (NCBI): domain Eukaryota; kingdom Metazoa; phylum Platyhelminthes; order Polycladida; family Euryleptidae; genus Prostheceraeus; species Prostheceraeus crozeri. The sequence goes on along the minus strand of CAJQUW010004163.1, from coordinate 490,933 downwards.
ATATTTGGTTAAATGTTAGATCATGATCGATTTTGATGCATTTTTGGTATATTCTTTCTGTTTTTCTGTAATGTTCTTTTTGAGTTGCTGTTAAATTTTTGTGGACAACTGATGAATACCATTTAATAGTGTAGAATCGTATATTTTGCAACGTTTCGGACTCTTCTTGGTCCATTATCTAGATCATTAACAAAACTATGACATGCTATATAACAAGAGTTATATATAGAGCTATATAAACAGCCACGGCTGATCATAATACATACAAAGGGATAAAAAAGCATATAAAAGGCATTAAGTCACAGCTACGAAAAACGCGATACACAAGATGGAAGGAAGGAGTTCTTATATCGATCTGTTTTACAAAATATAATGCTGGATGAATTTCTAAGTTTTGATATCGTCTCATTCGAGCGCTGTGGTATCCTTTCTCTCAGGATCGTCGGCAATCTTTGAAATTGTCTTTGCTACATGATGAAACATCTGGTGCTCAGTTTTTCTAGCCCGTGTTTCATCAAAAGGCCTTCATAATTATAATCGTGGCACTCGACTGGAATGTGCTCTATCATGCGGATGACTCTTCTCTGAACAGATTCAAGAGCATTTGATTGTGCTTTTGTGATGTTGAAATGCCATGCAGGAGCGCCCTATTCCAGAATGCTGCGTACACAAGCGCATATTCCATCTCCGAAACCTGATCTCATCATTTCACTAACGAAATGTACTCTCATCTGTGCTTTCTTCATTATTTTCAATATGTGATCTGACCAAGATAATTCCTCATTGATGATGAAACCAAGAATCTTCGTTTGACGAATTGGATTAATTATTTCCCAATCTTCTTCTATCTGATTCCAATTGATGGTCAGAACAGGAGGCTGTTGCTTATTGTCATAGTGAAAAATCCACTTTTTTCTCTCCTTCAGAGTTTATTGACCAAGTTATGAGGTTATTTACAATAAAATAATTAAAAGGCCAACGCTTCGTGCCACTGACACTTCGATGGGCCGACTTCTGCAAAACAGCATTTGATGACACGCATTAAATATGGAAGCAACGAAACAGAGTTCAGGTGGCCTACTGCGTAGTTAGAAATTAGGGAGCTCGTATTTGCGGTTAATGGCTGGTGCAAGAGATTTGATAAATCGAGCTTCGGTCAGCCTGCAATCCACTGCGCTATGACTTTTGTCCAAGATATCGATATCGAAGTGAGAGATGGAGATGTCACTGAACTGGTGCACTTTCATATCGTGTTCGTAAAGGGCATTTCTTTTGTTCTTATTGATCAAATCTCTTCTATGCTCATTATAGCGTTTGGTAAACGGACGGTTGGTTTGACCTATATAAAAATCGTCACATAAATTACATTTCAGCTTATAAACTAAAAACCGGTCCCCACAGGAATAGTTTTGTGGTAAAAGAGAGCAGAGATGACAGGAATTGTGTTTCTTATTAATCCGATTTCTCTTATTAATTACTGTTTCTAGAGTGGGACCAGGTTTGCTGACGATTTTGATAGGAAGATCACACTGTTTAGCGAGTTTATTTAATTTTCTGTTGCAGCTATCACTAACAAAATTTATTGTGCAGGGAACAGATGCTTCGTTAATTTTTTTATTTTTATATTTGGTTTTTCTATTTATGTCTCGATTAGTAAAGCCATTCTGCCTAAATCGGTTGTTAAGGCTCGTCATAGCTTCTTGTTTTTTATTTTCGTCCGAACATCTACTAGCTACATTAGTTTGGCTATTCTTGATGTAGTTCGATTTTACATTATGTGGGACCCAGCTGTGTTTATTGAGAGAAATACCAGAGTGCATTTCTTTGGTGTACCATTTGTATTCTATCTTATTGTTATTTATTCGAATACTAGTATCTAAAAAGTTTAGATAGTCTTCTTTGGGCACTTCTGTGGTGAATTTTATGTCTTCCGAGACAGAGTTAAAAACTTCAGTTATGGTATTGATGTCATGGCTATCATTTTTGTGAAACGGGCCTATGATGATATCATCAATGTACCGGGCATAAAGCTGAGGGACTATTTCAAAATTCGATTTCAAGATCTCAAGGGCCTTTTGTTCGATATGGTACATATAGATAATAGCAAAAGGGGGGAGAATCGAGCCCCTATCGGACAGCCTTTGATTTGATGATAAATAGTATCGTTGTACTGTATGTAATAGTTGTAGCATACAAACTTCAAGCAGTTATGCACGTTAGTAAAGTTTAGGGAGAAAGTGTCTATTTTATTCCAATGCAGTTTTAGGAAATTTGATACTGCTTCTATGCCATGTTTTATCTGAATCTCTTGCCAAATCTCTTGCACCAGCCATTAACCGCAAATACGAGCTCCCTAATTTCTAACTACGCAGTAGGCCACCTGAACTCTGTTTCGTTGCTTCCATATTTAATGCGTGTCATCAAATGCTGTTTTGCAGAAATCGGCCCATCGAAGTGTCAGTGGCACGAAGCGTTGGCCTTTTAATTATTTTATTGTAAATAACCTCAGTAATGGGAAAAAGACCGTTCCAGGACACCATAAAAAATTCAAAAAAATAGTATCTTTAAAAACAACATAAATTCATGAATTTAGACCTTTTTTCATGTTTTAAGACCTAAATACATGAATTTGGTCCATTCAAAAAATACCATTTTTTTCAAAAATGGTATTTTTAAAAACGACATAAATTCATGTATTTAGGTCTTAAAAACCTGAAAAAAGGTCTAAATTCATGAATTTGGTCCATTCAAAAAAAATACCCAATTTTTCAAATTTTTCAAAATCTCAAAATTTGAGAATTACAATTTTCACCCCTGTTAAAATCATGACCGTTCTAGGACACCGAAAAAATCATAAAAGTTGAGAATCTCAAATTTGTGATTATGATCATTTTCACCCCCGCCAAAATCATGACCGTTCAAGGACAGCGAAAAAATCATAAAAGTTAGTATTTTTAAAAATGACTAAATTCATGAGTTTAGACGTTTTTCAGGTTTTTAAAATATATCATGTGACTAAAAATATTTCTTTAAAAATGGAAGAAACAAAAATGGAAGAAACCTCAAGACTATATCCTTCGTTATCTCAATTAAAAATAAGTGAATTGAACATTGAAAAGATGAATAAAGAAAAACACAAAGATAGAGTTAGGTATATGAAAGATAAGGAATCACAATTATTATTAAGATTAGAGCATTATAAAAAGTTAAGAAAGAGATGGTCTAAAGTTAAGAATGTAACACAGGGAATTGGTATATTCTTAACAATAAGTTTAGGTACTTTAACAATTGTTATATCTTCAGGTGTTTTAGTAATTCCAGTAGTTGCTACAGCTTTAACAGGTACGGGTGTTTTTGCAACTTCACTTGTTACAATGTTAGATAAATCTTTAATAACTAAGAAACGAAAATCATTAAAAACTAAGCATTTACATATTAAAGAAGTCTATGATAAGCTACATTACTACTTTCAAAGAGTATGTGATGATAATGTTATTACGTTAGATGAGATTGAAAAATTTGATCAAATAGTTAATGAAGCTAATAAAACGCCATTTCAATTACAGTCCGAAAAAGTTGATGATAAGAATAAACAGGATGGTAAAATTTCTAGTGATGGTAAAACTTTTAGTGATGATAAAATTTCTAATGAAGAAAATGATAAAATTTTTTTAGAAGAGCTAAAAACTTTATTAGACAAAACTTTATTAAACAAAACTTAAAACGAGAAAACTTAAAACGAGAAAACTTAAAACGAGAAAACTTTAAACGAAAAGATGTTAGACAACAAAGAAATAAAAAAATAATTTGTTCAGTAAAATGTTTTTGCTGTATTCCAATGTTACCACAAAATTCAAATATTATATTTTAAAAAATGGTTAAATTAAAGCTGTTAATAATAACAAAAAATATTATAACACTATTTTTTATCACTCGGTAAACAAATCTTCTATAAAGGGGGCGAAGCCCCCTCGAAGCGAAGCCCCTCGAGGCGAAGCCTAGTCAGAGAACAATTGTTCGATAACTCTTTCATGGATTTTTTTATCAATATTAATTGTAATGAAGCCATAATCTTTTGACCAAGCATTATTACACGATTGTTTAAATTCATCTTTATCTCTTATACATAAATCTCTTAACAAATCACTTAAGTTTCTTGCATTTATTTCAAATAGTATAAATATATTTGCATTCTTTCTAATAACACTTCCGTCTAATGAATACATACTTTGTGTTAAATAAAATACACTACAGTTATTATGTCTACCTCTTGTGAAATAATTTCTCTGAACTGACTGATTTCTATCATTAACACAATCATCAAAAATTACACAATGTTTCATTGTTTTATCTAGTTTACTAGGATCTTTCATATTACCACTATCATCTATTAATTGTATTTTTATATGCTTATTTTTATTAGATTCTACTAACTGACTATTTTTTGCTGCTTCTTCACACCACAAATTTATTTCTTCTTCATATTCAGATTTTTCGTATTCTTCGAATAGAGAAGCAATTGCTGTTTTTGTAAGATTATTTTCAAATCCATATTTTAAAAATTGATAGACGGGTTGTTCTGCTGTTGTTGTATAAATTATAAGATTGTTATAATCCAAAAAATTTGGAGTCGTTAAAATTTTAAATAATAGATATGTTTTTCCACATCCTGATCTTCCGCAAATAACTGCTAAAACTTTATTAGATAAATTTGGATGATGATTAAATTTAAGTTTTTTTTTATTTAAAGACATTTCATTCATTTTTAAAGTAATAAATTCATCCATTATTGAATTAGTGTTTTTAGCAACAAAAAAATAAAAATAAAATTTTAATTAAAGTTTATTTTTATTTTTTGTTTCTAAAAAGATTAATAAGATTAATAAGATTAATAAGGTTAATAAGATTAATAATGAAAATGATAAAAAAAATTAAACTTCTCTAGTGTAGCGTGAAAGTTTATATCTCCCGAACCAAAAGATCTATCATAATCTCTTCACCTCCAAAATTTATTTCTTGTCCTTTCTCATCAGTGATTCTAATGTTAATGCTGTTAATAGTTTTTCTTGTAATAGGAAAATATATTAATGTTTGTGGAAATACATTTAATCTATAACCAATGAGTACAGTAAAAGCTGGAAAACTGAATATTAAATTTGATAATTTACCATTTATATATCCTCCTTCAATAATGACACAATGTACAACAATTGAATTTATTTCAGTTATTTTTGGAATCTTCTCACTTAAATGATAACCTTGACTATAAGTTTGTTTATTAAATCCTAAAAGCTTTGACAATGATCTATCATGATTAAAATCAACTTGATGATTTTCGTCTAAAGTAAGAGAAAATTTATTAACTGCCGGTTCAACTGCAAAATGTAATTGTTTCTTATCTTTAAATGCTATACCTAAATGTCTCTTAATTTCATTTGATATTGATTCAACTTCGTAAGAACCAGGAAGAAAAGTTAGTATTTTCCACGTTTTGCCTTTATCAGTAGAATATCTAAATTGATCATTCACATCTTTGATAACGTTTTGAATAGTGTTAAATGTAGAGAAACTAGTCAATGCAATTTGATAATTTTTATTTTGTTCTAAATGCAGAATGGGTTCTAAATTACAAGTGTGTGATGAAGTAGTTGTTATAATTTTTAATGTCGTACTATATTTTGATGAACTCAAAATCTCTATTAAATTTTCTAAATGATTATTAATTTTGTCTAAATCTGCTGAACACATTTTTAAACTAAAAAATTTAAACTAAAAAATGTAAACAGATATTTATTTATGAAATATTTTTTTATAAAAAAAAATCATAGATAAAAAAATCGTAGATAAAAAAATCGTAGATAAAAAAAATCGTCGATAAAAAAAATCGTAGATAAAAAAAAATCGTAGATAAAAAATTAGAAACAACATATTTTAGCTACACTTTTATAAACCTCTTCATTTAAAATCTTCTTTTCTAACAGTCTTTTCAATATAGCATGAATTTCATTGAAACTAGAATTATGTCCTTCTTTTATTGCCGATATTAAAATATTTAATCTATTTAGTAATTCTTGTGGATCTTCTGGTAAAAATACAGTTGTTTCTGTTTTCTGTTTTTCAGATAAACCTTTTCCTACTTTAACTCCCGTTGATAATAAATTTTCTAATTGTTTATAACGTCTAAGAGATTTTACTGCACCAACTCTATCTAACATAGCTTTATATTTTATGAGATCTTCTACAGCATAATTATTTAAATCTGCTCCTCTTAAAAGATCAACAAAATTTCTATCTAAACTAATAGGTTTTTTATCTGGCGTAAAAATAATCCTCGTAAAGGTTGTGGGAATATTTCTTTTCCACCAAGATAAAATCTTGCAAATAATTTTTTATCTAAAAAAAAGTAGAATGTTCGAATAACATAGATTTTGGTAATTTTTTATCTATGTTTGATTCTAGTAATCCATAGTCATCTAATAGTGTTTTAAGTACAGGATCCGCTATATCAACACGTTTTTCATTAAGTTCTTTTTCAAGAGTTTTAAATGGTTCGACAGTTTTTTCATAATCAGTTTTTACTTCTTCAGTTAATTTTAATTGATCAAACATATCAGATTGAATACCAGCTTTTGTCATTCTATGTTGAAGATGATTTTCTTTCATAATATTTCTTTGTTTTATTAATTCGTCTAATTGTTTTATTCTTTTAAAATTATCAGCTCTAACTTTATCCATTTTTATATGATAATTTTATATTATTTTATATTATAATTTTATGTTATATTATTATATTATTTTATAATATTTTATATTTTTATATTATTTTTTTTAATTTTATATATATATCAAATTTGTCTATCTTAGAAATTAGAAAATTAAAAAGGTGAAGTAGTTATTCCATCAGGTAAAATTTTTCTTTTATCATCAAATGGATCTAATGCTAATTTATGTTCTTCTTTTAAATACATTTTATGTTTCTTTGAATTAAGTCTATAATTACATGCTGTTTTTATTTCATTATTAAATAATGCATTTTTATAATCTTGAAATGTTATTTGATTAGCCACTGATGCCTTTGAAATTCCTTTTAATGTTCTATGTGTTTTAATATTATTAGTTGTATCATAACAATAACATTTAGATTTTAAAAATATAGCTTCTGTTATGAAATCTTCATTTCCTTCTAATTCATCTTTTACTTTACATAAATCAGAAGGATGAATGATATCTTTTATTTTATTAATTTCTTCATCAAGTGAAGAATTATACGGTATTGTTAATTCTAAGAAAACAGAATCGGTATCTGTAAAGTGTAATTTATAGTTTTTGCCATAAGCAGGTGCTAAATAATCATATATAAATCTATACATAAATAGTTTAGCTAATTCTAATATAGTGAATCCAATAAAATTAAACTTATCATGTTTTACGCTAATTCGACGTAAATGTACAGCACATAGATTATCACTAAATCTAGTAGTTCTTTTATATGTAGGTTTCCTTGTTAAATTTTGAAACCTATCTTTATCATAAACTATTTCAATATTTTGTCTATTACGCACATTTTCTAAAGTTTTACCATAAAATGCATTATTCATTAATTTGAAGAACACGTTTCCAAAATCATCTTTATTTCTTTTAGCTATTTTACGTTTTTCAATATTGAACTCTATATAATTTTTTAACCATTTTGATTTTCTATACTCTAGTTTTCGATGTATTTTGGTGAGAATCATTCCATGATCTAAATACCAATCTAGCATTCTTCCTTCAACAACATACTTTCCTTTATTGCTTTGTGTTAACATAAGTTTTTTTGTTGGTCTATATTTCTTAGGAATTAAAGATTTTTGATAATCTGAAAAATCTTTTATAATCGGAATTTTGTTTTCTGGGCAGAAAGGATAATATTTTGTTGCTTCCTTTATATAATCAGGGTATACTAAATCAACTTCATATATATAACCATGATTATAATTTCCATCATATGTTTTTTGATAATCAAGATTATTACACCATGTTATCTCACCTGTTGTTAATTCTTGTATCATGCAAGAAGAATATAAGCTATTAAAATCATAATATAACAAATAGTTTTCTCTCATGAATTCATCAATTGCTTTTTCACGTTCTACTCCTTCTCGTTTCGTTCGAAAAAGTTCTAATATTTTTTCTTTTTCTTCTGGAGATAAAGGTTTCATTATTCCATATTCTTGTGGATTTACTTTCTTATTATAACATTTAACATATCTATTACCTAAAACTGATGAAACTCCACCTCTAATTCCAGATTCAAAAAATTATAATTTATCATATGTATTTTCTTTATAATGTTTAAGTTTAACATTTGTATGTTTTAATCCTGCTAACCATGTTAAACCTGGTGTAGAATAACAATAACATGGATCCATTCCGTAATATTCTAAACACATGTCACGAAAGTTTTCGAAAAGATCAGATAGTATTAATACCTCTATCTGTAGATATTTCATTGTATAATCATACATTGTTTTACAATTTAACTCTCTCCAATTTTTTTCAGCTTCTGCATAGTCTTCTTTAGATAATTGTGATTGTTTTAATGTTGATTTAAATTTATTTATTGGAGGAAGTTGTTTTTCTTCCATAATTTTATTCACAGAATTAAAATCAGTCTTCGACTGTGAACCACAGGTTTTATCTCCAGTTATATCAGTCTTCGACTGTGAACCGCAGGTTAAATATTCATACGGAAATATTCCTTTTAAAGGTTTTAAATTATATTTATTTAATATTTTACATTGTTCAGGTTTCAAAGTTTTCCCATGACATCTAATGAATAAGGAGTAAAAAATCTAAATGCATCTAAAATTCTAATACAACCTAATTGCATTGAAAAATATTCTTCTTCTTGTTTACATAGTACATTTATTTGTTGTTGTTGTAATTTTTCAGATGAAAATAAATCTTTCATTATTAGATGGAAATCATATTTAGAACCATTATAGAAATATAGAGGAACAAAGTTATATTTAAATTTATTAGCATTAAGATTACAAGAATTATGTGCTGCACCTCTATATAATCCATTTAGATGATCATGATCTTTTACCTTATCAAGATATCTACCTCTGCCAGTTTTATATTTATTTGTAAAACCTTTTCCACAGTAATAACAATTTATTTCATCATAAAATTCTTTTCTTTCTTCATTTGTTAATGGCATCATTGGTATATTTGTTTCAAGCAATTGTGAAAAACGTCCTTGTAATTCTTCTACTTTCTTTGTAAACATTTCTGAACTATCTTCACCATAGTATTGAAAATATTCTGATTTAAATAATTTAGGATAATTTGAATGAATGTACATTCCCAAACATAATGGTTTTTGTTCAAATAAATATTTTTCTTTACTTTGTTCAGCTACACTTTTTTCATAATTAAAAACCGAAGGTTCTAGGGCTTGGCCCGTACCATTTTCATAATTATCATTTTCAGAATCGGGTGAGGCCCTGGAACTTTCCGTTGGATTTTGTGTCATATTAACATTATATGCTTCGAAATCACAATATATTGTAAAGGGTACTTTATTTTTGAAATACCATTTATTGTATTCTAAATAATCATCTTTAGGAAAAGTATTTTCAACTGCTTCATTTTGTTGGCAATTCTCCAAATGTCTATTCATTTCTTCTAAAGTTCTAAAACTTGTCATACATTGAAGACAATGAAAATTTTTATTATCTGAAGTTTTTGTGAATATAGAAACATCTTTACACAATATAAAATGACCCTGATAATATAATATATTCGCTTGTGCTGGTTGTTTTGACTGTTCTAATTTTACAAATTCATCTTTATATATTTCATGTGTTTCATTAATTTCTTTTGTAATATTAAATGTATTTTGATGATAATTTTGATTTAATATTTGTAGCTGATAAATATATTCTTTATCATATTGTTCTTTATATTGTTGTAGACATTTTTTTAAACATTCATTTAATTCTTTATTGTCTTTATTTTCTTCATTATTTAATTCTTTATTGTCTTTATTTTCTTCATTATTTTCTTCATTTAATTTTTGAATTGTTTCTATCTTATTTTGATATTTATGGCCATATTCTTGTACTAATATTTTTGTTTGTTGTTGATAATCTGTTTTACATTTTTGTAAACTTTTATTTAAATTTTCTAATTTTTGTTGATATTCTGAAGATAAAGATGAATATTTGTAATTATAATCATCATTACGTCCTTTATAATTATTATGATTAATCATTATTGGTGATAGTGTTTAACAAGTTCAAATTTTTCAGTACATATTATTTTTCCTTGGTAAAAATATTATGATGCATGTAATTTCCTCTATCATTATATACTATTTCTGATTGACATAAATTTTTATTATTCAAATAAAATTTTTTTGAATCTGAGTAAAGTGGAATAATTTTACCAATAGAAACATAATTCACATGTAATTCAAAAACATTTACTTCTATTAAATTTTTATTCTTTTTATGAAACTTTTTTAACCTATTATAATCATATGGAAATTCATGTAAACCATCCGAAAGATCAAATTCCTCAATGTATTCTTCTTTATTGTAATGACTTAGTCTTTCTTTATGATATTCTGCAGGATGTAAATGTGCTATAATACTCCACAGAAAACAATAATCATCTTCATTTTTTATGTTGATTATTTGTGGTGAACTGAAAGGTAAAGGAACATAACTACCACCAGTATTATTTTTATATTTATCAATTACTATTTTCTTAGATAGTATTTTAACAAATCTCCAACCAGATTCACGTAACTGGGCTTCAATTATACAATTTTCTAATTTAAGTATCATTTGTTCAAATATGGGTTGTATATCATTTACATTATGAATTTCTTGTGAATTTGTAAAATGTCCTTGTATTATTTCTTCAGGAATTCCATCAGGTCCATTTTTTGTATAAAGTACTTCTACATTCATATAACATTTGAAAGATTTCTTAAATATATTATAAAAGTTAGTAAATACATTATAAAAAGTTTTATCGGTTTCATTATATTCAACAGACTGATTAAATAAATATTTTATATTTGCTAAGGCTTCATCGGTTCGTTCAGCTTCATCAAATTCATCTATTTCGTTAAATTCATCACTATCGCTAAATAAATATCTTCCATCTGGTACATGTTAATCTTCACTATTAAAAACTTTTTTATATTCCGAATGTGAATAATCATCAAATATTTTTTTGACTTTTATATCAGTAGGTAATGTTTCTATATAGTTTTTATAATTATTTAATTTCGATATATTTCCTTTATCAACTCGTTCTACATTTTGTAAAAGCATTTTACTTTGTAGATGAGATTGATAACTTCTTTTTGTTTGCAATTTTTTTTCACATAAGACACAATAAAACTTATCCATTTTTTTTATTTTTTATTTTTTTAGAGAAAATTTGAGAAAATTTTTTTTAAAAAAAAAATTTATGTTTAATTTTTAGAGAAAAAAATTCTAAAATATATATATAATGGAAAAATGCTAATATATCTGTAAAATTATGATAAATTTGTTTAATTATTAAGTATTTCACTAACACCATTTATTAATGGTTTTATATCATTATATGTTTTTTTGGCTTCATCAAATGTAGATTTGGCATCAGAAATGTAGATTTAACATCAGATATTATTGGTGTTGCTTTTCTTAAACCGTTTCTAACATCATTTATTGCAATTTTTAAATAGTTTAATGTTTCATTATCTTGTAATCTGTTAGGTATTGGTATACCAAATTTTGCATTTAAATAATGATCAAAATAAAAATAAAATGTATCAGGAATAATTTTTAGTGGTACTTTTGCTTCAGTCTCTAAAAAGATAATTATTTGTTCTATAACTTGATTTGATAAATGTTTTGTATTTGCATATATTCTAATATCAAAATCTTGAGAGTTATTATAGATTTCATGTTCAGTATCTACTAATATATTCAAATCTTTATCATATACTTGCATATGTTCACTTATGGTGTCAACACGTATTATTCCGTATTTATGTTGTGTATAATATGATAAAGGCATATTCATTTTATAATTTATATTAATATCATTAAAGAATGCTGCATTATTTTGTGTAGTTGTAAAAAATGTTTGAATGTTTTCTCTAATCTTATTATCTACATCACAAGCTTTATGAGCTAATACAACTATTTGAATATTTTGATGTCTTCCTTTTGTAAATATTTCTGACATATTTTTTTGTTTTGATAAACTTGCAACATCATCTAAAATTAATAAAGATTTATTTTCAGGTGTACCAGCAAAATTTTCCATATCTTGTAACTCATCTAATTGTTTATCATTATAGACGTTTGTAAAAGTTGGCCATTCAGAAGTATGCATACAAAAAATATGTACTTTTATTTCGTCCTTATAATATTGGTTTATATATTTTTTAATAAACGTAGTCTTACCACTTCCAGTTTTACCGTAAACAATGAAATGTAAATTTTCTTGATACATTTTACCTTGTTTAATATTTTTATTATTAGTTTTATCCTTAATCTTATCCTCATTAGTTTTCCATCCTTTAAAATTTTTTATTTCTTGTTTATAAAAATTTATCCTCTTTTGTTCCTCTGTTAGAAAGTAACCCCATTGATTTCCAATACATATAACAAGATGATAAATAAAAAATATTAAAATACATGCTAACAATATTTTTATACAATGAAATTTTAAAAAATTCCAAAGACGTGTAAGATCTGATTGTAGTATTTTTTTATTAAGAGATGAATTAGGGGGTAGTGTCTCTAAATATTTTTTATTATATATATTTTTATCTATATTATTACATCTAGTATTATGTATAGGATTATCTACAATATTATTAATATCTTTGAGATTCGGATCTTGAGGGGTTAGTGTATCTTGAAACTCAGTGTTATTCATATAATTATTTATCATTTCATTTATTACATTAAGAGATTTATGACGACTTAGATTACTTTTATTACTTTTATCACTTTTATTACTTTTAATTATAACCGGTGAATATAAATCTTCCAAATTTTCGTTTTTATTCATTTAATATTTTTAAAATAAAAATTTAGGAATTATTATTTTTTAATTCCGGACTCGCATTCTTACACTCTTATGAGTGTTTTTAACCTCTGTAGAACCTCCGGAATGTGTCGGAATTTTTGTTCCTATACTCAAAAGAAGTATTTTTAGTCCTCTCCTCTCTTCCGGAATGCTTAAGAATATTTTAATAAAATAATATTTTATTCTTTATAAAAAAATAATATTTTAATATATATAAGACTATTTTAGTAGAAATACAAATATTTTAATATATATAAGATTATTTTAGTTGAAATACTATTTTAGTAGAAATACAACTATTTTAGTAGAAATACAACTATTTAAATATATAAGACTATTTTAATAATAAAAGTAATTTTATCTAATATAAATTATTATTGTTTTGATATAAATTATTATTTTGATATAAATTATTATTATGTTGATTATTATGTTGATTATTATGTTGATTAAGTTTTGGACATAGTGTTACATGCCGCTGAAAATTTTTCTTTAATATAATTTTTTGACAACCTCTACATTTAACTTTTTCTTTTAAACAATCCTTACACTGATATTTACTATCACAAAACTACGTCTTAGGTTTAGTAATTTGACAACTTGTACATTGTCTTGTAGAACTTATACAAGAATTATAATGATTAGTAATTCCTTGAATTGTAAAATATTTATTACAATTACGACATAACTGATCTTTTAATTTATCTTTTTTATTTTTTTAACCTCTTCTGGTTGTTCGCATAATTTTAAATGACGTGCAAAATTTTTAGACGTTATATTTTTATTACATTCGGAACATATTTTTTTGTTATTACATTCAACAAATTGATTTTTATCAACATAATTATTTTGTGCTACATTATTATTTTGAACAAAAGGATTATTTTGTGCTACATTATTATTTTGTGCTAAATAATTATTATTATTTTGTCTAGGTGTATTTTGTCTAGCAGTATAAAGATTTTGTTCTTTATCTGAAATAAATAAATGCTTTAATCTTTGTAATGGTTGCTCTGATTGAATATTATTATTATACTGAATACTATTATTAGGTTGAATACTATTATTATACTGAATACTATTATTAGGTTGAATACTATTATTAGGTTGAAATTGATTCATATGCATACCACATGGTGTGTTTTTCATATGAGAATATAATAGCGTTTGATTTAAAAAACGCATATTGCAAACTTGACAAATTTGAGTCATTTCCATTTTTTATTTTTATTTTTATTTTTATTAGAAAAAATTTTATTTTTATTAGAAAAAATTTTATTTTTATTAGAAAAAAAATTATTATTATTAGAAAAAATTTTATTTTTATTGTTTAAAAATGATGTTACCAAATGTTGGTGGAGGTGCATATATCCCGAATAATCGTGAATCAGAAATAGAACTAGAAAATTATATCATGAAAACTGGAGACGTTTTATCTGGTCCATTGCATCTTTCTATTCTTCCGCAACAAAATACAGAGTTAACAAATAAACAATATGTTGATACACAAATCAATGACTTAAGAGAAAAATATATAAACGATGTTTTGGTTCCACTGATGAATGAATTAAAGTTGCTAAAACTTAATGACAAATCATTAAACGAAAAATTATTAAAACTTGATAAAAAGGATAGAGAGCTAGAAGGAGATATAGCAAAACTTTTTAAAAAGATTTCTGAACAATCAAAAATTTTAATATTACTTTCTATAAATTTAAAATCTGCAGTCATTAAAAATAAACATCAGATAAAAATGTTAAAAGAACAATTAGAAGATGAAATAGAAAAACTACCTGAAAGAATTAAAAAAAATTTAAAACAGTTACAAGCTACATTCCAAAAAAGTGTGAATGAATTGAGTTCTAAAATTGCTCAACAAATTAAAAAAATAAATCATTTGAAAATTGAAGTAAAATCACTTAATGAAAAAGTTGATAAAATGAAAACTCTTAAAATCAATTTAGAAAATGAATTAAAGAAAAATTTACAAAACTCTAAAGAAAATAAAGAACAGTTAGATTCCGTTAAAAAAAAGTAGATGGTCTTAAAGTTCAATTAAATGCTTTAAAAACAGAATTAAAGAAAAGTGAGAAAAAATTAGAAATGACTGAAAAAGAAATTAAAGTACATCACTCGCTGCTTGATGCAATAGATAAAGTGCAACAATCAATTAATAAAGTTATCTCGAAGTTGTTAGATATTCATAAACGTAAATCTTAGACGAGTGTTGTAAATATTAACTTAAATATTTTTTACCTACAAAAAATAAAAATCATAAAAAATATAAATACAATTTTAAAAATATAAATTTAATAAATATAATTTTAAAAATATAAAAGTATAAATATAAATTTAATAAATATAGAAATTAGATATATATAAAAATAAGATATATATAAAAATTAGATATATATAAAAATCAGATATATATAAAAATTAGATATATATAAAAGTCAATATATAGTTAATAAAAAATGCCTGTAATTTATAAACATCATCTTAAACATTTTGCTTCAAATCAAAAAATTGCTCATGAACCACGTATGAATCCTGTTTATCATTATGATAGTATAAAAACGGTTAAAACGGAAGGATATAATATAAATAAGGTTATATTAAATAATAATAAAAATTTAATTGTAATATCAAATAAAAAAAATAGAAGTTTTTTTTAAGTATATCTAAATATAATTTTTAAAAAAATATAAAAATATAAATATAATTTTAAAAATATAAAAGTATAAATATGAAAATAAAAATATAAAAATATAAATATAATTTTAAAAATATAAAAGTATAAATATAAAAATAAAAATATAAAAGTATAAATATAATTTTTAAAAAAAAATTTAAAAATATAAATGGATAAAATTAGAGCTGATAATTTTAAAAGAATTAAACAATTAGACGAATTAATAAAACAAAGAAATATTATGAAAGAAAATCATAGAATAAAAAGAATGATTGATGCAGGTTTGATTTCTGATAAAGGTAAACCAAAAACCCAATCTGTAAAAGTTAAGAACAAAAAATAAATATTGTTTATAATTTATATTTTTTTATAATTCATATTTTTTTATAATTTATATTTTTTTATAATTTATATTTTTTTATAATTTATATTTTTCCCAAAAGTCAAATTTAATCCTAAAAAATGCCTATAATTTATAAACACAATCTTAAACATTTTGCTTCAAATCAAAGAATTGCTGATGAACCACGTATGAATCCTGTTTATCATTATAACAGCGTAGAAACAATCGGAACACAAAAGTTCTTAGGCACCGCAGGTACTGTTCAAAAAGAGGGAGATGGTGTAAACAGCGGAGCTGGTATATTTTCTGGTATTGGAAGTATCGTTAACTTATTTAAAAATAATAAAGATTTGATTACATCTGCTGCAAAAGGAGCAGCTGCTATGGGTAGTACAGCTAGTGCAATATCAAATGCTGTTAAATCACAAAACGAATTAAAACAACTAGAAGCTATTCGTAAACTTAGGAATGATTCTGAAGAACTAAAAAAATTAAAAAAACTTTCAGAGGAAACAAAAAACAAAATTGCTAACATAGCTGTGGAGGGTGAAACCTTGAGGAGCAGAGCTCCGTCTGATAGTAAACATAATGAAAAAACAATTGAAGAAATAAGAGGTAATGGTCTAGCAAAATTCTAAAATTATATTTTAGTAAAAATGTTTTAGTAAAAATTATATTTTAGTAAAAATTTTTTAGTAAAATTTTTTAGCTATTTTTTTGATAAAATTTTTTCTATGTGTGAGAAAAAACAAAAAGTCAAATTATTTCTTATAAAAATGTCTTCCTCGTTTGAAAGAAAATTTAGATTAGACGATCCTCCGTTCGTCAATTATAATCAAAAAAAGAATGACTATATAAGAATTGCTATGAATCCCGGATCTTCCAGTAGAGTAAATACTGGAGGAGATTTAATTTTTGAAGTTGATAATCAGCAGAGTTATTTATATCTACCTGATTCATTTTTACACTGTGAATATTCTTTATATAGTGATGTCAATTTTACAACACCATTACCAGAAACCGATAATATTGCACTAGAGAATAATTTTTTTCCAAAATTATTTACACAAATGCGTTTAGATGTTGCAACTCAAAATATAGAAACAATAAGTGATTCTCCAGGTGTAATTGATTCAATGCTTAGATTTGTAACAATTGGTGAAAATAATAAAAAGCATGAAATCGAAGGTTGGTTTCCTGATACTAATGATGGTATAATTGTTGATGATTTAACTCACGCTGGAACAGATGCAGCAGGAATTGCGAAAGATGTAGAAAATATTGCAAACCATTTAAATAAAACAAATAATGATGCATATAAAGAAAGACGTGAGTTTAACAAGAAAAGTAAACAGACAGTAAATTGGTCATTGTCTCCATTATTCGGATATTTAGATTATGATAAAATATCATATCAATTAAAATTTAAATTAATAATTCATCGTACAGCAAATAATGAATTAATCTTTTTTGGTAAGACTGGAAAAAAAGCATATTTAAAAATTGATAGACTTGAATGGTGGATAAATCATATTACTCCTAGTTTAGAGATTGAAACAGCTATTGCAAATAGATTAAATACAAACAAACCAATTCCAGTAAATTTTCTAAAGCGTACTGCTAGTTCAGTAACTTTTTCCGAACAAAGATTTAACTGGCATTTCACTAGAACTGCGAATACTCCAAGATATTTATTACTAACATTTCAAAGAAATAATTCTCCAAGTTTTGATAAGAACAACAATCTTTTTCATATTAATACAATTCGAAGTTTACAAGTTTCATTAAATCAAACCCGTTATCCAATTGATCCATTAAGATTCGATGATACCAATAATCAATTTATGGAAGGATATGATTCTTATAGAAATCTTTGTATGGAATTTGGAGTTGAACCACAATTAACTCCTGGAGATTGGAGACATTTATATCCTGTTTTCTGTTTCGATTTAAGTGCACAATCTGAAGATATTATTAAAAATGGTTGTGATGTAACAATTAATATTGAAAAGAAAGATTCCACAACTTCATTGATGGCTTATGGTTTATTGCTAGAAGATACAAAATATTCTATTGAAATTCTTAATGGAAAGATGGCTAGAATAAATTAATTTAATTTTTTTGTTAACTTAAAATTTTTTAGTAATTAGTAATAAAATTTTTTTCATAACTAGAATAGATTAAAAATTTTGGTAACATAAAATTTTTCATAACTAGAATAGATTTAAATTTTTGATAACTTAAAATTTTTCATAACTAGAATAGATTAAAAATTTTGATAACTTAAAATTTTTCATAACTAGAATAGATTTAAATTTTTGATAACTTAAAATTTTTTTATTAAAAATGTCGCAAGCGAAAAGTAGTAATAATAAAACTGTTGAATTAAAATTACGTAATATTGTTGACAAAAATACCCCTAAAACTATTACTATTAATAAAAAAAAGTATTACATAAGTAAACCAATGATAGAGAATATTCAATTACAAGAAGAAAAGAATGGCGGGATTCTCCCATTAATTCCCCTAATAATAGGAGGCATAGCAGCTGCAGGAAGTGTTGCAAGTAGTTTATAGTGTGACATCCGGCGCGACGCTTCGCTTCGCTTTGCTTCGCTTCGCTTGCGCCGGATGTCACACTTTTGCGGGGGTTTTCAAAATTTTCAAAAAAATCAAAATTTCAAAAATTTAGGTAGATTTCAAATTTCACGTGGCCGAAGGGCGAAAATTTAAGTTGTCTCAAAATATCACGTGGTCTAAGAATTTTGAAAATTTAGGCAGACGAAAATTTAAGTTGTCTCAAAATATCACGTAGTCTCAATATACCAGAAGATTGTATTCAAAATATTTATTCAAAATATTCATTTAAAAATGGAAGAAACAAAAGTGGAAGGAACCTCAAGAATATATCCTTCGTTATCATATGAACGTAGTTCTACTTTAATGGACATTGAAAAGATTAACATTGAAAAAATGAATAAAGAAAAACACAAAGATAGAGTTAGGTATATGAAAGATAAGGAATCTCAATTATTATTAAGATTAGAGCATTATAAAAAATTAAGAAAGAGATGGTCTAATGCTTTAACAATTGTCATTTCATCTGGCGTTCTTACAATTCCAGTAGTTGCTACTGCTTTAACTCGATACAAAATGAAAACACATTTCCATCTTTGAAATATTTTATTCACATCACAGACAAGTACTATGTACAAGTAGCATCGTTTACAACGAATAAAATATGTTGACTAGAAAATGTGTTATGACATGATACAATTGTTTCTGTATGAGTAAAATAAAGTAAGGCTCATAGAACTATAAAACCAATGAGGACAAGTAGTATGGTTTACAACGAATAATATATATGTTACTAAAATGTATTATGGCATGATACATTTGTTTCTCGTAAATAGAAATAAGGTAATACTCATAGTACTATAAAACCAATGAGGACAAGTAGCATAGTTTACAACGAATAAAATATGTTGACTAGAAAATGTATTATGTGATGATACAATTGTTTCTCGTAAATTCAAATAAGGGAAGGGTCATAGTACTATTATCCATTGCGAGTAGCTTACCGTTTCAATTGATTGAGTTTAGTATTTCATCAAGGGTTGGGCGCTGTCTCCCATGGCGAAGATACGAGACAATAATAGCGAAGTTCCTTTTGAAAAATGATATAGATTCCGTCGAGTTCTTAATAAACGGAAATTGTAAATATAGTTTATAAAATTTTCTTAAAAAGATGTTATAGCCTCTGGAATAACCTAATTGTTTACAAACATGGCCACTTCCCCGGATTACAGTCAAAGCACTTCCTTTTAACAACGATAACTTCACAGTATTGTTCACCGAAATGTCTTCTTCTCTTCTTAAATGTGCTAAATAATTAGTTAGCTCTGATGGTAAGATGTCTCTTTGAATTTCTTCTTCAAAATTATAGTTTGAACTGATATTGATGGCGTTATCTTGCAATGTGTCTTCAAATCGATTTATCACTAAAAATTCTCTGAATGTTTTTGATGCGTGGATGTCTTCTTCCTCCCTTGGTTTAAGATATTTCTCCTGAAATTCTGTTAGCATCTCAATACACTTCTTCCGTTGATCTTCGTTCACAATAGTGTCTGAAATTTTTCTTTTCAAATCGGCAAAGGCGATGCTTGAACGTGCCATTTTCGTTAAAACGTAGTGAATTAATTATGATAAAAAATAAAATTGTTGAAAGTCGCTGATGAAATTGACCAAAATAGATAAAGGTCACAGATGATTCGTAAGCAGTCACAGTCTCGTAGAACGCTCGCAGAATGAATGAATGCACGCAGTAATACGTGGAATAATGGCAGCAGCTGTTCAAGTGAAAAGTTGAGTTATGCGGGTCACAAAGAATTCTCTCATACTGAATAGCTTAAACTGCTAGCAGCTGTTCATGTTGAGAAATTTGGTAACAGATGTTGCTAATGTCTTAATACAGATAAAACAATCAAGATTCTCTTAACAAGAGTTCATAAGAATAAAATGGAACAATGTAACGTTTTAATTTAGATTAAATTAAATCATTTCAAAATCGAATAAGTAGTAAAGAAAGACATCATTAGAGAACAGTTTTAAATCAATACCCCCTCCCTTCTGACTAAGTAGCAAGGAAAGTCATCATTGTGGAACAGTTTTAAATCAATACCCCCTCCCTTCTGACTAAGTAGTAAAGAAACACATCATTAGAGACCAGTTTTAAATCAATACCCCCCCCCAGTAGTAAGGAAAGTCATCATTATAAAAATGTTTTAAATCAATACCCCCTTCTGACTAAGTAGTAAGGAAAGACATCATTAGAGAACAGTTTTAAATCAATACCCCCCCTCCTTCTGACTTCTAGGGTCCCTTAAGAAATTTTTTTATTATAAAATGAGCAACATAAATGAGTTTTTGAAATTATATGGAACACAGACAACAACGAATTTCGACCTAAAGAAAATCGCAAATGAATTAGGAATAAAGAATTTTCACATATTGATGAGGGATGAATTACAATTCCTAAAAAATAGGCCAACAGGAACCTTCAGTTCCCGGAACAAAGTTCCATCAATAACTGTAAATTTCATAACGAATCTTCACACTTCAGACCAAAACGGCGTACATTGGTCAGCAGGTATCTTTAGTAAAAACGGAGATAATTATTATTTTGACTCATACGGGCTTCCACCTACAAATGAAGTAAAAGAATTACTTGGAACGGGAACATACAATACGTTTCAAATTCAAACACCAGGCACTACTTATTGTGGACAATTATGTCTTTATGTTTTATTTAAATTACAAAAAAGGGTACCATTTCTAGATATTATGTTAGAGTTAAACAATCTATAACTCAAGCGAAGCTAGCTAAAGCGCCACCTAAAGGTTAAAAATCAGTTCGTTGTAATTCATTTTGATAAAAACGGCCTCTGATATCCTCATTATCTAAATCTTTAATTTCATAAGTAATCGGATAAGTTTGATTTATTTTGCAAACTTCAAATATTTCTTTAGTCCAATAGCCAACAAAGCCTTTTTCAAATTTGTTCTTATATTTAAATATTCTAACTCTATCTCCAATTTTAAATTTCGGCTTAAGTTTCTGCAAATTCGGATTACTCTCATTCGAATTATTATTCTCGAATATTTTCTTTCGTATCAAATCAGGGTCGTCAGAAGCATTCTTTGGAGTTTCTTCAATACCTGAATGAACTTTATTATTGTACTCTTCCACAATTCTTGGTAATATTTTTAACCATTTCTGATTTCCTTGCTGAGTAAATTTCTTGAAAATTTTATTTTTTAACGTCCGATTGAATCTTTCTATCACTACGGCCTTCCCAGCGTTTTCAGTTGAATAAACAGTTTCAAATAGTGGCTGAACGTTTCGGTTATAAAATTCCGACCCTTTATCAACAAACAATTTCCTTGGCTTTCTATTACTTTCTTTAAAGATTTCTTCAAACGCATATTTAACTGATAGACCACTTTTATTTTTTAAAGGTTTTACCCAAGCGTATCGTGTATATAAATCTATAACTGTCAATGCAGATTTGTAGTCCCTTTCATTCGGCATATGAATAAGATCAGCACTCCAAATATCATCTTTATTAAATACTTTTACTTTCAATAGATATTTCGGCTTTCTATATTCTTTATGAATTTCGGACGCATAGGTTCGAGCGTTGCTCTCAGAGTTATTAGTTCGAGCGTTGCTCTCAGACAGCTTAGCTGTCGTTTCATTTAAACCCTGGCCGAATAATATTTTAGCTTGTAAAGCTTTCTTAACAAATATTCTTTCAATCTTTTCTCTAAATGTAGGATTTTGAATACTATCTAATTCTTGAATCATCTTCTTGTCAGCTGCATGACGAGAACTTAGATCATGATTTCGATAAGCTAAATCATGCCTGTAAGCGGCGGCATCTACTCTATTTATTGGTTCTTCACCTGGTTTCGGATTATTATTCTCATCTAGTCTTATATCTAATCGAGTTCCTGGCCCAGTATATGAATGACCAGGAAGATGTTTTTCTTTCGAATATTTACTCCAAATAAATCCAGGAAAGTTTTCTAATGTTTTTTGTATATCACCACCGAAGTGGTGTGGAACTTTGTTCTTGTCACCTCCAATATGCTGACAATTTGAGTTTTTATTTTTGTTTAATAGATAATTCAATAAATCTAAATTAGAAATTTTTAATTTAATTAAATTTTCGGAATTTTTAGAATTCATTTTAAAAGATAAAAAAAATTTAAAAGATAAAATAAAATAAATGTTTTACCGAAAAGAACCAAAGGTCTTGAGGTTATTACCTTATCATACTAGGACTTAGATATATTCCAGAACCATCTTTAGTTTCTTTAATTTCAATTAAATCATCAACATTGTGGAGAATATTTTTAAGAACTCGTTTTCCTTCATCAACTAATTTTAATTTACTAATAAAATTATCTACTATTCCTTCTCCCCTAGCAACTTTCTCTAACTCTCTGTTATGACGTTTTTGTTCTTCTAATGCTGCCTTCTCTGATTTATTTTTATTTACTGCTTGAACAATACCAGCTGTCCCACCTGCAACACTTCCTGCAGCTGCTATGCCTCCTATTATTAGTGGAATTAATGGGAGAATACCGCCATTCTTTTCTTCTTGTAATTGAATATTCTCTATCATTGGTTTACTTATGTAATACTTTTTTTTGTTAATCGTAATAGTTTTAGGGGTATTTTTGTCAACAATATTACGTAATTTTAATTCAACAGTTTTATTATTATTACTTTTCGCTTGCGACATTTTTAATAAAAAAATTTTAAGTTATCAAAAATTTTAATCTATTCTAGTTATGAATAAATTATAAGTTAAGAATTTTTTTAATCTATTCTAGTTATGAAAAATTTTAAGTTACCAAAAAATTTTAAGTTAACAAAAATTTTAATCTATTCTACTTATGAAAAAAATTTTAATTAACCTATCCTTACCATCTTTCCATTAAGAATTTCAATAGAATATTTTACATCTTCTAGCAATAAACCATAAGCCATCAATGAAGTTGTGGAATCTTTCTTTTCAATATTAATTGTTACATCACAACCATTTTTAATAATATCTTCAGATTGTGCACTTAAATCGAAACAGAAAATTGGATATAAATGTCTCCAATCTCCAGGAGTTAATTGTGGTTCAACTCCAAATTCTATACAAAGATTTCTATAAGAATCATATCCTTCCATAAATTGATTATTGGTATCATCGAATCTTAATGGATCAATTGGATATCGAGTTTGATTTAATGAAACTTGTAAACTTCGAATTGTATTAATATGAAAAATATTATTGTTCTTATCAAAACTTGGAGAATTATTTCTTTGAAATGTTAGTAATAAATATCTTGGAGTATTCGCAGTTCTAGTAAAATGCCAGTTAAATCTTTGTTCGGAAAAAGTTACTGAACTAGAAGTACGCTTTAGAAAATTTACTGGAATTGGTTTGTTAGTATTTAATCTTTTTGCAATAGCTGTTTCAACCTCTAAACTAGGAGTAATATGCGTAATCCACCATTCAAGTCTATCAATTTTTAAATATGCTTTTTTTCCAGTTTTGCCAAAAAAGATTAATTCATTATTTGCCGTACGATGAATTATTAATTTAAATTTAAATTGATATGATATTTTGTCATAATCTAAATATCCGAATAATGGAGACAATGACCAATTTACTGTCTGTTTACTTTTCTTGTTAAATTCACGTCTTTCTTTATATGCATCATTATTTGTTTTATTTAAATGTTTTGCAATATTTTCTACATCTTTCGCAATTCCTGCTGCATCTGTTCCAGCGTGAGTTAAATCATCAACAATTATACCATCATTAGTATCAGGAAACCAACCTTCGATTTCATACTTTTTATTATTTTCACCAATTGTTATAAATCTAAGCATTGTATCAATTACACCTGGGGAATCACTTATTGTTTCTATATTTTGAGTTGCAACATCTAAACGCATTTGTGTAAATAATCTTGGAAAAAAATTATTTTCTAGTGTAATATTATCGGTATCTGGTAATGGTGTTGTAAAATTAGCATCACTATATAAAGAATATTCACAGTGTAAAAATGAATCAGGTAAATATAAATAACTCTGCTGATTATCAACTTCAAAAATTAAATCACCTCCAGTATTTACTCTACTGGAAGATCCGGGATTCATAGCAATTCTTATATAGTCATTCTTTTTTTGATTGTAACTGGTGAACGGAGGATCGTCTAATCTAAATTTATTTTCGATAAGCGAAGACATTTTATAAAAAATAATTTGACTTTTTGTTTTTTCTCACAGACAGAAAAAATTCTGATAAAATAATTTTACTTAAATAATTTTACTAAAAAAATTTTACTAAAAAATTTTACTAAAAAAATTTTACTAAAAAAATTTTACTAAAAAATATATTTTAGAATTTTGCTAGACCAGCTCCGCTACAGCTTTGCTGGTTAAACCGAAGGTTGCTACTCACGCCATTTCCTCTTATTTCTTCAATTGTTTTTTCATTATGTTTACTATTAGACGGAGCTCCGCTCCTCAAGGTTTCACCATCAACAGCTATGTTAGCAATTTTGTTCTTTGTTTCATCTGAAAGTTTTTTTAATTTTTTTAGTTCTTCGGAATCATTCCTAAGTTTACGAATAGCTTCTAGTTGTTTTAATTCGTTTTGAGACTTGACAGCATTTGATATTGCACTAGCTGTACTACCTATAGCAGCTGCTCCTTTTGCAGCAGATGTAATCAAATCTTTATTATTTTTAATTAAGTTAACGATACTACCAATACCAGAGAAGATCCCAGCTCCTTCCGTGTGAACGGCACCTGCGGTGCCTAGGAACTTTTCTGTTCCGACTGTTTCTCTATTATCATAATGATAAACAGGATTCATACGTGGTTCATGAGCAATTTTTTGATTTGAAGCAAAATGTTTAAGATTGTGTTTATAAATTATAGGCATTTTTTAGGATTAAATTTGACTTTTGAGAAAAAATATTTACGATCGGCTAAAGCCTCGAGGAGCTTCGCTCCGATAGGTTAGAAACCCAAAGACTTCGTCGATTAAGATTTACGTTTGTGAATGGACAACAACTTCGAGATAACTTTATTAATTGACTGTTGCACTTTATCTATTGCGTCAAGCAGCGTGTGATGTACTTTAATTTCTTTTCTATTAACTTGCATTTTCTGCTGATTAATCTTCAACGCCGTTTTAAGAGCATTTAACTTAATTTTAAGAACATCTAATTGTCTTTTAACAGCATCTAACTGTTCTTTATTTTCTTTAGAGTTTTCTTGTAAATTTTTCTTTAATTCATTTTCTAAATTGATTTTAAGATTTTTCATTTTATCAACTTTTTCATTAAGTGAGTTTACTTCATTTATTATTCTATTCATCTTTTTCATTTGTTCAGTAATTTTAGAACTCAATTCATCAACACTTTTTTGGAATGTAGTTTGTAACTGCTTTAAATTTTTTTTAATTCTTTCAGGTAGTTTTTCTATTTCATCTTCTAATTGTTCTTTTAACATTTTTATCTGATGTTTATTTTTAATGACTGCAGATTTTAAATTTAAAGAAAGTAATATTAAAATTTTTGATTGTTCAGAAATCTTTTTAAAAAGTTTTGCTATATCTGCTTCTAGCTCTCTATCCTTTTTATCAAGTTTTAATAATTTTTCGTTTAATGATTTGTCATTAAGTTTTAGCAACTTCAATTCATTCATCAGTGGAACCAAAACATCGTTTATATATTTTTCCTTTAAATCATTGATTTGTGAATCAACATATTGTTTATTTGTTAACTCTGTATTTTGTTGCGGAAGAATAGAAAGATGCAATGGACCAGATAAAACGTCTCCAGTTTTCATGATATAATTTTCTATTTCTATTTCTAATTCACGATTATTCGGGATATATGCACCTCCACCAACATTTGGTAACATCATTTTTTAACAATAAAAAAATAAAATTTTTTCTAATAAAAATAAAAAAATAAAATTTTTTCTAATAAAAATAAAAAATAAAATTTTTTCTAATAAAAATAAAAAAATAAAATTTTTTCTAATAAAAATAAAATTTTTCTAATAAAAATAAAAAAATGGAAAATCCAAATTTAAAAAAATTATATTCGCCCGCATCATCCTGTTCTTCTTATTCGACGAGATCAACGGGATTTGAAAATAAATGTTTTGATAATAATAATAATAATACTATTACAAATCCATGTATAGATGTTAATATTTTATTTCAATTACAAGCCGAAATATTTAGAGAACAGACTAAAGGTTTACCTTCTATAGAAACCAATTATTGTATTTTTCCAGGTGATCCATTTATTAAATTTATGGAGATTGTTAGTAAATATAATGATGTAGCTTATGTGGAATTAAATAAAGAAAATATGGTTATAATAGGTCATAATAATGTTTATGGTTTTATTAGAGCAGTTTTGCCGATTAGTAATACTGATTGGATAGAAACTAAAATTATTAATTATATTAATATTAAAGAATTAGTTAAAAAATTAAAATCTTTTTCCAAAGAAAAAAATTAGATTATTTGTTGACGATCAAAATCAATATAACATTCACATAGAGAGTAAAAAACATAATGAAGAATTATTATGTCAAGTTTATTATAGAGACACAATTTATAAACAAGAAACATTAGAAATGCCGCAAAGATATGATGATGATACGTATATAGGATTATATTCAAACTTAAATATTAATTTGTTAAAATCTTACATAAATGGCTTAGCTCAACAAGAAAAAATTTATATGTGGTCAACACCTTATACTATAAACAATGACCATAATCATAATAAACGAACCGAAGGTTCTAGGGCTTTGCCCGATCATAACAATCCTCTGAATCATATTGAAGAATCTTATGATAATAATGATGATTCTGTAACATCTGAAAAAGGTGTAAATGGTCAAAAAGATTATAAAAATATTAGTAATTATAAAAATTTATCTAAATTTTATTTTCTTACAATTGAAAATAATAATGATGGCATAGTTGAAGATACTGTTAGACAACTATGTGTCGGGTCTACAAAATTTAAATTAGGATTTACATCTAATCAATTTAAAATTTTATCATCTTTAACAAAAACTAAAAGTGATTCAGATTATGGTGGTGTTATTAAATTTTCCAAAAGAGATCAAAGACCAATATTTTTCTCTATTATATTATTATCAGATAAAAGATGTAATTTAGAATTAGATATTCCAATAAGAGAATGGTATCCTATCATGGAAGGGCATCCTATACCAAAAAGTGTAATTTATGATGATGAAGAAACAATTTATGATGATGATGAAGAAACAATTTATGATGATGATGATGAATCAATAGTTAGTGAAAAAAAATTTAAATTATCTTTTGATAAAACATTATATGATGAAACTTAATAAGATAAAACTTAATATGATAAAACTTAATGTGATAAAGAAAATATTCGATAAATATATTTTCATATGTAATAAAATTTTTAGATGTAATAAGTTTTTAGATGTAATAAGTTTTTAGATGTAATAAGTTTTTAGATGTTATAAATTTTTTAGATGTTATAAATTTTTAGATGTAATAAGTTTTTAGATGTTATAAATTTTTTAGATGTTATAAATTTTTAGATGTTATAAAATTTTTAGATGTTATAAAATTTTTAGATGTAATAAAAAAATTATTATTCCCACGTATCATCATCATCACTTAAATTACTCTCACAGATGATTGTTTGAAATATTTCAGCTTGAATATCTTCTCCGTTATAAGGTAACATAATTTCATTTTCATCTGGTGCTTGACGTTTAAGAATATTTATTTGACCAGAAAATTTTTTTTCTTCAGTATTATTATTTTAATCAGGAATACTAATTCCAGTTTCTAAAGATCTTTTCCATGGTTTATTAACTGTAGTCGATAATGTTTTCCCCGAATATAATTTTAGAAAATCTTCTACTTTTACTTTGTTTTGTGAATATCCTTTGAATGTTTTCTTTTCACTAAGTCTCCCTTGTTCATCTACAGTAATACAGTATTTTACTTTAGGTGCAATAAACATTGCAAAAATAATTCCACCATTTCCATAATCATTTTTCCCTTGACACAATTCTCCTCCAACATATCCAGCAGCGTCTAATTTATTAAAGAGCTCATTGGAAATATATATTGAATCAGTATCTGTATAATGAATGTATTTTTCTTTGAAACCATTAATTTCTAAAATAAAGTTATTCATGATTCTTCTAGAGTGAGAAAGAATGAAAGAACCTAAGTGTGATGGCATGAATGACGTCTTCCCATCTTTTACAATATTAGTTTTGAGAAATTCATCATCTTCCATTTCTACTTTCGCTAAATATTGTTCATCATTTAATTTTTCATAATCTTTTACTTCTTGAGTGAAATTTTTTCTCAATGTATTCTCATTCCATAAATGATATTTAGTGGTTATATCTTTTTGCACAGTTTTGCCATATAGCGAATTCATCAATAATTTAATTAACTCATCACCTACAGTATTTCCTTCTGTTTTATATCTTTTTCTCAAATTAAAAAGTTTTTCAATATAATTTCGAAATGGTGAAACTTGATAATTTTTTTCATAAATTATACCATCAGTAATATGTAAGATTTTCCCCCCACATCTAACAATTTCTTGTATGTCAACAGAAGTTAATACATCATAACATATACCATTTCTAAACCTGATTACTTTTACATGAGAATTATTATTTTGATTTTTAACTTTATCTTTAATAGGAACTGGTTGGAAAAACATATCATTCGGATATTGAAACACAACAGAGAATATTCCAGTTTTAGGTCTAAATGTTTGTGTATTAAATTTATATACTATTTCCCGCTCTTCTTCTTGACGAAATTTTCTAGCTGATTCAGCTTTAGGGTATTCTGAATTTTCATCATACATAGCTGATGGATATAAAGATGTTGCATCAAAAGCCATTAGAAATTCATTTTTTTGTTCAAGTAGTTGATTTGAAATTTTCTTACAAATTTCAGTTTTATCTCCTAAATCTCGATACTGTTTCATTAAATCTATTAAATTACTTCCCGGGGACAAAGTCCCACCAGCGTAGCGACCAAGGGACAAAGTCCCCCCAGCGCAGCGACTAGGTAAATACTGTTTTAATATTGGTAACAAGATGCTACAAAATGGCGATATGTATTTTCTTATATTTGCTGAAACTCTTCCACCTTTAACAGATTTTCTAATATAATTTCTAGCCCATAAATCTATATGAGAATGAATATTTATATTGTCATTTTGTACGCTTTTCATCCAACCGTTAAATGTTAAAGCAGAGGATGTCAAATTAGTAGTTATATCTTCACCAACTAAATCTTGCATAACATTATTATATTTGTAGATACAAAAAGCTAAAGAAAGAATATCGTTAACTAAATATGGTCTCCATTCAATTTCTTTTTCTTTATAATTTTCATGTGTTATGTCTCCAATTTCATAATTTAATTTACACACATTCGTAGGAATTTTAAAATTCTCACACCATTTAGAAAGACTTGTTTTTACATGTTGATAACTACATTTCATTATAATAGTTTGAAGTGCTAATTTACCTGAAGGTGAATCTTTTTTCATATTGTTTTTAAATCTAAAAGATTTTTGAATATATCTACTAACACATTCAGTTGTATAAGGATTTTGTAATGAAGCAGTCAATATTCCTCTTGAAGTTTTAAGAGGCGGTTTAGATAATTTAAAATTAGCTTTTATCGGAAAATAGGAATCAAAACCTGATGAATTGTGAGCTATTAAAGTTACTCTAGAATAATTAAATTTTCCAAGAGTTTTAAAAAATTGATGGATCGGACATACGTCCTCTGGGTTTCCCCCGATCGAACATTCATCATCCTCAGTTCTCGTAAATATTTTCACACAATTTTGAAGTTTATTAAATTCTAATTCAGTAAAATTATTATACTCATTAATCTGTTTTTTAAGTTTTTTAATTTCATCTTCATCTTTTGATCGTTTAATTTTAATCATATCACTTAGCAAACGTGTTTCTAATTCTTTCAATCTTTGTTTCGGTAAACAACATATAAATTTATTAAAATTAATAGCTCCTACAGCGTAAGGAATAGGATGAGCTGTTGAACAGTTAGGATCGGGAAAAGTTTCGAGATCCCAAATATATGTTGAACCATAGTCAATTTTTTTCTTTGTTATGATTTTATATGGACGCGTTGTTAGATTTTCATCAGTAACTGTTTTATATATGGGTTTGAAATTATTTTCAATTTCTCTAATAGCTTTTAATTTATGAGATTTATTAATTAAACAATAGTGACCAATTGTTGAACCTGCGTGAAAATAATTGTAATAAACATAATTATGAAGCGTTTCAATTCCTCTAGGATTTAAATGACGATTGGCAGGACTATAATATTGAACACATTCTCCAAAATATTTATTGAATTGAGAAAATTTGCAGTTTGACATTACTCCTGTTCTAGATGTGGCTTTCTCTTTATATAAAAAATTATTAAACATTTCTTTCATCATTTCTCCTTGTTCTTCATTAAAACCTCGTAAAACATTATAACATTTAATAAAACAAAAATCTTCAGAAGGAATATAACAATATTCACCGAAATATTCTTTGATTCTATATTTCATATTAATCCCTGCCCCTCTATGCGATCTTTGTACTAACTTCATTCCAAAATCTTCATATTTAATATTACCTGTAAAAATCCATTCGTTAGCATCGGATTTCTCATCCAGATTCGAAAACCATGTTTCAAATGATTTTTTATTATAGAAGGTTACGTAAAAATTTTGAATTATATTTTCCTGATCTTTAATAACTTTTCCAAGTAAATTAATAATTTTACCATTTGCTAAAAGTTTCCGCATATCATTTACTACATTAATAAAAGATACATTTTCATATTTAATTTCATTTGGATTAAATAAATTACATAAATCATCACCAAGCTCATCCTTAATTCCATCATCAAAAAGATATCAGTAATAGGAGTTTCTAATATTTCTTTTGTTCCACGTTTCTGTTTTTTAGTATTACGTCTAATACTACGCCAAGTACGTTTCTGTTTTTTAATACGTTTACTACGTTTACTATGTTTAATTTGCGCATCAAACTCAGCAGTTTGTTTCTTGATTAATTCATCAATCCTAGACGTTTGTCCGAGAGACATTTCACGATTCATATTTTTTAAAAGAAAAAATGAATTTTTACATAGAACCTCGGTTCCGTTTTTACATATACACAGGAATATGTAATTGATGTAATGTTTCTAATTCATGTGTTGTTAAATGTTCTTTCTTAACCAACCACCATAAATTATTATACGCCAAAAATACTCGGAAACTTCTTAAACAAAGTGGAAAGTCTTTTGTTTTAACACACGGTTTAATACCATGTTTTGTTTTATAATCTGTAACGAGCGCTACGTATTTATGATGATAATAAAATCTAGCTTCTTTCTTCGAATTTACAGGATTTGTAGGATGACGATAATCTTTTAAAACTGGTACATGCTCTATCTTATAATCATTCAACATATTTTTTTCTTATTTTTATTAAGAAAAAATTTATAAGAAAAAATTATTCGGCCACTCCGTTCGGTCACTCCGTTCGGTCACTCCGTTCGATCACTCCTCGAAAATATTTTCTATAACTCTTTCATGAATTTTTTTATCAATATTAATTGTGATAAATCCATAATCTTTTGACCAAGCATTGTTACACGATTGTTTAAATTCATCTTTATTTCTTACACATAAATCTCTTAACAAATCACTTAAGTTTCTTGCATTTATTTCAAATAGTATAAATATATTTGCATTCTTTCTAATAACACTTCCGTCTAATGAATACATACTTTGTGTCAAATAAAATACACTACAGTTATTATGTCTACCTCTTGTGAAATAATTTCTTTGAACTGACTGATTTCTATCATTAACACAATCATCAAAAATTACACAATGTTTCATTGTTTTATCTAGTTTACTAGGATCTTGCATATTACCACTATCATCTATTAGTTGTATTTTTATATGCTTATTTTTATTAGATTCTACTAACTGATTATTTTTTGTTGCTTCTTCACACCACGAACTTATTTCTTCTTCATCTTCAGATTTTTCATATTCTTTGAATAATGAAGCAATTGCAGTTTTTTTAAGATTATTTTCAAATCCATATTTTAAAAATTGATAGACGGGTTGTTCTGCTGTTGTTGTATAAATTATAAGATTGTTATAATCCAAAAAATTTGGAGTCGTTAAAATTTTAAATAATAGATATGTTTTTCCACATCCTGATCTTCCACAAATAACTGACAAAACTTTATTAGATAAATTTGGATGATGATTAAATTTAAGTTTTTTTTTATTTAATGGAGGTAGTTCACTCATTTTTTAATAAAAAAAATTATCTTTATTTTTTTTATTTTTTGTTTCTAAAGAAGAAGAAAATTAAACTTCTCTAGCTTCGCGTAGGAGTTTATACCTCCCGAACCAAAAGATCTATCATAATCTCTTCACCTCCAAAATTTATTTCTTGTCCTTTTTCATCAGTGATTCTAATGCCAATGTTGTTAATAGTTTTTCTTGTAATAGGAAAATATATTAATGTTTGTGGAAATACATTTAATCTATAACCAATGGGTACAGTAAAAGCTGGAAAACTGAATATTAAATTTGATAATTTACCATTTATATATCCTCCTTCAATAATGTCACAATGTACAACAATTGAATTTATTTCAGTTATTTTTGGAATCTTCTCACCTAAATGATAGCCTTGACTATAGGTTCGTTTATTAAATCCTAATAGCTTTGACAATGATCTATCATGATTAAAATCAACTTGATGATTTTCGTCTAAAGTAAGAGAAAATTTATTAACTGCCGGTTCAACTGCAAAATGTAATTGTTTCTTATCTTTAAATGGTATACCTAAATGTCTCTTAATTTCATTTGATATTGTTTCAACTTCGTAAGAACCAGGAAGAAAAGTTAGTATTTTCCATGTTTTTCCTTTATCAGTAGAATATCTAAATTGATCATTCACATCTTTGATAACGTTTTGAATAGTGTTAAATGTAGAGAAACTAGTCAATGCAATTTGATAATTTTTATTTTGTTCTAAATGTAGAATGGGTTCTAAATTACAAGTGTGTGATGAAGTAGTTGTTATAATTTTTAACGTCGTACTAAATTTTGATGAACCCAAAATCTCTGTCAATTTTTCTAAATGATCATTAATTTTGTCTAAATCTGCTGAACACATTTTTAAACTAAAAAAATTAAATAAATATTATAGATAAAAAATCGTAGATAAAAATCATAGATAAAAATCATAGATAAAAATCATAGATAAAAATCATAGATAAAAATCATAGATAAAAATCATAGATAAAAATTAGAAACAACATATTTCAGCTACACTTTTATAATCCTTTTCATTTAGAATCTTCTTTTCTAACAGTCTTTTCAATATAGCATGAATTTCATTGAAACTAGAATTATGTCCTTCTTTTATTGCAGATATTAAAATATTTAATCTATTTAGTAATTCTTGTGGATCATCTGGTAAAAATACAGTTGTTTCAGTTTTCTGTTTTTCAGATAAACCTTTCCCTACTTTAACTCCCGTTGATAATAAATTTTCTAATTGTTTATAACGTCTAAGAGATTTTACTGCACCAACTCTGTCTAACATAGCTTTATATTTTATGAGATCTTCTACAGCATAATTATTTAAATCTGCTCCTCTTAAAAGATTAACAAAATTTCTATCTAAATTAAAAGGAGATTTATCTGGTGAAAAAATTAAACCTCGAAAAGGTTGTGGAAATATTTCTTTTTGTCCGAGATAAAATCTAGGTATTGTTTTTCCATCTATAAATGAAATAGAATGTTCAAATTGCATAGATTTGGTAATTTCTTATTAATGTTTGATTCTAGTAATCCATAGTCATCTAATATAGTTTTGTGCTCTGGATCTGTTATATCAATTTGTTTATCATTATTTGTAAGTTCCTTTTCAAGAGTTTTAAATGGTTTCATAGTTTTTTCAAAATCAGTTTTTACTTGCTCGGTTTGCTGCATTTTTTCAAACATATCAGATTGAATACCAGCTTTTATCATTCTATGTTGAAGATGATTTTCTTTCATAATATTTCTTTGTTTTATTAACTCTTCTAATTGTTTTATTCTCTTAAATTATCAGCTCTAATTTTATCCATTTTTAAAATATAATATTTGAATTTTGTGGTAACATTGGAATACAGCAAAAACATTTTACTGAACAAATTATTTTTTTATTGCTTTGTTGTTTGACATCTTTTCGTTTAAAATTTTTTCGTAAAGTTTTGTCTAATAAAGTTTTGTCTAATAAAGTTTTTAGATCTTCTAAAAAAATTTTATCATTTTCTTCATTAAAAATTTTATCATCAATAAAAGTTTTGCCATCACTAGAAATTTTACCATCCTTTTTATTTTTATCATTAACTTTTTCTGTCTGTGATTGAAATGATATTTGATTTACTTCATTAGCTATTTGATCAAATTTTTCAATCTCATCTAACGTAATAACATTATCATCACATACTCTCTGAAAGTAGTAATGTAGTTTATCATAGACTTCTTTAATATGTAAATGCTTAGTTTTTAATGATTTTCGTTTCTTAGTTATTAAAGATTTATCTAACATTGTAACAAGTGAAGTTGCAAAAACACCCGTACCTGTTAAAGCTGTAGCAACTACTGGAATTACTAAAACACCTGAAGATATAACAATTGTCAAAGCACCTAAACTTATTGTTAAGAATATGCCAATTCCTTGTGTTACATTCTTAACTTTAGTCCATCTCTTTCTTAATTTTTTATAATGCTCTAATCTTAATAATAATTGAGTTTCCTTATCTTTCATATACCTAACTCTATCTTTGTGTTTTTCTTTATTCATTTTTTCAATGTTAATCTTTTCAATGTCCATTAAAGTAGAACTACGTTCATATGATAACGAAGGATATATTCTTGAGGTCCTTCCATTTTTGTTTCATCCACTTTTGTTTCTTCCATTTTTAAATGAATATTTTGAATAAATATTTTGAATAAATATTTTGAATACAATCTTCTGGTATATTGAGACTACGTGATATTTTGAGACAACTTAAATTTTCGTCTGCCTAAATTTTCAAAATTCTTAGACCACGTGATATTTTGAGACAACTTAAATTTTCGCCCTTCGGCCACGTGAAATTTGAAATCTACCTAAATTTTTGAAATTTTGATTTTTTTGAAAATTTTGAAAACCCCCGCAAAAGTGTGACATCCGGCGCAAGCGAAGCGAAGCAAAGCGAAGCGAAGCGTCGCGCCGGATGTCACACTATAAACTACTGTTGCAGGCGGGACAGCTGTATTGTCCAAGCAGTAAATAAAAATAAATCAGAGAAGGCAGCATTAGAAGAACAAAAACGTCATAACAGAGAGTTAGAGAAAGTTGCTAGGGGTGAAGGGACATCGGAGATGTCTTCCAGGGCTTCGCCCGAAGGAAAAGGAGTAGTAGATAATTTTATTAGTAAATTAAATTTAGTTGATGAAGGAAAACGAGTTCTTAAAAATATTCTCCACAATGTTGATGATTTAATTGAAATTAAAGAAACTAAAGAACGTTCTGGCATATATCTAAGTCCTAGTATGATTCGGTAAAACATTTATTTTATTTTATCTTTTTAATTTTTTTTATCTTTTAAAATGAATTCTAAAAATTCCGAAAATTTAATTAAATTAAAAATTTCTAATTTAGATTTATTGAATTATCTATTAAACAAAAATAAAAACTCAAATTGTAAAATTTATGAAGGTAAAGACGACAAACAAAGTTTGGCTACTACCTACGGTGGTGACATACAAAAAACTTTAGAAAACTTTCCTGGATTTATTTGGAGTAAATATTCAAAAGAAAAACATCTTCCTGGTCATTCATATACCGGTCCAGGAACTCGATTTAGATATAAGACTAGATGAGAGTAATAATCCGAAACCAGGGTGAAGAAGCAATAAATAGAGTAGATGCCGCCGCTTATAAACATGATTTAGCTTATCGAAATCATGATCTAAGTTCTCGACATGCAGCTGATAAGAAGATGATTCAAGAATTAGATAGTATTCAGAATCCTTCTTTAGAGAAAAAATTGAAAGAATGTTTGTTAAGAAAGCTTTACAAGCTAAAATATTATTCGGTCAGGGAATAGATGAAAATCATAAATTCAGACATTTAATGCATCTGAAATCTACAAGGGAATATAGAAAGCCGAAATATCTATTGAAAGAAAAAGTATTTAATAAAGATGATATTTGGAGTGCTGATCTTATTCATATGCCGAATGAATTCTGATCGACACCGAAGGTTTCTAATACAAAGTCCGAATTATAAAATCCGCACTTGACCGTTATAGATTTATATACACGATACGCTTGGTAAAGCCTTTTTTAAAAAAAATAAAAAGTGGTCTATCAGTTAAATATGGCGTTTGAAGAAATCTTTAAAGAAAGTAAAGCAGAAAGCCAAAAAAATTGTTTGTTGATAAAGGATCACGGAATTTATAACAGAAATGTTTCAACCACTATTTGATTTAGTTTATTCAACTGAAAATGCAGGGAAGGCCGTTAGTGATAGAAAGATTCAATCGGACGTTTGAAAAATAAAATTTTTCAAAAAATTTACTCAGCAAGAAATCAAAAATGGTTGAAGATATTACCAGGAGTTGTAGAAGAATACAATAATAAAGTTCATTCTGGTATTGAAGAAACCCCAAAGAATGCTTCTGACGACCCTGATTTGATAAGAAAAAAGAAATATTCGAGAATAATAATTTGAATGAGAGTAATCCGAATTTGCCAGAAACTTAAAGCCGAAATTTAAAATTGGAGATAGAGTTAGAATATTTAAATATAAGAAATAAATTTGAAAAAGGCTTTGTCGGCTATTGGACTAAAGAGATATTTAAGTTTGTAAAATAAATCAAACTATACCGATTACTTACGAAATCAAAGATTTAAATAATGAAGATATCAGAGGTCGATTTTTATCAAAATGAATTACAGAAAACAGAGCTTTAAATTATCCTTATTATTATTATTGGTGCTAACGTTAGGCGAATAGCTTCGCTTGTTAGGCGTAGCCATAGAACCTACGTTCGTTCAATTCTAACATAATATCTAGAAATAGGTACTATGCCTTCCTGTAATTTTAAATAAAACATAAAGACATAATTGACCGCAATAAGTAGTTCCCTTGGTTTTTGAATTTGAAATGTATAATAAGTTCCATTGCCAAAGTAATTTCTTTTTGACCATCATTTGTGTGAGGCAATCCATAAGAGTCGAAATAGTAATTATCTCCCGATGATTTTTATTTCTATGCCCAGCTGGACCAAATGTACTCCCTTTTTTCATCTGACGGTGTGAAGATTTGTTATGGAAATTTATAAGTTATTGATGAGACTTTGTTCCGGGACTGAAAGGATTCCTGTTGGCGGTATTTTTTACCAATTGTAACTCGTCTCTCATTAGGAACATAATTGAAAATTCCTTTATTCCCAATTGATTTGCGATTTTTCTTTAAATCGAAAATTTAAGTTGTCGTTGCCGTTTCTCATATAATTTTAAAAACTCATTTAATGCTGCTCATTTTATAATAAAAAAAATTCCTTATAGGGGACCCTAGAAGTCCAGAAGGGACCCTTAGAAGTTAGAAGGGAGGTGGTGGTAGAAACTACGTTCATATGATAACGAAGGATATATTCTTGCGGTTTCTTCATTTTGTATCATCCATTTTTGTTTCTTTTCCATTTGTTGTTTTTTATTTTTCATCCATTTTTTAAGAAATATTCTTTAGTCACCATGATATACTTTTTAAAAAAAAAACCTGAAAAAAGGATTTAAACTCATGACGTTAGTCATTTAAAAAATACAAAACTTTTATAATTTTCAGTGTCCTTGAACGGTCATGATTTTGGCGGCGGGTGAAAATATCAAAATCACAAATTTGAAGATTCTCAACTTTTATGATTTTTTTCGAGTGTCCTTGAAAAACGGTCATGATTTTGGCGGGGGTGAAAATGATCATAATCAACCAAATTTGAGATTCTATAACATTTATGATTTTTTCGGTGTCCTTGAAACGGTCCATGATTTTTAACAGGGGTGAACTAGGTAATTCTCAAATTATGAGATTTGAAAAAATTTGAAAAATTGGGTATGTTTTTAATATAATGTAAATTCATGAATTAGACCTTTTTTTCAGGTTTTTTTAAGACCTAAATTCATGAATTTATGTCGTTTTAAAATACCATTTTTGAAAAACATGGTATTTATGAATGGACGCAAATTCTGATTATTTAGGTCTTAAAAACCTGAAAAAAGGTCTAAATTCATGAAATTTATGTCGTTGATTTAAAAGATACTATTATTTGAATTTTTTTTATGGAGTCCTGGAACGGTCTTATTTCCCATTACTAACACTCATAACTAGGTTTCAATAAACTCTGAAGGAGAGGAACAAGTGGATTTATCACTATGACAATATCTGTTTCCAGTTTAGCTGTTTCTTTCTTTTAAAGCTTAATTCTCATTTCATTTGTCTTTTTTAGATTTAATCTCATATTGTGTTCTTTTTTCCCAATCAGCAACTTCATTTCTCTCTGAGCACAGTGATGACTGGTTAATGCTATCTACAGATCGTGCAGTCGTCAATACACTTCATGTTTTGCTGTTAGAATCATTAATCGTGAGTAAACAAATCAAGGGACCAATTTAGTTCCTTGAGGTAATGCAGCTGAAATCGACATCCATTGAGAGAAATTATGGTACTTCAAGCGCTGCATACGACGATGTAGAAAACCAGATACCCATTTACAAAGCCAACAACAGGAACATTCATGTCCAACGCGTTTGCGAACAGGAATGTTGTGGTCAATTCGATCGAACGTTTTAGAACACTCGATTAGAAGAACTCACTTACAGTCTTTGCAAAAGTTTATAGAACACTGCAAAAAAAAACGCTAATTGTACATTTCAGTTCCATCCTATTAATATTATTCATACGAAATTATATAATGCATGAAATGAAAAAATACAAAATGTATAAAACGCTTCACAATCTAATAGCGTGTCTAATTACCATTACTTTTTCAATGAATGTGCTGCCCAGACGACGAGGCATGACATAACTAACTCCGCACAGTATTCGGTGATAATTCGTTGTCCAAACTGCCTTGAACAATTTCTCAAGTCAATTGCACTCTTCCGGACGCATAGCGGCGACAATGGACCCTTCATCACACACCATTAAATTCTCGATGGGAGTCCGATAATTTCCGGGCCATTTGAGGGACATTGACGGAATTTGAGCGCAACCAATCAGATACAATTTTGGCGCGGTGACATGGAGCGCTATCATGCAACAGTGTTTCTGTATTATGGACATCCCCTAATGTAAACGAATTTGTCTTTAAGAACGTTGAAGGTACATTTTACCGTTCATTGTCATTCCTGTAGTAAGGAAAATATGCCGCGCGACCATTTGCAGACATTGAGCCCAGACCATCTGCTCAAAGAGGATGCCTTCATAGTCTGGATCACAAAACGTGGATGGTGTTACTTTCATGCTC
This sequence comes from Prostheceraeus crozeri, assembly GCA_907163375.1. Lineage (NCBI taxonomy): Eukaryota > Metazoa > Platyhelminthes > Polycladida > Euryleptidae > Prostheceraeus > Prostheceraeus crozeri. The sequence goes on along the minus strand of CAJQUW010004163.1, from coordinate 450,540 downwards.
AGCCTCAAATTTTCTTAAGCGATACAGGCAACCTGCCACTGGTAGAGCAAAATCACATAATCAAAGACAATGATTTCATTCGAAAGATGTAAATGGGTTCACATTAAGAATTGAAGCATGAATTTAGTGAATCATGAAATCATGCCAGTGAAAATTGAAATAATAACTTGAAATTTCAACCAAGAAAGCATGCACGAATATTATCGCGACTTTTTCATGAAGACATCCATTATAACACGGATCATGAAATTCCCTTGATATTCAGCTTAACTTCCGCGTAGCTATGATGCTCATTAGCAAATATTCATTCATTTTGATATCCAACTTGTTTCATGCTACTTTTTTAGGAAAGTCATCTCGGTAGTATCTGAATTTGAAAAATTTTGACTTTTTAAAACTGCTCAAATAAATTTTTGGACCACGGGAACGTAATCTCCGCAAAAAAACTGAATCTTTTCACATAAAAATTTTTACTGTATACAGATACTATTTTTGAGTCGACACTCTACCTATTTATCCCTACTCTATCTATGCCCGCAACCACGGAAGACTCAATTAATTTTATTTCTCCTCTTTTTTTACTACTCGATGATTGCGGTCATTTTCGTCCTTAGCACCTAGAATTCGATGCAAGGGTCGAGCGGTGAAGTTGACAGTCAGATATCTATGAAGACCAGTACGCTTCAACCCTGTGGGAACGCATCTTGCTAATATCAACAGATTATCTGGCGAGGTAGCGATTTTGTGGATAATTTTTTTAAAGGTTCATTTTCGTGTAAAAACTATCTCCGCATGTGAAAATGGTCATCATTTATCCAAAAACATGTGTAAAATTAAAAAAGGACAGGTGGCGAAAAAGTTGCTATAATTAGTTGGTAGATATTTGTTTGCTAATGCGAGCTGATTTTTCGCCAACCGGCGAAATCGTGGATATTGTAGCAACTAATTAGTGGTAAGTAGTAATGTTCGTATATTTCCTTCACATGAAAATATATTGCATATACTAAGTCTGATCTGATAAAAAGGGATCTTTTTAATTCACGAAGGCTTAAACTAAAAAAGTATTTATCTTCCATAAATGTCGCAGTAAATACTATGATATTATTCAAATATTTGTCATTGTTGTAAATTATTGAATGTCAAGAGATGTTATGAAAATTGATATATGCGGATTCTCTATATTCTCATCATTATCAAAGAATGATTGTCTGCACTTATTTCTTAGATAGATTATCCATATGTGGGGGATAGTGAGGTGGTGAGGGAGAGAATAGAGCCTCGGCTGTAGAGGCGGATTACTAAAGAAATTAAGAGAGAAAGTCAAAAGTAAAAGGTAACATAGAGCGCGAATTGTCGCCGGCGAACTTCGCCAGCGAATATCCCGCAAATATGACTGAACTTTAGCATGATATTCTGCAGCTGACATTCGCCAGTTTTTCGCAAGATTCGTTCCCACAGGGAAACTACTTCTTATTTCTCTAGTGTTCTGAAATGGTAGTGTGAGAAATATCCTCGGGCTATCATCATCATTTCTCCGTCTATTTCTAGCTAGAGAGCTTTTGACAGCTTTTATAAATCGAACAGGGTATAGCCATTTGCAAGATATCGCTCCGTCACTATGTTCACACCCAAAGACAATGGACATTATCTTTGTTCACACCCTCTTCAGTTCTGATAGAGTCAGAACCAAGGTCAGAACCATTCGTAGTAGCACGCTGCATATCATTTCGTAGAACATTACGCAACAGAGAACGAGGATGGCATGAGTCCCATGGAATGACGTGGCGATCTTGCAGATTTACAAAACAAAGTATATGAGAAAATTGAACCATCAATCGAAACAAGAATGTCGAAATACGGTAAAGCACTGTGTCTGTAATGGTTGAGCAGTATTCCATCAGCAGGCTTGTGCCTATATGAGAATAAATTCCAGGTATAGGTACTCATGAACTGTTGATTTGGAATTACCTTTACCATGACATCTGAAGCATCTATTTGTCCTCGATGTCCAAATTCAACGTTGGATCCATTTAGACTTCATGCTCTTAAATGCAGATGAGAGACTGATGTGACTCCAAGACATAATGCCATCGTTAATCTGTGTCGTGAAGCTTCAGTTCAGACCACAAATTGAGATTGGTGCCGCTCAGCCGCTGCTTGGAGCAACTTCTGATAGCTCCAGACTACGGTATATGAAGTATTGATTCCTGCTATGATTGATGCCCTGAACGCATGCCTGCACGTTCAGGGGCTTTTGATTTTCAGTTGTAAGCCCGCTTGCAAAACCAAACAGGACGAAGTTCTGCAAGAGGCTAGATTGATTGACCTTCTAATCAAAATTTCAAAAGAGTTCAAAACAGCCACATATCACCCCATCGATGGAATGAAATGGCAGTATCCAATTCAACTTCGCATGCCTGTCAATTATTGCTAAATATCAGCCAGCTCAATTTTACCACAGCCAGCTCACAGTTGCCAGCAGAGTTGGAGGTGGGTCGTGGGTCATGGGTCAGGTGGGTCACAAAATTGCGTGGGTCACGTGGGTCGTGGGTCATGTTTTTCCGAAAATTTGGTGGGTCGTAGGTCACATTTAGCGTGGGTCAGGTGGGTCGTGGGTCAGACTTCGTTGACCCACTTCCAACCAGTTTGACCCATGATAGATTTGACAGTCTCAAATACAGTAAACTTCATTTATTCGTATTTTTGTCATTCATGAAAAATGATTGAGTCAGTGTCACTGAAAGGGGTGATGGATGCACACAGTCAAAATATAAAACACTGTTGACTTTCACACGCCCCATACAGTTTCGAAAGGGGGCGGAATTCACACAAATTAAAGGCTCGAAGACAATTTCTGCTGTCTACTGAGATGTTGGTTGGTGGAGAGAAGTTGGTTGAGTAGAATTGTGTATGCTCGATTCTCTGTTGTCGCTATGTCTGACTATACCCAATGATGCATGATCTTCATTTCAGAGATACAGCCACTGAAGAAGTCAGGTATTCAGAGGCTTTATTCATCTTGAAAATTTTCTTGCAATGTCAGCTAACCTTCGTTTTGTTTGTTTCGTTTGATTTTGTTGGTCTTTCGTAGAAAATATCATCTGGTAGAGATTAGTATGGTAAATCTCTGGCATAGATTGATCGGAGCCTAAATATTTTCGAAATATGTAATTGATTAAAATATCTTGCTTCATAATGAAAAAAAAATTATCAATATACATGCTTCATATCTAAAGTATTTAGCCGTTCAACCTACTTTCGCATAATACATGTTCCATGTATCTCATTGCTCATTTGGTAATGATAATCTGAAATACGATAATTCACATACGACAGTCATTGATATAGACTTCCCTTTCACACAGACTTATTACGGAAGAGCTCTGTGAGATATGTTTTGACACTTCGCATCAATAAAAATTTTCGTTCTGATATTTAAGATTTGTTATCAATAAAAATAGGAATATTTGCATGATGTCGCTACTGATTGCTATCACAACGTACTCTTACATGTAGCAACACTCAAATATATCAGTTCATCTATATGTACATTGTAAGCTAATTCATGAATTACAATCTTGTCCTCGTGCAATTTTCTATTCACGCGTTACTCCATTTGCTTTTCAATGAATGTCATTCTTAACTTTCTACTTAAATCCAACATTAGAAGATGTTGATGAAATTTGAATTGATTGCCATCAGAAGCAACAAAATATTAGTTTGACGATTTTTCTGAGATAATTTTCACACATGTAGCATCTGACATAATAAATGCATGAATAAATTATTTAAGCCTACTGCAATCTTATATTTTAACTTCATTTGATTAAGAAATGCAAAATTTGAAATTTAGTCTGTAGGTCCCTTAACTTAAATCATCTCTCTACGAGTGAAATAGGTAGCACTAAAAAGAATAGTCAATAATTATAACAAGAAACAGAATCGTTTAAATTTTTTAGAACTTCAGCCATTAGTGGTACATGAACTTTGATTATAAGTTAATTGTGATGAGGTTACATGTCTATTTATCATGTGACAAGTGATCTGATACACTTGAATCTTCATAACAAATCTTAACAACAAATTTGATACTACGAGGCCTCTACCTAGACCTAGATGCTTGAGTGAAAATGAAACTAAAGATGATGCTAGAAAATGAAATTGCGCTCACATCATTCACCACTGCAGCATGTGGGTCAGGTGGGTCAGGTGGGTCGTGGGTCAATGTACCCTGTGGGTCAGGTGAGTCGTGGGTCATGTTTTCGTGAAAAGTCGGTGGGTCAGATGGGTCGTGGGTCATATATGCCGTGGGTCAGGTGGGTCATGGGTCAAGTTTCGTTAACCCACTTCCAACTCTGGTTGCCAGTAGGCCTACCTATGTAGTTTCTCAAGATTTGACGCTATAGCAAAAATATTATAAAACAAAATGTCACAAAATCTAATTTTTGAAGCCATAATCAGTGAATCATTTTGAAGCTAGCGAAGAAGCGATCAAAGCGCCGGTGTTTTCCGAAGATTTGAATCTAGAATACTGACATGAAATCAAGGCATCAATTCATGGACAGTATTTTAGATGTCCGATGGGCATAGCGTCTTTAGGGGAGGGGGCTGCCGTGTTCGATTCTTGCTGAGAATCAGAAAATTTTCAAATTTCATGCATGTCTTACTGAATTACTGTCACACTTTTGCATTTTCAAGTAAGTTGTAGCCGGCTTTCCCTCTACCCCGTTAGGAGCCTCTTCTCCCCCCTCGAGAAAATTCGCAGGCGATGCTACTGAGGCGCATCTTCCAATAGGTATTAATGAGAAATCCAAGCCTCATATATTCTCAATCGAAGATCATCAGTACTTTTGGACAGCAGCAATCTTCATTCTTGACTGGTTTAATCATCTACTAACTTACCAGATTGTTTCATAAAATTCAAGAGATTCATAATTACTTTTCTTAAGCTTGAAATTGCTTTTTAAAGTGAAGATCTAAATTCTACCTTTTTGAAGGAATCCTAACAATTATCATTCATTACATAAACAGGCAATGAAAGAACATTTTTGCTACACAACCACTGGATTGAAATTCTCTCATTGCTCACTTATAGGCTCATGCAGCTCTGCTAGCGATTAATTAATGCTAATCGTAAATGTAGGGATATAATGAATAGAGTACCGGTAGCTGAAACAATTCAGCTGTTCCGCTCATTTTTCGTCAAAATTAAGTTAGTGAGTCATTAAAAAGTCTAAATAACTGAATTATATTCAAGTGCCAATGTATCAAATCGCTTAACTGAGGTCCTCGTGATCCTCCTCCACCACTGCTGATGTTGCGCAGAGCATTGATGACTTGCGAATGTGATATTAATTAGTTGTTGACTCAATTCCGTTGACACATTCTTTTGATTGATTCTATATTTGACATCAGTCTTGAACCGAAAATTTTGATGGGACATGCCTAAAGCAAAGACAAAGGAAGATATTAACTTCAAGTTATGTTCGATAAAAGATGCGAATCTATGAGCAATTAACGATAGAATGTAATGAAACAAACGATTGATCAAGTTGCCACGCAAAAGATGTGCGTCTGGGATGCATGCATGCATGATATGAAGTTCCAGTGATGGATAAATCATTTTTTGTCATTTATGTTGGACAACATGCAATATGCGTCAAATGCATGAAATGCGCTTCGTCAAATGCGTCAAGCGTGAATGCATGCTTGATGTCAACCAAACTATGTCATAGATGAATAGGCTAAAGATGAAGAAGCGATTCAAGCAATGATTTAAGCTGAATATTCACTTCAACATTTTTCCTAACTTCTTTCGTTTGTAATATTAATCCTCCTTGAATTTGTGATGGACAAATACATTAGGTTATGAACAGTCTTTGTACTCGAAGTGCAATCGAAAACTTTTTCGAGTAGTTGCATTTGCTTATTTGCATCTATATTCATATTCTAATTTAATTTTAAGAACCTGAAATCTGTTGGAATCGGTCAAACGCCAAGTAAAACTGCAAATTTTCTCTTGACATATTTTGATACCATGTACATTTTGAAATTATGTGATTACAATACTATAACATGCTCTTTCTCAATTCCCCAGTTGACGCTGAGGTTGAAAACATTTCGTAGCAAAAAACAATTTTCATGCTCAATTAGGGAGAAGCACTCCTATTATTACAGATACTGTCGGCAAATCATTCACTCATCATCATTTTTAGACTGAAAGTCAAGTGATTTTGAAACGTCGGCTATCTCCTCCAATCTGGGAACATCTGATATAAGTTCTCTTGTCCTAACAATACACTTTTCGCTCTCATCTGTTCGTGAGAAATGTCGTTCTTCATCAGGCTAATAAATTTCCTTGCAGTTTGTGTCACTATTTCAACAACTTCACAGTTCTTACAGAGAAAAGATTGTACAGTGGGCACCAGCGGCTCATGTTCTTCCCCAGTTAAAATGGACTCAGCCTTGGATTGCGCAGCCAGTTGTATAGATCCATCTATAGGTGGCTGTAAAGCAATTCTCTGGTCTACTCATAAATTAGAATGCCTGTTCTGTGCCACTCATCCAATGCCATCAGAAGTGCAAGATAATGAAGTATTTTGCTTTTGATTGGTGAGTAAATAATTCGATATATCTTAATTTGTGTTCTTTACTCACAAAATGCAGCAAATTGCTCATCATGAATTACAATTTCATGTGAAAAATTCATCAAAATTTCGAGAGGCATTCAGGTCTCTCCTCGTTCACGACGAAGCCGTTATTTGTGAATCATCTTAAAATTCCATTTAAATTCCAACTCGCATACTACAAAAATGCATGATTGATAAAAGGTACATGAGCTGAATAAGATCTACTTGGAATACCACAACATGCATTGCTCACATATAAAATCAGGGTTGCCATCAAAAATGCCGGTGTAACAGTTTATTTTTACTCCCTGACAAAATTTACTCCCCAGTAAATTTGGCCTAGAATATTCTACTCCCTATTAAATTTAGCCTATCCGATGCAGTTTGACTCACTGATTTCAAATCTGTCATTGTTATCCCACAAAAATCCAGTTTTTGCTCAGTAAATGCGATTTTAGTTTTTTGGAAGTCAGTTTGTGAAGTTAGCGGAACCATTTTTTGTTACTGACTACTGTTTTCTTCAATTCATGCTAGTCCCATCAATTTGAGGCTCCTAAGAACAAATCTGCAATCAGAATTGTGAAATTCTATCTCATATCAGAGATATTTAACTCCAAACTGGGGGAGTAAATTTTGTCAGGGGGGAATAAAAATATCCTAGGAAAAATTTACTGGGGGAGTAAAAATTTCCTAGGCAAAATTTACTGGGGAGTAAAAATATCCTAGGAAAAATTTACTGGGGAGTAAGTTTTGGCGGGAGTAAAAATTGACTGGCACACCGGTACTTCATATAAGATAGTTTTAGCAGAAACTTTGGTTCGATTGATCCATCTCGCCAAAATTACGTCAGACTTTCAAAATAACTCAAGGCTTAACTTCGTGTGGAAATGCATTATGTGATTGTTAAATGTTGTTGTCGTATTGTAAAACTAAATTTGAAATGAACTTTCTTTAGCCACATTGATATCAAGTCTGAAAATATGGCCCACACACTTACCGGGTAATAGGGTCCATAGTTCATAGCTCTTTATTAATAAATGCTTTGTACTATCTATGGCTTTAGAAACAACTCTATTGACCAAATGAATATGTAATTTTAATATCATGCTACGAGAGCTGAAGAAGCACAGTTTGTGTAAAGTTTGAGAAGTAGAAGAGGAAATAATTTGCTAGATAGAAGTCTACAACATAGCACCATTTAGAGCGTGAAAAATGGGAAAGGTCTACAGATTGGAATGAATTTGTTGATGGCCTTTTTGGAAACGAAGTTGAATCCAGTAACGCAGGAAGTGCACGTCTGTACTGACCATTCTAATCGTAAACTTGGTTGGATTTTATTGGATTTTATTCATTTGGGTTCACAAGTTTCAATAAATATTGAATAAGTTAATCTGATTTACTTATTCTTTTGAAATGCCGGTGATTTGTGGGACTTGTGGTCTCGAGGAAAAAACGTAACAGTCACTGATATTCATAACTTCTACGCTTCTTTTCTGAGGATCAACATTTTTGAAAGAGGGGCTTCCGGGGCAATGCGCCGCAACTATAGAGGAATGGAGACTATGGGTAACATGGGCCAGTTGACGCACTCTTGAATTTTTATTGACATGCCCAAACTCTAGCAGAAATCAAAGTGATTTTCATAGATATAGACAATGCATATATTTTCCTTAGAATTCGTCGGTTGGTGTATAGATTATCAATTTAAAAATAAATTCTTTCTTCAACCGAAAGTAATATTATAAAAAGAGAAGTAGAAAGACCACAAAGTGCTTCGGTCTCGGTTTGATCACTTCACCGAGGGTGAAACGTTTCGTGGCGTATACTTCTCTTTTTAAAATGTATCGTTCCGTTGATGAATGAATTTATTTCTTAATTGATAATGCACATATAAATATCTGAGATTTCATTTATGACCATGTATAACGTTCCTTCGTCTTTTAATTAGATGTTAGGTGGGCCTCCCATACCGTAGTTGAGTATGAGTACGAAAAATCCTTCTAAAACCCGACCGGAATATGTTGAACAATGTTCGTGCGATAAATCTTGCATATTTAAATGAAGTCATTATCCTCTAGGAACAGCATTAAATAATCTAAGATTACACCCATAGGGTTCTGTACAATATAAATCTGTAATGAATTTTGAAAAAAAAAATAATAAAAAACATACGAAGCTACAATATAGGTAGGCCTTCCTGAACTTGCTACTATAGAAAATGCACTATATTTAATTTGAAAATTAACATGCTTTCGTCTGTAATTGCGCGTGTTGCAATCAACCATTTGATGAACTTGTATATGAAAATGCAGATTATGAAATACTCAAATACACAATACTGTCGGTTTGTGTAAATCGTGTCAGCATATCTACATCGGCAGCACTACGAGAACTTTGCATATTAGAAGAACATCTTGAAAATAGAAACTCTTTTGGATTCAAACACAAAATCACATGTAAGCGAGACTTCAACATCACAATAATTGCCAGTGCAACAGACGAAGCTAGCCTTCGACTTAAAGATGCAACAATGATTCAGCGCCATAATCCTGCCATCAATAATAAGCAAGAATGTGAGGAATATAGATGCCTCTTGATTGACTAGAACCCTTCATTTACTTCACCTTTTATACTCCTTTGATTATGTCGTGATCTAAAGATCTTATAAATATTTATACCTTTTATAAGTCTCATTATCATGTTTATAATTCTGTAATTAATTATTTAGTCAGATCAATATTTTTTGCAATCGGTACCATGTAACCCGGTTCTATCTGTTTCATGACCGTGATCGGCGGAAAATCCGATCCTATATCTTTTTATTTTTAGTTTTAAAAACACTCACATGCTATTGCCGTATATTTGCATAACTATGATTTCCCAAAGACACAGCCCAGTGCTACAAATATCTATTTTTGCATCTTCGCCTTTTCAAATTTTGAGCTCATGTTGTTGAATAGCTTCTTTTTCAGATTGTTTCATAAAAAATGGATCACCCTTAAACATCGCCTTAACTTCAACTTTGTCTAACTCCGCCAAACTTGAATCAAATTAAGACACGACACGAATTTGATCTTGAACGAATTTCTCTGAAATTTGGAAGATATGTCAGTTGTGCTTACTAATATCATTGTTAGAAATTTCAAGCATGAATATTGAGTTGTTTTCCTGTTATAGATAAAAAAGTAGTAGATAATTTGATCTTCATTTACCAATATTGCATAAAATCATACCTCACTCTTATAAAATTACATTTGTTTCCTTTGTTATGTAATATGTTGTTCTATAAGCCAAAAGCTATCAAGCAAAACAAAAATAAAGAAAATCGGTCAATCAGAGCCAGTATAGCACCATTATTCATCAACAATAATGTAACTGCTACATGTGATTAACTGGACTTCATGTTCCATAGCTTCCTTACTTCGTTGCGGTGGTGTTGGCAGCACTCCTGATTGCTTTCAGCTAGAAATCTATCTCTTACCGGTTGAAAACAATACAAAGCACAAATGAACAATAACGAGATCGCATTCACAAAAGGCAAAGTGTCAGCCTTGCTAGAACTAGGGTTTCTTTGCGAGCTACAAGCAAGCGACTAAATGTCCCTTAGACAAATGTGCATCGATGGCATAATGATGATTTTCGACTCTGTCGTAAAGAGGGCTCTGGCCGTCCACGCAAAACATCCAAACGTAGAGACCGCCTAATTTTGAGATTTGTTAAAGTTGATCCAAGTCTCTCGTTAACTGAGATGGCTGCACTAGTCTCGTCTATTTCTAAGTCCACTATTCGTAGAAGACTTATTGAGTCGAATTTCAAGAGCTGTAAGAGGCCCTCTCAGATCGAATTATCAGATCAGCATACAAAAAGACGTCTCAGATGGGCAATGAGTCATTGTCCCTGGCGAAATCAATGGGATCGGGTTGTCTGGTCTGATGAGGCATCAGTCCGTCTGAAGGATAGTGATGGTCGATTGAGATTATGGATAAAATCTGATCAGGAAATTCCGAGACATTTACATCGTCCCCGGGTACAAGGTGGTGCGACTCTACTGATTTGGGCTGGCATTTGGACCAATGGGCGCTCTGAACTTCACATACAATTCAATTCAATTATATATTTATTCACGACACGTAGCGTGCATGTGACTAATCTATGATACAGTACTTTTACATGGCAACATAACAGAAAAGAAGATAAAGAAAAAGGAAAAGGAAAGTCTAACTACATAAACCATAAAATGTCACTGTTGTATACCACTTTGCTTTCGTAGATACTCCTTGATGTTGCTGATAGCACTTTCTGAATTTGCTCGCAAGCCACGTATCACAAGGGGGATTTTATTCCAAAAATTTGCTCCATAGTATCCATACAGCAAGGAACCATGAATTCTGAACGCTATGTGAATGTTTTACGAATGAACATTGGCCAAATGACAGATCAACTTGGTGATCCATCGACTTGGTTATTTATGGATGATAATGCTACGTGTCACAGGAGTAGTATAGTCAACTTATGCAAGTCTCAATCAGGGCTTAGGACATTATCTCGTTCTCTTGATCTGAATCCCATAGAAAATGTATGGAGTATTCTAAAACGTAGCGTTCGTCGTTCACTGCTACCTACAGATGGCGTATCACAACTTACGTCACTGTGAAAAAGATAGTGGAGAAAGTTAGATCAGTCAAAAATCAACGATATCATCGAATCAATGCCTAGACGAATTGGTAATGTCATTGACAATAAGGGTAGGGCCACAAAATATTAGCTTCTTAAGAACCGTTACTGTATCATAGCTTATCAGATTATATAAGGACATTTAAATATATTAGGAACATGAAATAACATGAAAAATGCTTTCTGTAACATACTTACGTTTTATTTAGTCAAATTTTAGGATGATCCACTTCTTATGAAACGGACTGTATGTGACCTGATGATAACGACGCTTAGTCGTTAGGTTATTAAATATATAGCAACAGCATTACTTCAATTTCCCACCTCAAAATATGAATTCTAATGAAGGTCCTTTTGCCAATCTAGATTGTACTGCATTTTGCAAAATAACGTGTTATTCCCATTCACGGAAGAGGCTAGCAGTAGCCACTAATAGATGGGCAAATTGAAGTATTGATAAATATTATCATGATAATTATTGACAAATTCCATAACATCATCAATTTATGTTAATGAGCATACTAATACAAGGAATTATAAATTTTTGCATCAAAATTTAAATCATGACATATTTCTAAGTAGCCTAATTTGTTTGAGTAATTCATGTTGACACACTTTTTTTTTATTTTTCTCACTTGGTGTGGGATTATATTGATTAATCTATCAATTGTGAATTAATCTGACGTACCGGTGAAAGGTATTTCTGTACAGGAGCTATCACGAAGCTCTGCAGGAAGCGAAGTCGTACCTACCTGAAATTTCCACAGAGCACAGTGCTCCTTTTGATTATTATAAGCTGCGGGTCTGCCGGATCAGGTTGCTTGTCCTTCATAAATAACTTGATTGAAGACCCCATGAATAAAAGTAATGATTATTATTAGATATAAATTGATATTTATTCCAAAGAAAATACACCGATGTTGAAATTTTTTATTCCAAACACGTTTCAGAGCGTTGTAGTCCCCTTTGTCAATGGCATGATGCAAAACATGGCAAAATCATTTTTACCATGTTTTGCATCCATCCATTAACTAAGGAGACTACATCACACTCTGAAACGTGTTTGGAATAAACAATTTCAACATCGTTATATTTTCTTTAGAAAAAATATGCGGCCAATGATAATATTTATTTGAATTATCTAAAATCAATATATTGGGGCAATTCCAATCAGTCACGAGCGAACTTTGCATGATATTTCGTTACATTTCTGATTGTCATTCCAATCCTATTGAACCGGTGATAATCAAATTCTATTTACATATATTTAAATTATTCATAAACCACTAGCCAGACCAATATGAAAATGAGTATACAATAGTTTTAAATACAATAGTTTGAGTGGTCACGAACAAACGCAAAACGACACGATTTTTTTTAAAAATATAAACATCAATAACCTTCCAAGTTCCGAAGCATCATCACGAAATTCACTATAATTGAATAGACCAAAGAATAGACTAGTAAGTTAGTTAATCAACTTTAATTCTGAAAAGAAATCCAGAATCATCGCTAGCTGCTCACAAGTTTTGAGAAGTACGCTCACGAACGAATAGTCACGAACGAACACTTAGTCCAACTTCATGATAAAATTGAAGATCGAAAAAAGAAATTGGTTACAAACGCGTCCCACACTTTTTTTATATAAGGATTAAGTTATACTAGATCATTAACATTTGTTTCGTGTCGGACATCAAATATCTATTGCATCCGTCGTCTTTTTTTGACATGCAACTTGATTCACTAAAGTCAGTCGCACTGGTACAAATTTGCAAGGACAGGACTCATGGTTAGGTTAAATTTTCTCATTCTCCAGTGTCTTAATTGTTGAAATTATTCTCAATGTAGGCTATCCAAGAAATTCTCTTGACACACGAGTTGTTCTATTTCTAGTAGTACAAGGATTCCCATGATATTTTAAGACTGATTTATCCAGGATGGGAACAGATGTACATCATAGGAGGAGAAGCGCACGGCCTTACTTTAAGTAGCCAATGCTTTGACATGAAAATGGATAACATAGGTTAAGCATTTATAAGTAGCCCTGAACTACCCACGACATCACTGAGTTATAGTAAGGGAGCAGATTTATGCATTGGGTGAAAGAAATAGGCTACCTTAAATAGCCAGGATTTTCCCATGAAGCATGGGTATAACCTATATACGCTATTTTTAGTAGCCCTGCTGTGCGTCCCATATATTTTCTTGACTCGAGCAAAACTCGATCTGAAATGGCGACGAAGCATTGTTTGAGAAATTCATCATGTCTATTCCGAGAAATTAACAGATTAGCTGGAACTTCTTCGCGACGGCTCATGGTAAAGGATGTGTTTTGACGGAGTCGACAGTCCTGCATAGCGGATGGCTTGGGACTGTGTTCGCTCAGGTGCAGAGTGCTCAACATTTCGCCACCTGTCTCAACGGATGCAACACTAAACATGGAGGCACAGTCGTGTCGTCCGGTGACATTTACTGTACTGGTCGCCAATTACAGTTCGATACTCTTGAGAACGCGCCTAAAATGACCACTGTTCAGGCGAATCATCAGTGGATAGTCAAAGGCAATCAGCGACTATTTCAACGGCCATTCTCAATCGTGTATACCACTTAAACCAGCAAGTTTCGTGTCGATTGTATGGTTATCGCTCGTGTTAGCACCAGTCGTGACACCACCAAGAAATTCATCGGATTCATCCAGTCTTTTGCTAACAATGATTGAGATGCTGTTCCTCAAAGGAATGTTCGCAATCATTATGCAGGATTTCTGATCCCAATGATGTTGCATGGGTACAGAAATTTGACATTCGACCAGTCTTAGTAGATTAAACAATAAAAAATCGTGATCGGCATATTTTTTCATCTCCGTAATGACCATGAAACTTTTGCATTTTCATGTTTGCGTATGGACCTATTCATTATTTTTGAAGACCTCCTGAATTGATATACATGTATTGTCTTTCAGTTACCAGAAAGGTGTTTTCATAGTTTATTCCTAGTTAAGGGATGATCAGTTAAGGAATATTCCTAGTTCAGGTAGGATAATTATCAAATTGTTGTTATGTCACGAACGAGCATAATAGCTCATTCCGAACGAACACTCATCTCTGCTTCCGACGGTCGTAAATATAAATACCTCATAATCAAATTTTATTCAAAGGTGACGGTAGCCTAAGGCATCATTTACATATGAATAAATTTATGCTATATAAAATAGATCCAGTAAGAGATAGAAAAATAGTAAAACTTTGGTCACGAACCAAGTTTATACCATTTATACCAAGGTTCATGGAACTTCATGCTCTCATGAAAAAATCGGAGGAAATTAAGCTCTTGACAAAATAAATTGTTTGAGCTTCGACAAAAGAGTATCAGCAATGATACAACGTCGTATTGGCATGAAGCTTCATTTGTAGCACTACCTACAATGCTTCAAAAATTCCTAATTAATTTTCGTTAATTAGATGAATCTAATTTTCATTATCTTAAAAATATTAAGATATTTTAAAATTAGATTTTCTAGTAGAAGAGTAGAAGCTTGGGATATCCTTTCCTAATGGCTTGGGATATCCTTTTTGAAAACGAAAGTAACTGAGAAAAAATAATGCTTTATAAAATTTGCCCTTTGTGTCGTTTTTTCCGTGGAACTGCCCATTGTATTATTAGTTTTACTTAATCATCTATTGAGCCCTTATCAACATCAAAATTTGATTGATGACACAATAATTCAAATTTCCAATTCACATCATATAATCTTGCAATGAATCGTCTGATTACGAAATGAGTAATTGATTATCGATCCCTGATATTGAAAAATCCCAATTACTCTCAGCAATGATTGTTGGGTCAAAGTTTTTTACTGTTAATTGGTATTTTAGTCAGAAGCTGATGCTGCATACACTTCTGATAGTTAGATTTATACTGACGGAAAAAGACTTGATGAAAGAGACTTTGTCAGGTGGGCTTCCATTGATTAGATCAAACATTTTATGATACATGGAAATGCAATTGATCTAATTATTCTGCTACTAATTAAGCTCAGCAATGACCACAAGAAAAGACAAGGAATATCTCGCCTTATAGATTTTGATAGAAAATATAGAAGATGTATGTCATCCAATGCAAAATGATATTCATTTTAGATGAATTAGATAATTACAAATATCAAATAGTCCAGATGCATTTCTTGTTGAATAATTTTGGTGTATTTTTTCAGATTTTGACACGATGACACTGGTATATCAAAAGCATCATAATCAAAATTATCAAGTCGATGAAAGTCATCACAGAATATCTGTTGTCCAAAAATGCAGAAATGACAGTTGAGCGCCACATCAAGTGTCAGCTCAATGGATTTACAGAACACTTGACCTTCAGAACTCCTACCGTAAGATGGATGGGTGGAATTTCTAACAAAAAAGTTACTTTCTATGCAATGTCATGATATACATGTAATTTCTGTTTAGAAGATTGAATATTTTGCATGCTCTTATCAAAGCAATTTCTAAAATGGTTTTATTTTTCAATTGTTTAGATACATTATGTAAGCTGTAGGGGTGATACGCGTGAATCATGTTTGTACACAGCAATTTCTAAATAGTGTATAGAAAATGAGAATGTGTGCGAAATACAGTTAACGCCTTTTTGATTATAAGTGGGTGTGTGAAAGGAGGCCGCCTCACAGGCTGTAGTAACGCCAGACGATCGACCGGCCGGTTTTTTAGCAACGCTAAATGCAGAGCACAAAATTGATGAGGAATCGTGAAGTGGACTGTCCAAGAAATGGAAGAATTGAATCGCAAAACAAGGAAGATGATAAATACGTACAAAGGGTTACATCCAAGATCTGATGTCGACCGCCTCTAGTACGAAGGTTAGTTAGGAAGTAGATGATTGAAGAACATACGCGACTTGCTGAGGACTGATGATCCACTGCTGGCGGTGGTGAAAGCTCGAAAGATTCCTGGAATGGAAAAAGATGAAAATTGAGAACTGAAAAAGGACATGGCATGAGAAACCTCTACATGGACAGTACCCGAGGCAGACCAAAGCCGTGACAACCAAGGACACTCAGCATAGATGTCTCAAAGATGTAAAGTTAAAAATTGAGACAGAAACATTGTGAACAGCCGCACAAGATCAGGCCTTGAACACAATAGCACAACAAAGGTACATCACAAAAACAAGTGCTGATCCTAAATGCAGATTATGCAAGACAGGAGATGAAACAGGCTTTCATATCCTAACCGGTTGATCGAAACTAGCAGGAGCAGAGTATCTTCACAAACACAATGACGTTGCTAGATGGATT
Source organism: Prostheceraeus crozeri (assembly GCA_907163375.1). Lineage (NCBI taxonomy): Eukaryota > Metazoa > Platyhelminthes > Polycladida > Euryleptidae > Prostheceraeus > Prostheceraeus crozeri. The sequence goes on along the minus strand of CAJQUW010004163.1, from coordinate 433,929 downwards.
CACAGAGCAATTTGCAAGAAGAAAGGAATAAGAGTGGTGGTGTGATATTAGAAACACGAACCTCAAACAGTGATATGACACACGATACCAAGATCTTGTGGGACTTCGAAATACGTATGTACCACTACATTCAAGCAAGGAGACCAGATATCATAGTGATAGAAGATAAGACACAGACGAAGATTCTCATTATAAATATCACCGTTCCTGATGACCGAAACATATAAGAGAAGGAGAAAGAAAAGATTACGAAATGCCAAGACTTGAAGCTAGAAATAAAGAAGATGTGGAACACAGACACGAAAGTCGTGCCGATAGTCGTCGGTGCATTAGGTGCCCACACACCGAGGTTGAAAACATATCTAGATCCCCGGGAACCACCACATACCCGACTTGTTGAAGTCAGCACTCCTTGGTAGTACCCATATTCTACGTCTTGATCTCCCTAAGGCTTGGCAAGTCTCCGAGGTCATGGGTTCATACCGATCTGAATGTGTTCACGAGATCGTGACTAAAATAAAATTGTATTTGCCAAAAAAGAAGACCTACAAATGCGAATGATTCACCAACAGTGGCAAATATGAAACCCTTAAGGGCAACAAAATCAACAAAGTCAGGCAAAACTCAAAACGATTCAAAGTCACCATATTTGATGATTCGTAATTTATTCTTTAAAATAGGAATCAATACAATCAGTTCGAAGTAACAAAGTTATGAAAAAGAATATCACAAGTCATTTAATAAACGACACATATAAGGAAAAAATGAGTCCCTGCAAAACTTTGAGTGAGTAAGCGGCATACAATACTTTTTCGAAAAATGCATTTTAGGAGGTATACATAAATACAAGGGATGAAGGCAATTACTGGAAGCATCATCCCACATATTAAGGGATAAGGAGACTCGGCGCAAATGAAGTTCATTTCGGCTGCATGAGCAACTCCAGTTCTCACTGTTGAATTCACTGTAAATGATGCGGTGGGCTCGATTGCTGACAAGTCGCAAAATCCTCGCTTGCTTTTCCTGCAGACCTACAAAAAGTGGACAGCAATACATAATATAGATGATATAGCAGAACAAATACATGTAACAAAGACATCATGACATATTTCGTTCCTTTCAAAATATTGTATGCTCCTCTTGAAAGCATGAATGTTGGTAGCAAGAGATGTTGGTCTTCGATGATAGTCAAAATTAGCGCTAGGTGGAATTATTTTCTGGATGCTACGTCGGAACCATTTTTTTGCTACCAATTTTTTATATTTTTATTCTATTCTAACTTCAGCTTCTGGGCAGATCCAAAACTTCACGAAATTCAAGTTTAAAGATAAAGGTGGTTCCATAGTGAAGTTAGCAGAACCAATTTCTTTGTTTCTTTGATACAAATCAATTCTATTTGTTTTTAGCTTGATCCAATTTGCTGATGAGAAACATATGCTTCATTTTTCACACAGTGCAGCTAAAAACGACAATATCGTAACATGTCATACAGGTATGTGAAGTTAGCGAAATTACCCAACGCAATCATTTTCTATTGCAGTGTGATTCTATTCGAAACAACTTCAGTGCTATCATTGTCAGCCTCCTGATCATGAATCTGAGCTTAACTTCCATAAATTCGCATTCGTTTTCGAGAAATTCAAGTTTAAAGATAAATTTTTAAATAACATAATTTTTAAAATTTATGAATTGAGAAAGATGAGATTTTATAAAAATTTTAAGAATTAGACTTCCTAAACCAAAATTCCTATGTGCTTTTTCAAAGAATGGTTGTGGCACATGCTGAGACACTTAAAAATCACGACAGACCGATCGTAGGAGTGACATGTCATTTAGAAGACGATCGACGGATTACGCATTTACGTCCACATTACTCTTCAGATTCAAGAAATGACGTCTTGTGAATCATAAAATCATGCCGCTGAAGATTGAATTAAAAACATGACATCTCAGCTAAAAAGCACAGTGAGATCTCAACTTTTCCTCAAAGATCTGCAGGGACTGGCATTATAATTCAGTTCATGAAATTTCCTAGATCATCAGCTTAATTTCTGCTTAATTAAGATGCTTCTCTTTGATGCTTGTTAGCGAATATTCATTCCTTTTGATGTCCAACTTGTTTCATGCTACGAGTACATATAAAAGGGGTTCATGTCAGTAGTATAAAAATTTGCAAAAATTAGCTTTTTAAAAACTGCTCAAATAATGTTTTGGACCACAGGAACATAATCTCCGCAAAAAACTGAATCATTTGATATAAAAAATTCCACTGTGTACAGACACTCTTTGAGTCGACACTCTACCTATATATACTTACTCTAAGTCTCAAACAAAGTTTTTAGAATCGAGGCTTAGCATATTAGGGAAATGAATTTGCAAGTCTATCGCAAAATGCAAGTATTTCCACATCTTGGAGAGTTCCATTGCATAGAGTACCGGTAGTTTATTCTACACTTGGAACTTCGGAAAGACAATGGTTGGATTCAGTGCAACCACATGTGACAAGAGCTACCTGAACATTTGACAGTGCATCATATTCGTGCAGAATTGTTTAAAAAGTTGACGTCATGCGACAAATTTTGATCGACACTGTACAGGAACCGCAAAATGTCTTGGAACACTACTGAAAGGAAAATTGATGATACCCTCGGCGAGCTCTTGTGACTAGCTAAAGTTTGGCTCACTGATATAACAAAGTTATTCAAAGTAAAAGGGAATTGACTTTCATGTTGCTACGGATATCTCATCATCCAACCACTATGAATTTCCGACTGATCTCGCAGTTTTTATGATCTGGTGGCAAGGATTCAAAATCGCATCACATGAAATCATTCTGCACTCTTATCAGCGGAAATTTTAGTAAACAGGATGATTTTGATTGAGCATACAGCTCAATAGCAGAAAATGACTTCATATTTCACGAAGATGCAACAATAAATAGAAGTTCATTAAAAGTCTCTTTCTTTCTCATTCATGACCGAGATTTCAGACAAAGAATTACTCAGTGAAAATTAAAACAATGAAAGAAAGTTCACGCTTAATTTTCTAAAAGGTTCTAGTCTCAGGAAGTACATTTCTAACAATCACAGGCTGTGATACGTCCGACGTAGGTGGTCGTCCAAATTTAAGTGCATAATTATTATTTCTACAGAAAATCATTTGAATATTAAGTGCTGCTCTTTTATCGATTTCTATCGGTTATGGTTGATATGTGCAGGAACTGCTTATGCAAACTGAGAGCTCTGAAAAGTCAGGGTTCTATGCACTGACGCGAAATAAGATCCACTCTTAAACATTAACGTAATAGGAATGTCTTTGAAGTTAGCAGCAAATTCAACACCATCTTTTAAAAAAGAGTTTGTGCGGCATCAAAAACCACATGTACTACTACTATTAATAACGCAGAGTTTGTACACACAAGAATTACTCCAAAATTCATATTAAAATTCGAAAAATTGGTGCTACCTTCTTAGGGAGTTTGTTCAGCATTCCAATGAAAAATGCTAGATGCGTCTACAGGCAATAGAAACAGAGCTCGTGCAGCATCTTCCAGCAATTTACTACACGAACAACCTTTAGAACAGGGTGGGTAGAAAACATGTTTAAAACGTTTTTTATATAAAAATATTTTTACTGTCCTTGCGTTCAATTGAAGCAATGCAAGCTTATCAATCATGTCGTTAAATAAATAGATTCAGCATTTACAATGAATAATGAATTTATATTCATCAAAAACAATAAAGCGTTTTGAGAAAAAATATATACTCAATTTTATATGAAATTTGAGAGTCGTTATGATGTCTCCACTGGTGGCATAAATAAATAGTGTTACTATGCTAGCTACATACTAAACAACAACTGACAGTGAATTTACATTATCGAAAGGTTACAGAAACAGTGCACATTTAGAAAATACGACTATTATTCCAGCAGCCAGAACGAGTTTCTGCAGGGAACGAGGCCGAAAGTGAGACTTTTCGCAGAATGATGTACACCTTATGCCTGCTACGAATCTGCTCGTCTGCCGAGTTCTAGTGAGTTCCTCTTCTTGTCAGACAAGATCAAAGAAAAACACATGATAAAACGCAGATTGCAGTTTTTGGCTAAAATGAAATTTTGCATGTTTTCTCTGATTAAACAAAAGGACTAAGCCCAGAGTCATAATTTTTTGGCATGGGATGTCTTCAGATCATTTCCTTTCATTTTCATGCACTCCTGTCTATAAAGCTAGACACACCTAGATTTGGTGAGCCTCTTAATGTCGGCAGACACAAACATCTTGAGCAGCTTTATCCACACTCAACCACATTCTCACATGCATTGGCATTTAGATGCGTCTCACATGCACATTATAGAAAATGACCTGAAGACATCCCATGTCAAAAATTATGACACTGGGCTTAGTACGTTTTGTTTCAAAAACATACAGCATTTCATTTTAGTCAAAAACTGCAATCTGCGTTTTATCATGTGTTTTTCTTTCATCTTGTCTGACAAGAAGAGGAACTCACTAGAACTCGGCAGACGAGCAGATTCGTAGCAGGCATAAGGTGTACATCATTCTGCAAAAATTCTCGCTTTCGGCCTCGTTCCCTGCAGAAACTCGTTCTGGCTGCCGGACTATATGTAGGCCTCAGGGACATAGGCAGGGGGAGTTCTCTTTTGCTCAAGTATTAAAGAAAAAGAGATCATAAGATTTTCATTAGCTGCATAAAATGGACACAAAACTGAGCAAAGAGAAACTATCAAAACTAAAATTCATGAACTCACTATGATATCGATTATGATTGAATTGCAAACCTATCAGACCAATACATCGTCGCAATTCTTTCATTTCATTCCATTCGTAGCATAGAGGCCCTTCAAACAGCCTATATCATTTCGCTGCTCCATCTGTCTACTGGAGCAGTTCTGGAGCATCTCCGATCCACTGCATTCTCTGATTGGAGACGCTGTAGTTGTCTGTTGAAGTCGCTAGTAGTAAGGAATCCTCCCAACTGCGCACAGCGCCCCCCTCTGGAGCGCGAGTTGGGTTGCTGTGGTTCTGGGTCGACCGACCGGGTGTGTCGTGGTCGACCGTCGTAGTTGGTCTTGGGCGGCGGTCTTTGTTTTTGGTGTGTAGGATTGGTTGTAGGGTTGTTTTGTGTTTAGATTTGGTTTCCTGATGAAATTCTGCGTCGACATGTTGTGTTTCTTGGGTGTAGGTATGGTTTAGGTGTGTTTTTGCGTGTTTTTGAGTGAGAAACTGGCTGTAGCGGCGAAACGAAGCCTCGTACGTGAAAATGGACGGTGGATGTGGACTTTTTGGCCAATTTTGGGTCTAGGAGAGTTGTTTCCAGCGTCATAGGGCTAAAAACGAAGAACTTCGACCCCCCTCTGCAGCGTTCTTCCAACTTTGGTTCTAGAAATGGTAGAGTCGTGCGATAGCTCGTTTGAAAGCTGAGAGTGCTATAAATTGATTGGAAAGCACAGTTTGGCCCTATCTTCCTTGGCTGAGGCTTGGGAGTCACATTGAGACCTTTGGTCATGCTAGAGAGCCGTCAGAGTTTGAGTTTTGTGTTTTGGGCTCCAGCGGGCGAACGAAGCATCGGACGAGAAAACTGAGACCAGATTTGGAATCAGCTTGATGTCATTGGCCAATGAGGAGCACATCCAATGAGAATCCAGCGTTTTCTCTATAAATAATGAGGTTTTCAGAGTGACAATCAATCTATCTTTGAGTCGCACAGGTGTCGGACGCACGTTCTCCATCTACATTCCTATTATATTATCCATCTGAAATGGTAAGTCGGAACCTTCCTTCCTCTCCTTCCTTGAGTGTTAACTTAATAGCATCTCTTTTATTTTCAGGCATCTACTACATCTACTACATTTACAGGACGAGATAGTGTTCAGACGTTACAAGGATCTCCACAATCAGATCGTCTAATGTTGAGGCTAGTAGAAGAGACAACAAAGGTACATAATCCTACCCCACTACAGCGCAAATTTAGACAAGCCATACGTTATTACGATCATAGTATAGTATTGCAAACGGGAATGATTCCTTCCACTGAAGTGAAGATATTGAACAATCAGTATGGGGACTACGTAGTCATTCCTGTGAATCCATACATTCGTCGCCAACTCGATATTATTGAAGAGTTTGCAACATTAAATATGGACATCCCTACTCTACTTAGCAAGGAATGGAAGGCGAGAGACGACAATGATACTCCATATAGAAAGATATGGGATGGTAAAAAGCTTTCTTTACCACTATCGCATTGGAGCTCATACTATAAAAAGGAAGGAGATGAAGTGACACCCATCGGATGTGAAGACCTCGCAGGAGGCACTTGGAATATTGTTTTTGCTATCAGTGGAATATATTATGGCTATCACCAGAACAACAAATTAGCCACTATATCGATGCATGCTCAATCCATCCTATATATACCAAAGCAACCAGACGTTCATGACATTATTGATCAAATCCTCAACGAGAGCGGTACAAAGCGCAAGTCAGAGAAGAATGCTGCCGCCAAACGCAAGCCAAAGAAGGAGAATCAGTAGTCCTTACCCATCTCTGCCTTATGACAATTCGCTCATGTGCTTTGATCGTCGTAGACGTGGACTTATCAGATACATTTTACTTCTTCGCTGCCATCATGTTATTTGTGTATTTTGTCGTGAAGGGCATCGATGTACTTCATCACTTTGTAATATGTTATGGGACTCTCCATCAGATGAGTAAAACTTTGTAATTTCCTTTTTAGTCATCTATCATCATTTTTATGGATTGTGAGGGTGAACCTGTACAGGAGCTCAGTGCTATTGCTATGGACAATTGGTCGTATCAAATTGTTAGTGTCTACCATCAACATGCCAAGTGTGATCCCAACGCTGATAGCTAAGCGAGAAAACACATCCATGGACTTAATCAGCAATACTTGCAAGACTATGGCTTTTCTAATGAATGTGCTCTTCTTATTGACTTTAGAAGATGGTTAGCAGCTTTTAATGTTGAATGCATCTTTTGCAATGATCCTACTAAGGAGAAGAAACTATTTCCAAATCTAATCTTCAATGATATTCTACTTCCACCTTGGGATAGTAGAGTTAATCAACACTATCATGAAATCACTAAGCGTTTTAAGGAATTGAGTGTTCCTATTTTAAATGTTCGTTGTAGTCTCTACATTCATAATCAATGCTTTTTTCCTCCATATCTCGACACTGCTAAAGTAATGTTTGGTCATCATTGCTCTTTATATGATAGCTACCAACTGTATCGATTTTATCTGTTTCAAACCCAAAATTTGTGATGCATGCTTATTAAAGTCGTTTAGTGAATGCTTTATGAAGAGATTTGTTATTTTCATGCAACGGGTGGGATAGATGAAGGATGATAATGTCTTTCTCAAATGATTTGTGGAATATCAAGTTTTCATAGACAAAGCTTAAAGGGAACTATTCAAGATTATGTGATGACTTTTCATAAAGATGAGATCAACATCAAATCAGTTATTGGTGATACTAGCACTCTATTTAAAATTCATTTCAGTCATTTTGGGAAAGAAGAGGTAGAAGATCGTTTCTTCCATTTTGTTTCTTATTCGATGGAAGTTGTAGATAATCCCGAAGAATTTTTTGAAAGACATATGGGAAAAATTGCTCAACGTCTTGATGCATTTAACCATCATGGTAGCAGTTTAGTGATTGAAGCGATTTCACATATTCACATTCAACTTTGTATAAAAGAAACTTAAAGATGCAATGGTACTTGATCGTAGCACAATTGGTTTTCGAGTTGTGTCTGCTTACTCTCGAAGTATATTCCTTCTGCACATGTGTCTATTATTTAGAAAAAGCTAGCAAGTTAATGTCTTCAAAAAGACTTGCTTTAGAAGTTGGTAGCAAGAGTGAAAATATGTGCGATGTATGTAAGCGAAAGGATGAAAGTGAAAAACACATCTTAAAGAGATGTAAGCATACCTTCTGCCAAGCTGTTTCATACGATACTGTATTCAACTCTGTCAATGCAGTCACTGTGATATAGCTCATTTTGAGTGTCACTTCTGTCATTAAAGTTAGCACCTATACAAATGTGGAAAAATTAAGTTGTAACAATGGTTAGGAGAAAAATGGCGAAACGCAAAGGTTTTTTCTTCAAAATTTTTTGAGGCCATTCGAGCTCTTCAACGAATGAAGGGAAATCAGCGATATAATGCCATACGACATGCTAATGATAAATTTATTCGAGAAATTGTTTCTCATGTGAGAAGTTTGAGGACAAAGAAATACAAACAACGAAAAAAACAACGAAAGTTACTTAAGCGACATACTACGAAATTGCGATTCATCTCCAATCCTAAAGTTACCCTTCAAAGAAAGAGGAAAACTCTAACACAAAAGGACGGTCTTCTTTCAGTGCTACTTCCGCTGTTAGCTCCTGCAGTAGGTGACCTATTGGGTAGGATCATTAATCCTAAGCGTTAATTATGTAAATATTGAATCCCAAAGTATTAAAATGGATTTCGGACTTCAATGTGATGAAGTTCTAACTGTATCAGGTCCATCCCATGCAGGTGAAACTGTTTTCACTCTGAATTTGCTAGACAAAAGAAAAGAGTTGTTTAGGGAACCTATCAATCCAGTGATTTGGTGTTATGGTATTTATCAACCGTCAATCTTTCATGAATTGCAACGTCGTAACTTTATTCGAAATGAAAGATATATTCCAGTGGATAAGATTCAGTCCAATGATGTCGTTGTATTGGATGATCTGTCAAAGGAAAGTAAGAATTCTAAAAATGTTACAGATATGTTCACTCACGCAGCACATCAAAAAAGATGCTCTATAATCTATATCACGCAAAATTTGTTTCCTGATGGGAAAGAAGCCCGCACACGAAACCTGAATACACACTATTACGCTATTTTTAAGAATCCACGAGATAGAAGTCAATTTGAAATTTTAGCGCGACAAGTTGCACCAAGAGGTTCAAAAGCCTTAATTGAAATTTTTCAAGCAGCAACTGAAAAACCACACAGTTACTTATTTATTGATTTTACACAGGAGTGTCCGGATGAATTTAGATTTCAAAGTGATATTTTGAAAGAACCTATGATTATCTACAAACTATGAGTTCTTATTCTCGCGAGGCTGTTATCCCTCAGGATGAATATGTGCAATTGACTGCCATGCAACAGGTAAGACAACCTCTCGCAGATAAAATTTATAAGAATGAATTAAATTATCAGCAAAATGCGCATATCAAAGATCCACATCGTGCTGCATTATTACAATCGGAAACTGTCGAAGAATTAAAAAGTTTGAAGAATAAGATGCGTGACTCTATTTCGACTGCTACACCTTTAGCACCTCGCGCACATGCAATATTCCTTTTCAACAGCATTGAACCATATCTCACTGTGAATGATAGAGGTGAAATCATTTCAGATGAAAATGAAATCATTAACGCTTCACGTTATGAAGACTTGATTCAGTATGCAACACGCAGAAAGCGCCGTCAAGGCTATGTCCCACCTGGTTGGTCTTACTTTCCTAAACTATTGAAAAAGCACAATGTTCCAAAATTTGCATTGAATAATGAAACATTGAAAGAACTTGATTCTGTTTCAGCAGTTGATGCTACTTCATCTACTTCACCGGATAAGAGTAACATTAAAATGTCAAGGAACTGGTTTAAGAGATCACCTTCTAAATCCCCTCCAACACCCATCAAGCAAACAAGGAGAAGAGAACGACGTAGAAGAACTACTCCAAAGAAATACATGTTCTCAGACTATTTATATGAAGCAGATGTGTTGCTTACCATGTAATGAGCCGCCGGAAGTAAATGTAACTGTAACTTGTACTTGCTGTGCCAGCTCTCACAATGGGACTCCTAAAAGCAATGTAAACATAAATCCCATAAATCGTGTGGCTACTGTAAATGCAAAATGGTAAGAAAGCAAAAACATGAGAAGAAGGAGAAAAAAGAGTCAGTCGTCATCGGATGAACTTTTAAAGTCAATATATTATGACGTAAAACATCCTGCAGGATTTGCATCTATGAAGAAATTGTCAAAAGCCAGCGGTCTTCCACACTCACAAGTTAAACAATGGTTGATGGGTCAAGCTACATATACACTCCACAAACAAGCGAAAAAGAAGTACCGGACCCGTCATTATATTGTTCATGACATCGATGAACAGTGTCAAGCAGATTTGTGTGACGTTGCCGCTATTTCAAAACATAACTCGGGACACAATTTTATCTTAACCGTAATTGATATTTTCTCGCGTTATGCGTGGGCTCAACCTTTAAAAACTAAAGAAGGTAAACGAGTAGCAAAGGCATTCCAGTCAATTTTCCGAGAGGGTCGTATTCCAAAGAGAATTCAGAGTGATCGAAGTTCGAAAGTTCGAAAATCAGCATGTGGGAAGATTATTTGAGAGATATGATATTGAGCTGTTTAGTGTAAAGAGTGCTTATAAGGCTGCACTAGTTGAACGTTTTAATCGCACATTAAAAGATCGCTTGTGGCGACATTTCACTGCCAACTTAACACAAAATTGGACAAAGGTTCTACAAGATACGCTTTATGCCTACAATCACTCTATTTATCGTTCTATTGAACTCAGACCAGCGGATGTGAATGCTGAAAACGCAGATAGAGTGCGTGAAACATTCCAACGCAAGCGTAATAATGCAAAAAGTGATGTGAAAATAGGTGATAAAGTTCGCATATCAAAAGTTAAGAGTGTTTTTGCCAAAGGTTGTCTCCCGAATTGGACAGAAGAAATTTTCACAGTTTCAAGTATCAATAAAAAAGACTCCCCAACAACTTGCAATTTGAAAGATTACGATAATGAAGAAATTGGTGGTAGCTTTTATCGTGATGAGATTGAGTTGGCCACTCTAAGTGAAACAAATTTAGTGGAGAAAATCCTTCGAAGTAAGAAACGACAAGGTGAAGAATGGTGTCTTGTTAAATGGGTCGGTTGTCCTTCAAGTATGAACTCTTGGATGCGTCGTGCAGACATCTTTCATCTACGCGATCGTCAGTGATTTATGCAAAGATATAACTTGTAGTGTCAAGGTCTAAGTTATGAATCCGACTGCATCGTTTAATTCACGCCCCTCCTATGTAAGTGGTGTGGGTGCAATTTACAGCGGCACCCGCCGTCACTGTGGAGGTAGCATATTTGGTGCGCTGAAATCTGTTGTAGCACCTCTCTTATCTACTGTCGGAAGATCTTTAAAGCGAATTTCTTTCAATAATGCTGTTGGCTTCTCTGGTGATGTTCTTAATGATATTACCAGTGGTAAAAATGTAAAGTCGTGGGAAGGAACGCGGTTTAAGAACATTACAGCAAACTTTTAATGCTACTCAACAAAAGAAAGAACCTAAACGAATGAATGTTAGAAGAAAAAGAAAACAGGGCGGAGGTGGTAAGAAGCGAGCTTCAAAGAAAACTAAGAAAAGGCATTCACTCAAACGTCGCGCGCGCTGTAATCTTTCATCAAGTGCTAAACGACGACGCTGTCATAACTTCTAATCATGGAGTGCAAAACTTCAGGCTTTTGTTTGTTTGATCAACAAGCAATACAAGCAGATATTCTTAGTTCAAGTATTGTAGATTATCATCCTCGTACAGCTGAGGATACTGGTCCTATTGAATTTGTTATTCCTGGCGCTAGCAATGATTACATTGATTTGAGTTATGCGATGGTTGATGTGAGGTTTAGAATTCAACAAGAAGATGGAACTAAAATTGAAGATGCACATAAAGTTGGTCTGAACAGTTTACCGCTGGCTACATTATTTCGCGATGTTTCTCTAACTATTGGAGAGCAACGGGTGGAAGGTGGTCAAAGCGATTATCCCTAGAAAGCATATTTGAATGCTCTATCACAGTTTCATCCAGCAGCTCAAAACAGTCATATGGAAGCAGTGGAATGGTATAGAGATCAAGCAGCACTATGTGATAGTGAGAGAAACAGTGGTTTTGTAAAGCGATCTACTTTGATTAAAGATAGTAAAGTATGTCAGCTATATGGTCCACTTAATTTAGACTTCTTCAGACAATCAAAATTTTTACTCTAATACCAGTATGCGAATTTTTGTTGAATGCATTTGCTTCAGTTGTGAAATTTAAAATTCATGTGGAAGATATTACAGTATACATTCGTCGAGTGGTGGCTAATCTAAGTGTAATTACAGGACATGCTGAGGGTCTCAACCGCAACCATGCCATTCATCCCATTCAACATACAAAGCTTCTTACATTTACTATTCCTGAAGATCAAAAGAGTTTTATGAAAGATGGTCTTTTTCCATCGGAAGCGCCAAAGCTCTTCATGGTAGCAATGGTTGAAAATGATGCATTCAATGGTAATGTTAAGAAGAATCCTTTCAACTTCAAACACAACAATTTAAGTGAAATCGCTTTGCGTGTAAATGGTGTTAGTCATCCTGGTCCGCCCTATGAACCAGATCAGATTTTACTTATCAATTTTTGCGCCGCTATTTTGACTACATGAATGTCTTTGGCTTTTACAACACAGACGATGCCAACGGACTCACAATGAAAGAGTTTAAAAATGGATATACTATTTATGCATTTGATTTGACTGCCGACAGCGATATTAGTTCACCTTATCGTCAAGCTAACGTTCCTCATAATATTCGCTTGGATCTTGAGTTCAAAACAACGCTAACGGAGACGATCAATGTACTAAATTATGCAGTCTTTGATTCAAGTATTGAAATAACTAAGTATGGTGACGCGATTCTTCACTATAATCGCTAATGAGTTGGTTGAATACTGACGATATTAAGACTAAAGTGCAGCGTAATGCAGATGAAGCTACGTTGAAAGCTTTTGATAATGTCTATTCGCTCGATACCCTACCGACTACTGTAAAACATTATTCCATCTTTATCGTATTGAACACTCATTCACAGAATTTAGAAGGTGAGCATTGGAAAGCCATCTTTATTGGAAAAGACAGACGTGGCGAACTACTTGACTATCTTGCTCAACCTCCGAATATACCAACACAGCAGTGGTTGAGAAAGCATACTCGTCAATATCAACGAATTGAGAGCATACTGCAACATCCACTTTCATCAACTTCTGGTGCTTTCGTATTGTACTTCATTTTAAAACGTTTGCATGTACACCAATTTAAATCTGTTATTCAAAAGTTTTCATGTAATTCATCCTCTAATGAAAAGATGATTTGTATGTTCTAAAATGATTTGAGATAAAAAGCATCATGTTGGAATAAAATTTGTTTTTATTTTACAATCCGTTGGTTATGTACATACCCGATGAGATAGTCTAGGATCGCATCTGCTTGCATTTCAGATTTCAGTCCAGTGATGATAACTTTACTATTATGAAAGAATGCAACATGAACAGGTAACCAGCAACTAATGAGAGACGCGGGAAAAGCTCTGGTTCATAACACAAATTGAAACTGCTGGTATGAATCTTTAAAAACGATACATCTTCACTCAATTGAGTAGAGATCACCATATTGTCCACAGTCAGATTCGACATCACACACTTCTCCCTCTTCCATATCCGTCGAAGTAGTTTCTGCAGCTCTAAGCGCAATAACCGCGCTGATGAATGAGAAAAGGCGCCGAGAATCTGAACAGTTCCATTTGGGAAGAGTTGAAGATTCCGTAAATTGCTTATCTTCACCACTAACATTTGCGGTCGACCCGGATAATACCTGCTGTTTGGAATTTGTTGATGTAATGTTGCGAGATCGATTTTCGTGTAGAGTCTGATGCGTCGTAAAATGTTGACGATGGTGTAGCGATGACGTTTCATGATGAAGAAATGAGTAAATAGAGCGATGTATCTTCCTTTTATACTTTTCCCAATTGCCTTGATGAAATGTAAAGTAGGTAGAAAGTAGTGAATGATAGATTTGAATTCGCTGTTTGTTGAGTCGCAACCATATGCGATTTCCTATGCGTGAATGTTTTTTCATATAGAAGTATTTTAAGTCTTTCATACATCATATTTTCATACATATGATTTAGAGACTGAAAATGTCGATATGATAAAGCAATACTCATCTTACATTTCCAGTATTATCTTTGAAACATACGTTTCGTTCATGATCAATCTCAACATATTGTAGGAAATCCAATTTCCAAGTCTTCATGATGGAGTGTGACATTGTGTTGAAGATGGTGTCTGATTAAGATTTGCGTAGCAATGCGATGAACTCGCGTCGAATGAGTGACATAATGGAGAGATGTACACATCTTTTATATTTTTGCCAATTACATTTGCGAAATGAGAAATAGATGGAGAGATGAGAATGATAGATTTGAATTTCATTTCTGTGATGTTGAAGCCAAACTTGATTACTGAAGGAGATGAATTTCAACGTTTTCAAATATTCCAAATCCCTCATGATATCATTAAGATTGAAAAATTGTCGCCATGTCAATGTAATTCCCTTCGATGTATTTCCATAAGAATTCTTGAAATGAACGTTTCCATCGCGATCAACCTTAATATATTGTAGAGAGTCCAAAATCCAAGTCTTCATGATGTTATGGAAATTGATAATGTATAGATTACCGAAATGAAAATGTCATTCGATCATGTTTTGCTTAGCAATGTGTCAACAAATAGATTTGTTGGCAAACGAGCTGCTGTCTTTCCTCCTCCCATTGATAATACACAAATGGGAATAATACACTGAATGAAAAGTGGGACGTAGGCGTCACCCAAGTTGTTCACAGTAACTATGTCTATACTTTTGATCATGAAGTGATGACTATTAATATGAGACGTACAGATGCCTCTCAGTGTGAAGAGGGATGTCGAGTTTACACTCCGAAATGGCCGAAGAAAGATTTCTCAACATGCAAAAAAATCGTATTTGATTTCCTGAATAAAGCATGTAGACACATTGTCGAGTTTACTCCCCACAATGGTGAATATGATCATATGTATCATGCAGTTGATAAAGATTGGATTGTTGCTTTGAGTTCGAGTTTAAGAAATGATTTAGGTTATTTTTCTAGCGCCTTGACAAGCTATGATAATTATAAAGCTAATTACTATCCAAGAGGTTGCAAAAATTCAATTTATAAAGAGAAAGCCTATGATGTGGATCTTATTCCGAAAAATGAAAAGACGTTGGTGAAGAAGATTGTGATTAAGGCAAGAAAAACGAACATGAGTCCTGAAGCATTAGTGAAGAAATTTAATTATTTCCTTCGAGTAGATGGTGAACAAGTGGCAACATTAACTTACATGTACAACAAAGTGTCTAATAATATCGTAATCAATAAACTAAAGGATTATGATCTAGTATTGGTTTGTTCAGAAGATTTTCATCAGTTCTTACGACATCGTTCTGCAGCTCTTCATGGAAAATTAAATATGCGTTCTCTGGAACATAGTAGTTCAAATCAATTTGATACAGAATGGTCCGTATCCTTATACAGAAAGTGTATAGATCCTTTAGGGATATCTTACATAAAACAAGAGTGTTGACACCTCGCATTATCACTTCAGTGAAATTGGCTATAAATTATTTGAATGAAGTGATTAATGAACAGCATATTTCTTTTTCTGAAAAAGGTGTTCTGTCTCTTAGTGTAAGTGGGAAAAATATTGAGCTGATTATGGACATTACCCAAATGGACATTTTGGGATTTGATCAAAATACTTTTAAAAGTGGTACTGTAACAAAAGCTAGCGCGAGCATATCGTTATCGCGTCGTATTAACTATTTTCAGATATATTCCAATATTGGTAAAGATGTACGTGTGGGAAATGTTGAAGCTCCACTTATAGCAATGATACCCTACCAACCAAAAAGCAATAGTACTCTATCTGAGCATACTTTTCAGAAAGTGCATTATACAAACTTGAAATCAAACATACCACAAATTGATATTGCAATTTATGACGATGCTGGCGCGTTGATTCCTTTCCATAAAGATGCTGTGACAAGCATCACACTCCAGTTTTGAATGAAGAATTAATGCAAAAGTGTGGAAATATATGTTTCCAATGTCAATGATATGGAAAGTGAAAATAAGGATTCGTTTCTAATTTACTTACCCAGTAATGCTTCTATGAATAAATTTCCCAATAATAAACCATCAGACTATCGAGTAGAATTAAATCATCCATTACTTCTAGAAGGTGAATGGGAAGTAGGTGTTTCCAGCATTTGTTAGGAGAGTAATATTCAGAATGTGAATGAATTGGAAGAAATGGTATTGACTCCTCGCACCCATGATGGAATAACAATGAATAATGCATTCAAGTTTCCATACAATTTAACATCAGATGGAAAGTGGAATTATGAATGGAATCAGTTAGAATCAGACTATTATGGATCATCAGATGAAGATAAAATCATTAAGGCTTTCAATAGTGGCAATGCTTCTATTATGAAAAAAATAAGGGTCAGAAAGTTTACGAGTTTACTATCTATGAATGGCACGGGAGACACTTCTATCGTTTTCACTCTTTTACTAAAGGTCTTACATTGAGGTTGGATAATGAATTCTATCCACATCTCGGTTTTGGACACAGTCCGCATCCGACATCAATGGCTATTGCAAATGCTACAAAAATCTATTAAAACCTAATAAACAAATTTCATTATAAATTTAAAATATTTGATGAAGATGTTCTAGAATGTAAAGAACGCATCATTTTGAAAAAGCGTGGTGTCAAGCCTTTGACACTTATTGAATTAGTAAAACGATGGAATGAGACTGTGGGTAAAAAGTATGGAGAGAAAGTCATGGCTCGGAAGGATAAGTTGGTTATTCAGAAATATAATGACAAACTTACAGTTTATTTCTCTCCAACCATGCGTCATTTTGTAAGACATGTATCGCCTATTATTGGAAGCGAATTGGTTTATGCTTCTCATGAATATCACACTAAAGCTGATTCAGTTAATGATGAATGGTGGGTGGACATCTATGGTGATCGCATCAAGAAAATTTACCAATCTTATCAAGAAACTAAAGTTAGTATCAATACAATGCCGCGTCTATACAATACAGTTGAAAACTTTGTTCGTGTCATGAATCCATATATACAACATAAGTTGAAGCAAGTGTTGAAAAGTAGATATGATGCAAAGGCACATCACATTTCGTTTTCAATTAAAAATCAAAGTGCTGTTCTGAAGCTGGATGATCACATTCAATGTCAATTGAGTAAAAATTTGAAAAAACTCTTTGGCTTTTCATTGCTACAAGATACGTTTGCTACTTCATACACGATTGGTGTAGGAATACCAATGACACTTGATAAACATGAACAACATCTCTACACTCAAAGTGATTTGATTTTAGCTATTTCTGTTGGTGAAAAAAGAATACATTTTACGTAATTTCATTCATGATAAAGACGCTTCCTATGGAATCGTTGAAAAGATGTTTCAACCTATTTTCTACCATCATGTTATCAAACAAACTATCCCGTGTATTTCTCTCAAAATTACAAATGGCTTACATGAGTGCATCCATGTGAAAGATACTAAATCCCTCATAACTTTAGTGTTTCGGAAAACAAAGTAAAGTCATTGTAAAATTTTATTGAAATAAAAAGATAAGTATGAAAAAGTGTTTTGAAGAAGTGTTGACAAAGTGAGAAAGTCTTTTCACAGATATAGTGGGAATGAACTGACTGTAGGCATATATTCACAAGAAAGTGCAATCTAAAGCGGTACATAAAGCAACAATGAATATCAACAAAAAACATCATCAAAATACTGATTTAAGAATGAATCTATTTACACATCTCCTGAATGTGGTAGTGTGAGTTTAATTCTTTTGGGTGGTGATATGTTTGTACCAGGATGTCCATGTGGAAGAGATATGTTATGTCCTATCCAACACCTCTTATCCTCCCTGTAAGTGCTCGCTTCCTAAATGCATGAGTTTTCACCTCATGTGCCTTTGATTTTAAGATGGTCATGTTGACAAACGTTATGTTCTTATTTATGTAGGCCATCTTATAGACCCTATGTTTCATATTTACAACAATCGATTTAGATATGCCTTTTGCGCGCTTAATACTGTCACTGGAGTCTTTTGGTTTCATAGAATACATTTTAGGACGAAGAAGAATGATTTTTAATTTCCTTTCCTGCCATTTCATCTTTAAAGCATCCTAATTTTGCTTTATTTTTAGTAGAGTATAGTGAGTGATCTGTAGGATAATTTGATGTATCAAAATATTTTTCTAAAGATTTTCCTACTTCATTGAAATTTAACTCTTTCTGAGCAGCGATACTTAAAAAGAAACTGTCGGTATCACCACCTAGAAAAACGCACGTCTTTAATTATAGGGCATGGTTTTAATGTTCTATAGAAGAGTTGGTGCATGTCAAGCTTGGAATAATCTAACACACCTTGTCCAATGTAGATGGGCTTGCACAACTCTACTTCTGATTTTATCATTTTAACACCAACCAACTCATCATCTATAATATCTCTATCAATAAAGAGAGGTGATGTCTCTAACTTCTTGAAATTTATCATTATGATTCACAAGTTTATAGTTAATGCGCTTTCTAACGTCCTCCATCGTCTTGCCAAAAAGACTATTATTCTTATATTTATAGAAATCCTTTTCAAAATTATTTTGAGCTAGTGCACGTTTCTGGCTGTTACTATCAATATAAGGTTTCAGAAAGGCTTTCAGTCTAAATTTGATAATGCGGTGAACTGTTTTCAAAATCATCCCCATTTCTAAATAAAATTTTAAGATAGAGAAGTGGACTAAATAATTTTCTTTATCAAATTGAGTAAGGAGAAGTTTACTGCAAGGCTTATACTTGGGCTGTCCGCTCCCTTATGAAGTTGTTTCATAAAGTCCGAAAACATATCTTTAGTCACTTCACCTGATTCGGGTGCGGGTGGAAAATCCACAGTTGTATTTTCAATACTATTTGGATAGATTAGATCTATCTCAAAATAATGTCCCCATTCACCATCATCTGGAATAGCTAGTATGTTTGAAGGGTTGGAGAAATGCTGAATTTCATTATCACCCAACCAGCTAAACTCAGAGTTAGGTAGAGGTTTGGACAGTGAACTACCATATAAATTATTCTGGTCATAGTACTTAAGATGAATCTGATCATCATCTACTATTTTTGATTTTAATTGATGCCTATTTACAAATGTGAGACCACCGCGAATTCCTCGTTCAAGTAAATTATACATCTCTGGATCTTGCAAAAGATGGATGGTCTCTCCAGTCATTTTGAAAGCAGACTGGAATGACATGGCTGGAAGACTGACAAAGTGAACAGGATCTAATTTATCTTCTTTTAATGCCACTCGTCGAATCTCCTGAAATACATCAGCCAGTAAGAATACGTCTAATTTTAGATAGGCGATCATATAATCGCTAAACGTTTAACAGTCAAATTTTGTCCATGCAACTTGAGCATGATTGTAATCTTCTGCCTTGCATTCTACACCCGTCAAATCATTTTTAAATTTGTCTATTGATAGACGAGAAGTCTCACTAAGTTTAGAAATGTTATCAAAGTATGCATATGGAAACACTCCTTTGCGTGTGATGACTTCATCCGTCAAGTTAGGATATTGTTTCTTCAAATTTTGAGTTAGTGGAAGAGACTTAAGATTTTGAACGAGAGATGCTAGTGATGAAGCCATGAATTGATAGGAATCTAAAAATTTTATATCAAAATAGACTGTCTTATTTTCTTTAGTTTTGTCAACTGCTACTTTTATTGTCATGGCCATGAACTTTTCTCTCGTTTGAGCTATTACACTTCACTTCCACTCTTTCATTTTTCTTAACCCCCTTTTATTATCATGCGACTGTCATAACCTTTGAAGTTATGAAAAATAACGGGCAGAGTTCGCCGTTTCAGTCTCAGTGAAAGATTACATCTTGTACATAGCGCGTTTCTAAATTTACCGGTGATGTGATCATGGTCGCGCACTTTCTTAATTTTATCTTCATCAAACGTTTTATTACATTTTGGGCAGACTTTACAACCTTCAAATTTTATTTGATCATCTGCTGACATATTCAATGATCTGCGTTGGAGTTCACTATCATATTTTTGCTGAAATTTGACAGCGCTTTCGAGGAATTGCAAGAATTTATGTATACAATCCTCACCTTGCCAGACGTACATTTTATTATTTTTATTTTTGAAGTAATCATGCCATACCTCATAACATGATATGACTGCCGCTTTATGGGTGTTATCATCAATACAGCATTCGATGTCAGCATAGATGACACGAAGAGGACTTAATTCATCACCTTTCTCTCTATATGAAAACTCTTTATCTTTGGGCATGCATTCTATTTGCAGTTTACGTCGCTTACACGATTCATATTGTGTTTCAAACTTATCTTTTGACCAGAAGGGGCGCATACAATGGTCACATATGAAATACTCTCCTCTTCTAGATGTTAAGTGGGAATATAGTCGAGTCATTTTAGGAATACCACAGTAACGCCAATTTTCACTATCATTTTGATATACTAGCAGGAGATTGACTACCCGATCATAAGTTGATGAACGGTTGTTGTAGCGCACACCCTTAAGCCCTTCTTGCCAGATGTGAACAACTATTTTAATTTCATTTAATTTTTCAAATTTCCCTTTATCTTTAAACTTCATGTCTTCGCTATTGCAGTCATCAAACTTTAATTCATTCTCCCATTCATGATATTTGCTTCTACGGAAACGGTTGTTCTGAACATCATGATAGTGGAGAATAGACAATACCGCATACTTAAAGCACTGTGATTCACAATCAACGGAAATGACTGAATTCTTAGCTCTTAACGTTTTTGGAAGATTGAAGAAGCCTCGACCACGGTAATTTTCTAATAGAGTAATTTCAAACTTGGCAGATTCTATGTCATCAAAAATTAGACCACTATCGCGCTCGTCAAATTTATCAATATTTGATTTTAGTCCTTGGATGTGAAAATTTAACAAAGCTTCTTTATCGACTACCTCTGTAGCAGGAGAGGAGGGTATGTAAAACATCAACCTCCGTACTATTTCACCAGTATGATAATCAACTTTAACATATTTTATTTTAAGGTAGATGAGTGCTTTTATTCTAAACTGCTCTAAATTATGAAAGAGCGCATCTATCAACGTTGAATTTTGATGGAACCACTCCGGAAAATCAGCAATAGTTTCTGAGGATTCCATATCGTAATTTCTCACTACATTATTAAGCGATACTTCAGTTAGTCGAATAGAGGAGGTGCTGTTGCTATAACTATCATATTTGTGTGTGTGGTGAAATCTATGTGAAGATAATTCAAAATCTGTTTCAAAAGATTGGAAACAAAAGTCACAAGTAAAGGAGACATGTTGAATAGAATCATCCTCACCTTGGGAGATTGATGATGGTTTGGGTTGACACACACGTCTGATGTGTCGGGTGAGATCGCGCTTCCTCGTAAAGATATGCCCACAATCAGCACATGTTTTGGATGCTTCCCGTGACTGCGCACTTGAGTTGGAACTGTCATCATTTGGAGGAGAAATCATTCTGTCATCTCTATTGAAGTCATAGTTTATTTTTACAACCTACCTTCACTCAACAGTTGTAAAGCTTCCTCGAGAAGGGTGCGCTTTGATGATGAAGTAGATGCCTGAAATTGAGAAAGATGCTATTAACCTAACGTTTAAGGGAGATGAGTGATGAATTCCTTAACTTACCATTTCAACGAAATTAAGTCAAAATCTGATACTTTTATAGTCAGAATGTAGTAATTGACTCAAACCAAAATAGGATACGTCAGCAACGTTAGATTATATTTGAGTGGAGAGAAAAGCTCACTTAGTGTTAATATATCTCAAATATCGAATGAAATGTAGTCTATATTTCCCTTTTATATACTCCCATGCTCAACATTCATTGGCTATTCATTTTGATTGGTTGCTTGCTTATACTTAAGGACAAAGAAATCAAGTTTATGGCATACATATCAAAGTCATGGGTTCACCATCAACTCTCACGCATGAATCACCAGCGTCTGTATCAAGCATGCCAACTTGCCCTCCCGCTCCGAAAAAGGCAACGTTGGAGAAGCAGAGAAGGCTGGATGATATTCCAAAGTTGGAGTTATCAGATCTAACGGAGCAAGAAGAGTTAGAAATGATTTATGTGCGATGGAAATACATGCTTTACAATCAGGAAGATGTAAAAACGGAAACTGACATTAACCTTCTCCATGATAAACGGAGATGGTACAGTCCATCATCCCAATCCCGGAATGAAGTGGAATGGAATTACATCTATAGTGTGTTGGTCGCAGCAGAGGAACGATTAAGGCAGTTGAAGTGCAACTGCTGTGGTTGTGAGAATTTATGGGACAATGTGACTTCCGAGGAACTTTTGAATTATTTGTAAATTTCTTAATAAATGTTTATTTGCTTCATCTGTCTCTTCTCACTTATTTCTGGGTAATGTAGCAAACATAATCATTAACATCATAGTGAAAATCTGATCATTTGACAGCTCAGTATAAATCATACCAGTTGATGATAAATACAATCATTTTTTCCTAAATACTACCTCTATCACTGAGGATAAATGATAAAAGGATTGAATATCAAAAACAGAGACATGTAGTTCTTTAGATTTATTTACAATTAAAGCACATATACTTTATAGCGAGGAAAAGTCAAGTAGACTTTGTAGCACTTTGGACGTTTAGGGGCATCTGGCGCTCTTCTCACGCGCGTTGTTTTTGGTGTCCACTCTTCATCTATCCAGACAATTCTTGCAGTCTTGATCGTGAATGATCAATTTTGTGATCGTCAATGAGTGGTGTGATCAGAAGGAGACTTGTGATAAAGGCAAGATTGTGCAAGTTGTGTGGAGTAATGGTGATTTAGCACCAAAAACAACGCGCGTGAGAAGAGCGCCCGATGCCCCAAAACGACCAAGGTGCTACAAAGTCTACAATGACTTAAAGATTCTTCCACTTGACTTTTCCTCGCTATAAAGTATATGTGCTTCAATTGTAAATAAACCTACATACTACATGTCTTTGTTTTGCAATGTATTTATCTAGAAATGGAAATAAATAGAGGAATTTAGATATGGGGTTAGTTAACACATTTATTATCGGTCTACTTTTCTATCAAAAGAGATCGCACCATTAGAGAAGATAGAAAGTGATTTTGTATACGTGTGGCGTAAGAGTGATCTCCCATTTCATCCCTCCATCATTTAGCCTCAATGATAGAGGCAGTTCTTAAAAGAACTTATGGCTCATTCTCAGATAACGTTGGCAATGGAGAATTTAAAAAGTAACCTGTGGCAGATACCTAAGACTCAACCGATTGGCGTTCAAAGTGCTACGTTGAGAACTGTGTCAAATGCCCAACATGAGTTGGCCCACAGAGGTTTCGGTCTAAAATATGACACACTCCCTTGCCACACTTATCACTACGATATCATCCGCTGTCTCAAGAGAGATCGCCCACCAACAGGAAGAATTATACCGAAATCCTCCTTAACATACAACGTTTAAGTTGACTGATAGCAGATACAACTTTGTGAATTTAGTTTTTAATTGTATGATAGATTCAGTCAGACCGAAGTCTGTCCAGGGCAAACCACGTGGAGGTACTATCAGATTTTGCCCCATTGTGGTCTTTAAAAAGACCGTTGGTTCGTTCTCGGGATATGAATATACTTAGGTTTGGCCGATCCGCTGAGAGAGACTTGCAATCTCTCTATGTCAGCGGCATCGAACTCCTCTACTATAAGCTGACTCTTAGAGGGTGGTATACGAATGTATATCGCATATACGAATGGGTATATGCGGTAAGGGAATGATCATGTTGAAGTAACTTACTGGGCAATTTATTCCAAACTTTTCGGACGACAAAGTCCTCAAGCTCGCCGGTGATGTCCATGTTCATGTGGAGACATCGGACTCCGTCGCCCTCAGCATTGCTGCGTCTGATTGGGGTTACTTGTGATGGTTGGGGCGTCGAACACATTATTTTCGAAGAGGGGAAGATGGACTTCATACACTCTTCTTTTTCTACACTTCTCACGCTCATGCAATCGCTCCACTTCAGCCACCAATCTCTTGTTCACACCCTTCTCTTCCTCTGTTTCCTTCACCACGCTTCGCATCCGATCTATCTCATCATCCTTCCTCAACAAATTCTCCTGCAGACTACTCACCAAACTTGCCTTCTTCATCAGCTCACTCCTTTCCACCATCCACTCTTTCTCCTTCTGCCTCATACTTTCCAACTCTTCTCTCGTCACCTTATACCCTTCAGCCTTCGCAGACAACTTCTCATTCCACATCACTAATTCTTTATTCTTTTCCTCAACCGCCCTCAATCGATTCTTCATCCTCACATATTCATCCCTCGTGTTCCCTTCCTCCCTCCGAGGCGATGATGCCGCCAACGGCTTACCCACTTCCTTCCCTCATCCTTCTCCTTCTCCTCAAGATCACCAATGTTCCCAAACAAATCCTCCAACACGTCATCCAAATCAACATCAACATCAGGCTTCTTGATGTCCCCTCTCAACTCCACTTCTTCCTCACTCAAACCCTCATCAGTCGCCTTGGTAACACCTTTCTTCCCCACCGCACCCTCAATCGTCGCTACTGCCACTCTTACCTCTTCCATATCTAACAAAACTCCCTCAAACCACGACTTAAACCCCTGCATACTAATATTGCCACTAGGGCACTGGCTATGGTTCCTAATGAACTCTACATCACTCCCATCCTCACATGCTACCTTATGATGCACACACACCCTCAACAACACTTTCCTCACATGCTCGCCCACCGTTCCCTCTTTGATGTGCTTTTTGAGTTCGCTGCCTCTGGCAATACGGCCACAGCTACACTTGCCGATGAGCATCCTTGCGTTAATCATTTTAGTCATAGTGACGATTCTGTAAAGATAGAGTAAAAATTCCATAGCAAGTGTATATAGGATACTACTTGCTGATATGCATTGAAAGACTAAGTCCAAAAACATTTGACAGTAGTCGTCTAGGCGTTTGGCTCTTGAATCCGTTACAGGCATTACTCAGAGGGGATGTTATCCCAGCTCCAAGGCCTCGACCCACAAATCCAACCTCGAGCGGACAGAGCGTGCGTCATGTCACTGTGTTGGTATCCAGGCCCCGATTTTGACATGAAAACCGGTGGAGTTATTTACAAGCGGAAACGTCCCAAGTCGCGAATAGCTCATAAACGACTGCTTTTTATTCAAAAATTCAATCATCATCATTAAATACGTTTTAAAATTTTTCAGTATTTTAGTACTACTCATAAAACGTTTATAAGTAGTCTGTCACCTACAGCACATCATGAGCTGTCAAACGTTTTTGAATCAAGTCTAAAGGACCTGTAGAAGCAAAGTTATAGCCGTTTGAAGATTTCGGCCTACTATCATCAAATGGTCAGTCACTGACTAACCTATAAGTCTGATTTCTTAGCTGATATCAGCAATGAAAAGTCAGAAGTCCGATATCGGACCTCAAGAGAAACGACTTACCTGTAGTCAGTTTCTCAACTTAGTGAGATTCCTGTCCCGAACTCGTACTTATATATCATGTGAATATGCAATCGATAAGAGGGGAGTCAGACATTGGTTATCCAAAATTTGACGCTGAATCCAAATCTGGTCTCAGTTTTCTCGTCCGATGCTTCGATCGCCCGCTGGAGCCCAAAACACAAAACTCAACCTCTGACGGCTCTCTAACATGGTCAAAAGTCTCAATGTCACTCTCAAGCCTCAGCAATGAAAAATAGGGCCAAACTCTGCTTTCCAATGAATTTGTGGCACTCTTAGCTTTCAAACGAGCTATCGCACGACTCTACCATTTCTAGAACCAAAGTTGGAAGAACGCTGCAGGGGGGACGGAGTTCTTCATTTTTAGCCCTATGACGCTAGAAACAACTCTCCTAGACCCAAAATTGGCCAAAAAATCCAAATCCACCGTCCATTTTCACGTACGAGGCTTCGTTTCGCCGCTACAGCCAGTTTCTCACTCAAAAACACGCAAAAACACGCAAAAACACACCTAAACCACACCTACACCCAAGAAACACAACATGTCGACGCAGAATTTCATCAGGAAACCAAATCTAAACACAAAACAACCCTACAACCAATCCTACACACCAAAAACAAAGACCGCCGCCCAAGACCAACTACGACGGTCGACCACGACACACCCGGCCGG
Source organism: Prostheceraeus crozeri (assembly GCA_907163375.1). Lineage (NCBI taxonomy): Eukaryota > Metazoa > Platyhelminthes > Polycladida > Euryleptidae > Prostheceraeus > Prostheceraeus crozeri. Next base: position 407,664 of record CAJQUW010004163.1, on the reverse strand, counting down.
TCGACCCAGAACCACAGCAAACCAACTCGCACTCCAGAGGGGGGCGCTATGCGCAGTTGGGAGGATTCCTTACTACTAGCGCTCCGCTCCATTTGTCTAAATGAGCTGTTCTGGAGCCTTTCCATTCCGCAGCATTGTCGCTTGGAAGCGCTGCCCTCCATTTGTCTAAAGGAGCTGTTCTATATGATATATATAAAGCTTTACGTCACTACTCCCAATACTTGGGGCTTGGACGGTGCTGACATAGTCAGACTTATGGAGCGTTGTAGTACTTTTAATCCGGATGCCCTTCCTGTCGACTTTGTGTCTTTGTGTGAATGTGTAGACAAGATCCGAAAAGCTTATCGACCCCAAATTCATGCATAAATATTGATCTAGCCTACACGATATTTGTTTGAAAGATAATTGCGTGGTGGAGAGAATTTTTTAATTGTCAAGGGCCATAAAGGTGTGATAAATTTTTCACATTTGATTATGACTGGTAATAGGTTTCAAGAATTTCAGTTATGCTAGTATTCAAACAATAAGAGGCCAATGGTACATTCTCATCATCAGCTGTGGATATGTCAGAAATCAATGCACTCACTGTAATATGCTTATAATTATCATTTGCCTAGTCATTCACCCACATCATGAAACATAGACGACAGTTTTAGAGAGAGTAACCCAGAGACTTGGCAATGGAGTACAACATGCGCTATTACTCGATCTACACGACCTGGTGGCTTGCATACTCAAGTCATCTCCCTCAAGAAAAAACTTCATTGGTCGACTCCGATGGCAAATTCCCGAAGATATAGCGATATGTTGCGGCATAGAAAGTACATAAGGTGTCAGAGATGCCGCGATGCTGAAAAACTGTTAGGAAAGTGCAATACGTCAGAATTTGCAACCTAAATCAGATTTATTTGTATTTTTGTTTGATTTATTGCAGTTAAATTAAAAAGAGGCGTTTTGAATACAAGGACTCTGTTTGTGGCAGTCATACTTTCACACTATCTGTGAAAAATGTTTTGAACAAAAAAAGTTTGTTGAAAATATAGTTTGATGGAATTATATTTTGCAATTTCTTGTATGCATTATGAAAATTTGCAAAACATAAATTTCGGCTTGCATGTAATTCAAATTGAATTAAAGAGTGTTTATATAATCAAAATCTACATCAAGACAAAAAAATTGACATTATAGAAATATAGTGAAAATAAAGACATTTATGAATGCATTAAATTCATCCCTGCTTGGTAGTTCTAAAATAACCTTGGTAGTCAGAGGGTTCAACATTCTAACCCCTGCCGATTCACCATTACACATAGACCTTCATGTATATATCGCATTTTCTAGAATATAACCCACAGGTTGAATGATTTTTTGCATTTTAAGCACGGATTCTACACGAGGGCGGGTTCCATTTGAAGACGGGTGGCATGAATAAATTTTTGAGCTTGTGATTTACCTCACGATATTTTAGGAATTAGATTCAGACATTGTGTGCAATTGTGCACTGTTTATGCGTCGGAATGCGAAGGAGAAGAAATAGAACAGAAAGAATAGAAACAGTCCGTGGAACTCGAGACAGAATTTACAGGAAGTAGAATCAGTGGCCTATCTAAGGTGATGATGATGAAGCACGAAAAGACAATTTTGATTTTACTTATCATTTTATATCGATCTCTGAGATCATTAGTTGAGCTAGTATCGACTCTATCATTTCTTATCATTTTGATAAAAAGTGCACTGCCTTTTTAAGGTTCAACGAAAACTGATTTCTTAATCAAGCAATTAAAAGATCATGAGGGACATTCAATTCAATGGACAATTAAAAGATCATAATCTGCATGAACATTGTACATGCAAATTATGCTGATTATTTAGCACTCATGATCTCATGGCTAGGTCAACTGCTGAACGATAAGGAATGTTGGTAACCATTGTTAGATAATACAGAAATGACTTACAATGACTTCATAATCCAATAGCAGTGTATAATAGGACTCGTAAAAACATATTAAGTGACAGATTTAGGTGCGGGTTCTATGCGATAAAATGCGGTATCCATAGCGTTTCTTTACCAACAAGTGTAGGCCTACTGTACACGGCAACGTAATGCGAGAGCGCATTGGGCGCCGCACACATTTTGGGCTTTTTCAAAAAAATCTCAATTGAAGATTCTAAACTCCTATCTTCTATAATCCTTCACATAGCATTAGCTCCGATGTGAATTGTTTATTACCACCTGAATTTAGCATTTCTTCAGATGCGAAAAGGTAGTCAGCATCTACACTTTCTATAGCATTAATTTGGATATGAAAGGGGTACCCAGCAACTCCTTTAATATCTTTTATATAACGTTGACTCAGAAGAAGATTGAAGAAGACTTTTATTCACGAGGTCTGATATGAAAAGGATGCTACCAGCATATCCTATAGTTCTTTGTATATCGTTAGTTCAGATGTGAAGATCGACGCGCCCCATGTGCTGTGTTGTTCTCTAGAGACAGGTCTGACACTGTGATTCTGATCTACGACTGTCAGTGCTGAAGCGAGAAGGGTATCCTCTTCATTTGTGAGAAGCGCTGCCAGCTTCGTCAAGTCATCACCGCTTGGGCAGGGATGACAGCCACCTTCGCCCCTCATGGGATGAATCGACTCACCACTTAATTTTTTGAGGAATGGCTGCACATGAATCACCTACAACTTAGCAGGGCTATGGATAGCGGAGCATATAAGGATTGAATGAAATTCTTGGATGGTCCAAATCACTTCCTATTGAGCATTTTTAAATGAGGGGGCAAGCCCATTGTCGCCTGGCATCGGCACCTCAGCCTATGTTTTTCATAGGTCCACCGCTCCCCCCTTTGAAAATCCTAACTACGTCCCTGGTAGGCCTACGCCTATATCCCATAAAAGTGATGCATTTGAGAAATAATGAAAGGGTTGATCATGAAATAAATTGAATGACTCCTTGCATTTTATTCAGAAGTAGCAAAGTACGTGATGCTGAAATAATTTAAGCAGCAATATTTTCTAGTTCATCTCTTGTTTACAAAGGAACCGCATTTCCGCCTCTACTCCGAGATTCTTCCGCAGTAGTTCATACGTCAATCCCATTGTACTAAATTAACGTTCGAGAACTGCGGTGCTGCATGAGTGTAGAACAATGTTTTAGCAAATAATCTCAAATGGCTCCGTCCTAAAGCCTATTCTCACCGGCTTCTTCTACCAAGTTCAGGATGAACGGTGCATTCGAAAATTCGAAGGAGATGCTTTCGCAGCGCATTGTGTAAGTGCGGTCCAGAGGCAGCAGGCTCAGCACCAGCGATAAAATTCCGTTTAGGGAGGAATCTGAGCAAGAAGGATGGGAATCAGTGGTAAAGCTTAGAAAAATCAGCATTAATAATCCCCTTTAAACATGCTTTTTCAGCGTGTTTTAAACAATTTGTTTAAAACACTACTCTTCCTACGTTAAAACCGGCACAAACCGATTTCCCCGAAAAATGATGAGATTTCTATAAAAAATGACTTGGTGCAACATTACGTAGAAAATGAGTTTTTACGGTGCTCCAACCGGTGAGATAGGCTAGTATAAGAGTTTGAACACTTTTCCGACACTCCAGGACTCCTACGACTGGTAAAGAAAAGTGAGACTTGATAAGTAGAATATTGATTATCATGAAAATTTTATGAACCGCATTATAATGCAGTCTTCGTGGAGAAATTGAGATCTTATTGTGCCTCTTGGCTGAAGTCTCATCATCGCCGTAATTTTCTGATTCACGAATTAATTTATGTTTGATTTCTTGAATTTGAATAAAATTGTCGACCCATTTACGTTACTAATTAAAGTTGATTGTGATCATTTTCTTTGCTCACGATATCTTGCTCTTCAATAATTTGTGACATGATCACGCTTTAGAAAATATCTTATCATTTAAGCTGAGCATTAAAGTAATATAGGCCTACAGTCACCCATCGAATTGCTAATTTAGTGAACATACCTCTCCAAGGTTGCCATGACACGGAGGATTCGTAAAATACGATTCTCCTTCAGTATTGCTATCTTGATCGGTCAAATTTGGTCAAATCTCTGTAACTTTCTCCAAAATTGTAGAAATTTGCATATGTCGCACATATGTTAATTTACATGTGGTACTGGGTCTCTAATAGACTTCATCACAACAAAATCGAAACTGCACTCAAATAAGGAATTTAATTAATACTGAGTTGCTACTCTTCCTAATACTTGCTCTATGGGCATGCTTGGGCCAAACACAAGATGTGTGCACTCAAAGATAGAACTCTATGGATAGAACTTTGCAATATTTAAAAAATAGAATAATCAATGACAGCAAAGCCTAATGCATCAATGCGTGCCACAATGCAAAAAGTGAGAAACTATTCAATTGTTTGGTATTTAATTTACAAGGGGAGATGCCGTCGCCCCTCTGCCTCCCCTGATGAGCCGCCACTGCTACAGACCCAAGAACGCAGATACGCAACTATTCTCTGTGAGCCAACTTCAGAAAAACACTTTATTTCCATGACATGGCCATTAGCAAAATCCGATTTTATTTGCTTTGCTTAAGATAGTGAGACTACACCTTTTCCGCACTTGTATTTCAGTAGACGATGTTTCAATTTCAATGCATTTTTATTGTCGTGGAATGACGACTTTCCCACTTTGCTTAATTTGAACCGAATACCATGATATCTTCCAATGCTTTTAGAAATTGTTCGCAGATATTTTCTTGAACAACATACCCTCACGTTGCATAAACTGAAGCAAAATTATTTCGCTAACTAACCATCTAGCCTGTCATCTTGTCGGAAAACCACAATTGTGAAGATGGATGCAAATGGAATATCTAAATTTTATCATATCATTCAATTGAAAAAGTCTGCTCCATATAAAACTAAGCGAATCTTACACCAGAGCTCTCCTTTACAACAACGTACTGCCGATTATTCGCATAGATGCTCTGCCTTTTGAAGAAATTGAAGATTTTCAATTGTCATGGAATAACGAAAATTGGTTTTCCAACTTTCCTGCAATTTAATTGTTTATTGTTACAATATCACAGGGATGAAGTTATCAGGGTTATTTTTACATTGATATACAGCACACTGGACTATGGCTGCATGATTTTTTGCTTGTAGGTCAACAAACTTTTCAAAAGCATTATTAAAATTAAATAACTTCATTCATTTGAATAATTCTTCTCTTTATAACACTTATTCTATAAATATATACAACAATTAAAGATGCACCATAAAGAGCCTCTCTTTATACTGCTGATTATTTGTTAAGCACCTTAACTTTTGAAGAAAACAGATTTTCAATTTTCATGGAATGACGTTTTGTGATTCCTGCAATTAACTGGAGTTATCACAAATTCGTTATACCATAAGAACATTGAAATGACTGCACGACAACTTGTGTTATCAACTCAAAGCTGTACGCATCATCTAGATTCATTATGGATAGGTAGGCCTATATAAGCCTGAAGTTAAAATGAATGAGATTAGAATCGAGCTGTGCATTCGAATAAAATAACAATAAATGAAAGTTCTGTGTGCTTCTTCGATATACATGTACTTCCTCATCAAAAAAGAAAACCAAATCATTTTATGTAGCTATACGATTCAGGCGCTATGGTGCAATAACAATCGATGCACTAAATTCGAAGTGTTCTTATTGCACTAAATTCGGAGCGCATTCTCTTTAATGTTGAAAAGCCGGTCATCTCGGGAGATTCGGTCAACTAATTAATGCATTTTCTACGTGAAGTAGAATTGGATATCCCCATTTTAATGGCCAATCAAATATCTAAAATATTTGAGTAAGGCCCATAGTTGGGATGAAATTATCTATCTCTCATAGCCCACCTGATTGAAATAAACGCTTTCGCTTAATACGGGTACGAAAGTATGCGCACAAATTTGTAATTCTAGAGCCCGCGAGGACTTGTGTATCCGTTTAATTTTCTTTTTACTTCTGTGCCTCCGTGCATCTGTATTTCTCTCTTCCTCGCTCGTGCGCATAATGGAACTCTGCTTTGCTTTATATAATTACATCCTTGAGTCTAAGCTGCTACAGGCCTATTCTCTTCTTTGTCATCACGTGGACATTTTTCTATTATCTCAAATTTTATTTAACTTTCTTTTTCCATTTCAATCAAACGTGTTGAATTATCGCGTTTGTGGCAACGATAGTTATGAAGCTATTACGAGTTTGGAGTAGCCTAAGCTGAATAGTCAGTTTCTAATTGGTTGAATGAATTTGTGCTAAAAACTGTCGAGCACGCGGGAAATTTCTTTCCTCGGGTAACCACACTGCAGCTATGACACCTACTAGTCACATCAATCGTCTGTGGCATGCACACTGTCATTTGAGTATCACACAGGCTTATTAAGTACTCTATGTTTGAATCTTAAAGTGCTATTTGTGGTATCACACAAATGCTGGGTCATTCTATTCGGCGACATATTGTCGTGGAATGATGATTTTGATTTCCCTACAACCCTCAAACGACGGTGACAAAAAAAGTCCCAGCGATCGGGGTCCAGTGAATACACAGTTATTGCAGGCAGACCAAAAAACTCAATTGTATAAATGAATTATTTTCTTTATGTCTTAAACAGGAACTTATATGCTTTAGCAAATTAGCAGCAAAATGAAAGGTTTTTAATGCTCCATTTTTGTCCGTGCACAAAGGTTTTGCATGTTGATTATATGTGCATTTCTCTCATCGAATAAATTTCTGGCGAATTTTCCGGAGAACTTCTGAGACGTTGGCACCGACCATTGATCCTCCCTGGGCCAACCCGTCTGTCGACCTCCGCCGTGTTCTACATCATCAGCTGATGGCAACTGAAGAAGAGACATAGCCAATTCCGTAAGGAGAACAACACGTGGATGCTGTGGTTAGCAAAACCTGGATTCATCAAAATATTGCAACGTCGTCTTATTCTATATATAAGACAGGTATTCGGTCCCCACGAGTTCAAATCCGGTGCGATTCAGCTAGGAAATCCGATGACAAAAAGGCGTTTCAAATAATGTATGCGCGTGCGGGATAGCAACTCAACTACGACGAGACTTACAAGTAATGAGGAGAAGATGGAAGAGGAAGGAAGGAAAGCAGATCCATGGCGTCTAGGTTTCTGAACTTCACCTGAAATATTGAAATTTGGCTTGGGTCATTATTCTGTACTGATCCTTATTGACCATCGAAGATCCCGCGGAGCTGCTCTGGAAATTAGCAATCAAAGCAGATTTAGACACCGCGATCGTGTCCGTATGCATCTGATAAGTGGGAAGTACACGATATGGCAGAGGTTATTACATGCGTTCGCTCTTTGTAGGATGACGTCCCCATCATCAGATCGACAGGAAGCATCTGATGCACGAATAATAAGGAACTGCTCAGAGGCGGATACACACGAATAACAATAGCAATGTTAAAATTAATAATTCAATAATAATAATAATATAACATGAAATAAAAGGTCAAATGTGTGCAATATAATAAATAATATGTCAATACTCTACCAACTATATTCCCTCGAGTTCATTTAATACGATCGAAAGTGTATGCCAAAGATATATCTTTGGTGTATGCACACTGGGGATTTAATGAATGCGGAGTTATCACCATAGAGTAGGGATAATTACTCTATGATACCTACTCTATGTGATAAGCCTCCTTGATTATGACTTTTTGCTCTTTCAGTGGCAGTTCGTGATCACGCTTCAAAAAGTAATCAAGCAATCTTACTACAAAAAAAGCTGAGAGTGATGGTGACCCATCGAATTGCTAATTTAACAAACTATATTGCCTCTCCAAATTGACGTGATATGGAGGATTTGTGAAATACTATTCCTTGTTCTGTATTGCTATCATTTTCAGTCAAATTCGTTTAAATTTCTCGAAACGTGTAGAAACTGCATATCTCACAGGTGGTGCTGGGTCTCGACCTGCAGTTAGTGATGCAAATGGAAAATTTTCCCGAAAATTTTGAAATTTATTTTTCGGTGATTGACGTTTTTGCCTTTGTTTTGGAGACTTGTTATAGTCGTTTGAAAAGACTGCAATATTCAAAGACCGAAAACTTCTCTATCATCCCTGCATGTTACCTTTTGGAACCAACTGCACCCTTTCCATGTCTATTTCAGATCATCCCAAATAAATTTCAGACAATGGATCTCAGATCTAATTGAATTTCAGATATCTGTCAGAAACCCAACATTGAAAGGATCTTAAATTCAATTGGAGAATCTCCAATTCATCTGGAAATGTCTGAAATTCATTTGGGCATATCTGAAATCGATTAGGGACTATCTGAACCATCTGAGCTAGAAATGGAAGATGTGTAGTTTGTCCTCAACGAAGTTCGGACAATGTGCCAGAAGACTGTCATAGATATTCTTCTACTCATTACAGATATCTTTAGTTTCCAAATATCTCACGAGTTCACGACTTTATATATCTTCCAATATGGCTGTTCATGTATAATGCTGTGGACTGTATGCTTATGCTTCACATGTTCATCAACACATGGAGAATTTGTATCATGATAATCAAGGCTGCATAATAAAGCTTGACTTTCAAGCTACAAACAAACTCCCGAATAAGTGCATCATTTTTGCTCCAGATCTTCACATTGCATGAAATCACATACCCCTTTAGAAAAGGAAAATGATTTACGTTATCTCAAGCGGTGTCTGTGGGATAATTAAAAATGCTACAAATTGCACAAGCCACTGGTGGTAAAGGAATGTTCAAAAATCCGAGGACGGGAATCATATTGCTACGATCGTTTTATTCGAGATAATGATGAAATCAAGAGTTTTACACCCATAGCTGCCTCGGCTGTGGAAGCGGTCAAAGTATAGGGCCTATCACAAAAAATCAAAACTTTCAAAATTTTCCAACATTTTCCAGAATTTTCCGGAAAATTTTTATCACTACCTGCAGTCACGGTGTGCCAGGAGAGGCGGTTTCATTTTGAAAATTTCCCACTATATTTCTCGACGGATTCTGATGTATTTTTGTATGTAGATTTCGAAAATAATTGTTAGAAAATCATACCAAAAGCCCTTTTCGAGATAATGACATAAATTCAAAATGGCGGAAAGGGAAACCGAAACTGCATTCTGGGAGTCGATCAAAAAAATTCCCAACTATTTCGGCAACGGTTTCCTATGTAATTTGACCCGCTCTTTTCAAAAATAATTGTTAGAAAATCATGCGATTAGCCCTTTTCGAGATAATGACGAAAATTCAAAATGGCGGACAGAGAAACCGAAACTGCATTCTGGTAGTCGATCAAGAAAATTCCCAACTATTTCGCCAACGGTTTCCTATGTAATTTGACCCGCTCTTTTCAAAAATAATTGTTAGAAAATCATACCAAAAGCCCTTTTCGAGAAAATGACGAAAATTCAAAATGGCGGACAGAGAAACCGAAACTGCATTCTGGGAGTCGATCAAAAAAATTCCCAACTATTTCGGCAACGGTTTCCTATGTAATTTGACCCGCTCTTTTCAAAAATAATTGTTAGAAAATCATACCAAAAGCCCTTTTCGAGATAATGACGAAAATTCAAAATGGCGGACAGAGAAACCGAAACTGCATTCTGGGGTTAGAATAGAAATGTTGCCAAGTATTTCGCCAACGGTTTCCTATCTAATCAGGTACACTTTTCAATCATCACCGCTAGAACATGATGCCGCTAGAACCCATCATATACTTAAAGCAATCATTAACGAAAAGTAACTTTTATTTGTAAAAAGCTCAAATATTCACGTGGTGACTGTTGTAAGCCCTTAGCGCAGCCAACAGATGATCGGCATAATATTCATTTTCGAAGTTTTTTATCTGCCGATCATTTTTACTCAGTTTTAAAACGAAGTTCGACCAAAATGAGTCAAAGTCTGCATGGAGTGATTCACTGGTTTGCTCGCTGAACTTCCCCATGCCTTCAGACGTCATCTTGCAAAACTCTGGCACATGATGAATAATGCAATGAAGTTTTGGAGAAACACGAATGTTCAACGCATCAAGATCATTGCGAAAATTCACGATATGCTGAGAAAAGTCTTGGTCCAGAAAATTTCCAAAACAGCTTGTGACGATTCGCTCTAGATTTCTGAATGCAGAAACGATAGGCAGTGTCTCAAGCGTTGCGATTGTTCGCAATTTGTCGACGCTCTTTAAAAGTTGACGAGCACTACCGGTAAATGTACCGCCATGATATTGATCTTTGTGCACTCGCGACGAAGTTAACCATTGTGTTGCAATTCTATGTGAAGTTTCCTCCAGAACATTGAACAACTTAGAGACTGATCCTATAAGGAGATGCAACTCTGGAGGCGGTATTGTTTTCAAAACAAGTTCACTACCATCTCCATGGATAATGGAGGGATGTATTGCATTACCATAGTTTTTTGTCTTTGATTTCGCCTCCGATGAATCATAGTAGCTCCAAAATAAACCTGATAGACTGTCCCATGAGCGGCTAACTCCGCTGTTTATGAGATCGGTCTTGTGCACGTCACACCATGGACATGGATGTGAGCTGCCACTACTCATCAGACCAAGTAACAGGTTACAGATCTTCATATCGGCTGAAATTATGAATTTTGAAGTTAATGCGTCTAGCCCGACAGCGTGCCACAGATATTTCAGGTTCGGATAATTTTCTGGTGTGTCGGGTGCAATGGCGATGATGAAGATATGTTTGACGCCATAGCTTCTGTTTGCATGTGATGCAGTTGCAAATGATGCCACTGTTTCAGCTCGAATAATTTGCAGATTTATTTTCATGAATCCTTTACCTCCGTCGATTCCAATTTTGATGGTATGATCATAATCTATCTCATTCCTCAATAGCACATCATCAACAAATTCTTGCACACTTTTACAGTGAACAACTGGTCGTTTTATCCTTTCACCCCGAGAATCAACAAAATCTATGTCGACAGCTTGGAAATATTTGTCGAAAATATGATCCTTTTGCCGTAGATTTTCGCGTACGTATGGTTCTATTGAATTCCTTTTCGTAGATTCCCGAATGGTCTTTGACAAGCTTGACGTTTGTCGACAACTGAGATTCAGGTCTCGCTGTATATCAGAAAAAGTTTCTGTGGTGAGCTGTTATCTAGGAGAGTTCATGCTGATACAAACAGAACTATGTTTCACTGTCTGAAGATCAAGACTCCCGGATTTTGAAAGAAGTCTAGAACTAATTGTAGATGCGGCAAATTTTTGAGGATCATCTGGAGATTGAATTGAAATAAGATCGACAATATTTGAAAATCTCTTGTTTTTTGAACAATTATGAGACTTTCCTCTGCCTATCTGAGACAGACAGCGTGCGCAAACTTTCATCGTAGAAGGAGATTCATCTTCATGGTCTCTACTTGGAGAAGACATCGGTCTGCCTGGTTATGACTTACGACATGGTAACTTAGACTCATATGATTTTTTTCTTGCCATTTGACAAATAGTGTATTCACAAGCTGTATTTTGACGAGTGCGAGTTTGGAATGGAAAGTGAATACTATCGCGATCATATAAAGGCAAGTTTTCAAATTCACCAGCCGAAACTTTCTTTCGACACGACGAACATATAACACACAGAAATGTTCCATCAACAGTGTTGTAATCTGGAAAAATATGCGATTTGATAAGTTCTTCCATGTTAATGGAGATGTCACGAAGGTCATTTTTACCAAAACAGATAACACAAATAGCTTTTAGCGATTCTGAATGAGTTCTTGCTGTTTTTGGCATTGTCAAAGTCAAGTCAATCCGATAAACAATCGCAGACACAAATGGACCGAGATCAGTGGCACTTGAATAAAGAAATGTTGTTTACACGATCAACAATCATGCGCGCATGCGCAAGTGATCGTCATTATGACAAGCTTTGCATGCATGTGTGTGTGTGTGATGAAGTACAATCACCGTATTATACAGAATTGAGACAAGCTGCACATGTATGAGGATAAGTTGTTTACGATAACTGTGCCCGTGTACGCGTGTGATCGTTATTGATGTGCTGTGATCGTAGTGCATGTGTGTAAGTAATAAGCTATTATTCTCTCTGCAAATCAATCTGATGCAGACCACTGATTCATGCATTTTGCTTTTCACACAAATAGGACGATTTAGAACATGACCTTTCCAATGCCTCTTATGATCCTGCCAAAATCTCCAACACTTGTTATTAATACATTATGTACACCAACGAAGTCCCCGAATGCAGTTTCTGTTTCTCTGTCCGCCATTTTGAATTTTCGTCAGTGGCGGCCCGTCCATATGGGCGCCTGGGGCGCAGCCCTCCATTAAAAATTATTTCATCAAAGAAAATTATTTACGCAGAACATTGCGCTGAAACGCAACTGATCTGATAGACTGAATTGAACTATCAACCTGCACTGCTAAACACATTCGAAGCGTGGTTCAGTGACTCATTCAGACGTCACTCTCCCTCTCTTCTACCGGATGGGGCGCACAGTCTGTGCGCCTTGATTCATACATGTTTTGCTGATCATACATCTGCATACATCGAAGATTTTTTATCGACAGCTTCGCATCGCCTGTGTAAAACAATGCATGGTATGCGCGTGCGCTCTCAAAAAAGTCCCTCTGGCTTCGCTTTCGTACATTTGAATTAGGTAAACGCCGCGCTGTGCGTTGGGAAGTCAGATCTGGTTCAAACTTATGTTATTCTGATGCGTGTATACAAGCCTTAACTGGACTGGCGAAGCACTTTCAATCATAACTGTGTTCTGTCACACTGTCTTAGGTCGCGTTCGGACTTGAAAATGAATCAGATTGCATATCTTTTAATGAATTGCTTTATCTTTGGAATAAATGAAAATGACAACGTGAAGTCGTTTTTTACATTTCATGACTCGGTTATCTGTTATCAAAATTCAATTTTTTTTTCTTTCTTTACTTAACCTTGGAAGTGTTTTCGAAGCGCATGATTTTTGTTTTTAAGTAGGCTTTCCGAAATAATGTCATTATGATAAGAGGACCCACAGTTAGTATATTTTGCAGTGAGGCTTTCATGTCTCATTAAACAAGGAATTTACATAGGAAGTACATGAAATATAGAGAGAGGAGTATAGTGTAGATGATGGGCTAAGATGAAGACGTTTGTATTGCGCCCCACATGTGCAGGACTGCACGAGCCGCCACTGATTTTCGTCATTATCTCGAAAAGGGCTAATCGCATGATTTTCTAACAATTATTTTTGAAAAGAGCGGGTCAAATTACATAGGAAACCGTTGCCGAAATAGTTGGGAATTTTTTTGATCGACTCCCAGAATGCAGTTTCGGTTTCTCTGTCCGCCATTTTGAATTTTCGTCATTATCTCGAAAAGGGCTTTTGGTATGATTTTCTAACAATTATTTTCGAAATCTACATACAAAAATACATCAGAATCCGTCGAGAAATATAGTGGGAAATTTTCAAAATGAAACCGCCTCTCCTGGCACACCGTGCAGTGGACTCATGTTCATTTAATGAAATCCAAAATGTATACACATTGGGAATTTAATAATTGCTGTTGCCACTCTACCTAACTTACTTGTTCTATGGCTGAAGCCAGAGTAAGTATATTAGGTAGAGTGGTAACTCAGCATTTATTAAATCCCCAATGTGTATACACATGTATACACTTTCGATTTTATTAGATGAACTCAAGGGAGACACAGTCGGAGTTGTTTCCAAATGTGAGATATGCACATTTATGCAGTTTTGAAGAAATTACAACGAAATTGTCTGATCATGATTGTATAAAGCAGAAGGAAATGATAGTATTTTACAGATTGTCCGTGTCATGACAGCCTTGGAGAGGTAATGTTTGTTAAATTAGCAGCACGATGACCTGCTATTGCTTTCATGCTGAACCTCAAGAGAATTTTCTTTTATGCGTTATCTTATGAAAATTAGCAACCTGCCACTGGTAGAGCAAAATAGCAGAATCAAAGACAATTATTTCAATTAACTTTAAAATATGTAAATGGGTCCACATCACTATTCAGATTCAAGAGGTGAAACATGAATTTAGTGAATCATAAAATCATGCCGGTGAAAATTGAATTAGAAACTTGAAATTTTAGCTAAGAGAGCACGAATTGTGTCGTGACTTTTTCATGAAGACCTTCATTATAACACAATTCATGAAATTCCCGTGATTATCAGCTTAATTTCAGCTTTTTTGGGATGCTTATCAGCAAATATTCATTCCTTTTGATATCCAACTTGCTTCATACTACATATTTAGGAGAGTCATCTCGGTAATATTTAAATTGGCAAATTTTGACTTTTTTCAAAAGTGCTCGAATAATTCTTTGAACCTGGGGAACGTAATCTCCGAAAAAAAACTGAATCTTTTGATATAAAAATTTTCACTGTATACAGATACTTTTTCGAGTCGACAATACCTATATATCCCTACTATATGGCTGAAGCAACTCATTTACGCATGGATCAAGTGTTACTAGATCTCAAGAGGATGCAAATTACCAAAAGATGCAGCAGGTGTGCATCCTTGCCACAACGCGATGTATTGTAAGTTGTTTTATCCAATTTTTCTTTCGGTTGTAAAGAGATGACAACAACTGTGAACATTGACATCATATTCACATGCGTTCACATGCATGCAAAGCACGCTGATGAACTGATGGAACTTTCTATTGTCAGTTGCTATCAGTCATCGATTAGGCGCTTTTGTCATCACACTGCATGTCCCCTATGAATCTTTATCATCATAGAGTGTGGAATTCATAGTAGGGACCAGGGACGACAAGCAGGATCAGGTCTTTTGTTTAAAATTTAAAATATATTTTGCGTATATCGCTTGACGGGATGCAAAATTCAGTTTCAACAAATGATCGCTAACGTGCATCGTAAAATGTTTAAAACCACTGACCATTTACTAATTGCGTGCCCACTAAACGTCACTTGACTGAAGAAAGCATTTCAGGTTCTCCTTAGTAGAAGGACTGGGGGCTGGTGTGCTTGTTTTTGCGGGTAGCAGAAATTCTCATGGCGGAAATAAAAAAAGTTCGAATGTTGATTGCTTGTGGACTATCCCATCTTGGAAAATATTTTCTTAGAATGTCTGCATCTGGCATTTTCGTCTTCTGTTATGAAGCATCTACCACATGATTTTGATCAAGATGAGTTGTAGTTATTGGAATGGTTTTAGAAATTAGAAATAGTGAGGGTCTTCCTTGACATTAAACCTCCAATGACATCAGTTCTCAAATTGACAGCGTCAGGGAATTGTATTGTATCCTCCACGTCTTCAAATTTATCTGATACAATTTGGCAATTTACAATTACCACAAAGATGCACGCAACTTATGGCAGTTTCTCATCTGAAATTTATATTTTGTGCAATTTGAATAAGAACTTAAGACATTTGATTAATATCTGTCTCAGATGCTTCCTCTCAAGATCTATCGTGTGTGCTTTCATTAGAGCTTGGTTTTATCTTACTTCATCCGATATCATGTCACTTCCTTATTCCTATTTGAAAATAGCATACAATTTCTCAGGACCCAATCCTTATTCATCTTTGATGTCCCTTCTGTGTTGATTTCATCGTTTTTTCTTCATTTTACAAATCTTCGAATGTTATTATGTGAGTTGTCATCCATTTAACTCAGGCTGGTACTGACCAGCGGAGATCAAGTAAGGATCAGGTGCAGCCTATATTTTTGCAGGTTAAAATACATTGGCATTTTTTCAAAATGCAGATACATCAATGCAAACACAGTATCTAAGAAATACAAAAATGCAGATGCAACTACCTTGTTGAGAATTCTTTCCAAGCGTGTCAGAAATCTTTCAACTTCACTCAAGAGTCTCTAGTTCTTACAGTGCTTGTCTTATCTAATCTGCATGAAACATGTGTCTGTAAATAGAAACGGGGATAACCGTTTTAGTTATAGCTAGAGCCTGGCATAATTCCTGAATATGTGATCGCATTTGAGGTTCATCAGAACAAACACGTCGAATCCGTGAACCCAGAGAGTAAGCGATGGGGATTTCATGAGATTGGATGACAAGAGTCAAAATGAAGAACCTGTCTGGTATCTGTCCGTTTGTAAACTTAAGCCATTTTTGATTATTTTTGTATCTAAGAAGTGAACTCAATTATCCCTTTTCTCAAATGTGAACTTTATGTTTGAAAAATAATTGTTCGCATGATTTTCAAAATCTTGTAAAGTTTAGTTTCACGTCCATGCGTCCATATCATGAAAATTTCATCTATTATATTATAGGACTTAATTATCTGTCTCTGGCGTGCGTTCTATTTCACATCCTAATTTGAAATCTTATTTTTTATGCTGTACTATTGCCTAATTTTGATGTATTTACTACTGCATTAACTATATCATCCGTATTAGGGCGATACTTCCTGCTCACCTAAACTGTTATTGGATGTCCTTACAGGAATCTAAATGATAGTTGCAATGAAAAAGCATGTTATCATCTTAGGCGAGGTTAATGACTTTGCGTTTTAAATTACATGACTTCTTTTTTGTAATAATGACAGGTTGCAATTAGTTCGCTCAAGCCACTCGAGGCAAGAACATTCTTGACATTGTTGCAACAGAATCAGAAGCCACAAAGTTTGACTGTCCTTTCCCTCCTTAGCTCCGCTATGGTCTGTCCGAATCATCGTGGTATTCTGTTCCGACTTCATCACTGAAACTTGTAACAACTTCGAAAGTGAAAGTTCTTCTGCTTCTCACAGCATCATTTGCGCGGATGTTATGAGACTCTGATCACCATCGACTTGGTTTTTATAAATTGCTTTTTATCTAAATGATGTTGATGAAATAATTAAAAAGGTTTCAAGATATTCTGTATTATTGCCTATATTACTTTTTAACCCGAAAAGACAGTAAGAATGCGGATGTGATCCTCATACCAACAAATATGACCACCACTCACACCACAAAAACTCTCGATTCCATAAGACTACCCTACACACAACCGCGACACCAAACACAAACTCCACTGAAAAAAAAAAAAGAAATCAAATAAAAGAGTAAAAAACCATTGTTAACTCCCTCGCTTTGAAAAGTCCTTTCTAAATGCCAGAGATTCCCCCTAAACCCCCCCTTCCCCCGCTCTCCCCCCCTTCCACCCTCCTCACCTCCACTCTCCACGCACCCTACCCACCCCCCAACACCAACCCCCCCCCCCCATCCCCCCCACGGTGGCAGGCCAGGAGCGAGCCTTACAGAGAGGTAACTATGGTTAAATACATTTGTCTTCGTGAACAATTCCTTGAAGGAAATCTGCAAGCTAAAACAAAAGCATTTTAACAAGCTTAATTCATTTTCCTACTGCGATAAATGGAAATCAATAAAAAAATCAATTGAATTAATAACAACCAAAAGACAGTGGAATATAAGACTATAGTATCAAGCTTGTACACTGAATGACCAATTTCGATCAGCATTTTCCACTGCCGTGATATTCGACAACTTTTAACTATTCCCCTTCCTACAATTATACGGATTATGCACCTCCTCCGAAGATGTCAGTGAATTTGTCAGTCTATCAAATTGTTGATTAAATGTAAAAGTAACTCATGTGGATCCTGACAATATTCCAGGCCTTATATTTTTTTAACCGTTCATTTGCCTATGCACCTATGTTACGACCAATTACTGACATTATACAATTTTTGGAGACCTGAAGACTGCTATATTTTTCCAAAATGCTGGAAAATTGCCAACATTCAACCTATTCCTAAAGGGAAAATCAGACTACCGAGGTATCTCAATTTTACACCCATTCTAATTTCTCTCAGACAAAGGATTTTTGAAAGACTTATTCTGACCGTTTACTCCTTTCCGTCATTGAAGACAAAAGATTTAAAACGCTAGTCCAGTTCGGATTTTGTTTCTAATGGATATGGTGAATGTACTAATGCACTAACTATCCATCCGACCTTACTGTTTCTGCAGCAATGTTCGATCCTGTCCTTACTAACAGTGCAAAGAGTGATCGCCTTTTGAATTTTCGGAAGGCTTTTGACTACCCTATTTGTCACTATACTCTACTCATAAGTCTACGATCTGAATTTCTTTGGTATCCTCATGTGTTGAAGATGATCAGAAGTTTCCTCTATGATCGTAGACAACATGTTTCCACTCGTAGTACTTCTACTGCCTGGGTAGATGTAACTAGTTGAGCACCGCAAGGCTCAATTTTGGGGACCGTCCTTTTCATTCTCCTCATTAACAATTTGCCAGTGTTTTCTGATGTAAAGGTGTATGCATATGCTAATGACATAACGTTTATACAACTCTTGAATGAATGAATAAGACTTTATTTTAATCATCAACAAAAAAGCGGTGTGACAAGGAAATATACATAACATTTCTGCGTTTTTAACAAAATGATTAACTTATACAGAATATGTCTAGCATGCAAACTTGACAAAAGATTTGTTTGTATATGCGCCGACATAGTTTTCGCTTTTTGGGGCTGCAATACTCGAGAGTGTCTTACAGCACTCTGTCATTATTTCGGAGAACAAAGAATTCTGATAGAGGATGTTCTTCTTTGTGAAATGCAATGTTCTTGATGAGTTTTACACAAGATTTGTTCAACATGTCACACAGGGAAGGTTTGTTTTTGGACGTTGGACCATCTAATGGCCAGTCGATGCCGAGCCGTATCAAATTTTCTTTAGACAAGTTACTTTTATGTCAACAAATTACTGACCAGCAGGTAAAAATATGACAAAAAACCAAAACTTAAATATGCCTGCCACCACAATGGAACCGTGATGATTACAGTTGTTTCTCAGTCTTTTAACTAAAGACATGGCTCGGCCAGCACTTATTACACAAATGTAAAAAATGGTTGTTCCAGTTCAAATCGGAAGAAAAATACAATTCCAAGCGATTTTTAATACTATCGACTTGTTTGATCACACGATCATTGATGGTTAGAGAAACATCACATGGCTCATTACAGCGCGAGAGACTGATGAAATTTGCGTTTTATCCATATTAACATCGAAGGCCTTTTTTATTGACTGACCCAGTCACAAAAAATATCAATAGTCTGTTGAAAGGAAGAGTGATCAAGTTCATCAGAAAAATGGATTAGCGAAACATCGTCGGCATAAACAATAGCTTTAGTGTCTGGCAAATAAGGGAGATCATCGATGAAAAGGATAAATAAAATTGGACCCAAGGTTGAACCCTGTGGAACACCACTGGGTATATCTGTCCAAGGTGTAAATGATTACAAGTCTATTCGAACACGTTGAAAATGGTTACATAAAAAACTGCGAACAAATTCAACAGTATGAGCATTACAATGAAAGTTGTTCTTCAAAGATTCCAATAAATTACGGTGACTAATGCAATCGAATGCTTTACAAAAATCAACTGCTAAAAGAGCTGCTGAGTTACGTGACGCGGCAGTGATATGCTGTAACAAGGACAAACGTATAGACAGTAGGGCATTTGTACAACCGCCATAAGTACTAACATAACCAAATTGGCGCCGATGAATGTTATGGGAGAGGGAAGGGAGCGCAGGATCAAGTCATTGAAAAGTTTTTCTTATATCTTACTACAGAAGGGTAAGATAGAAATTGGCCGATAATCACCAGTAGCAATACCTTTCTTAGGGATGGGAATGATTGTTTGCGTATTTCCAGATCTGCGGAAAAATAGCTGATGAAGGCAGCGATTGTAGATGGCTGTTCAATGGCAGTGTTAAAAAATCAGCTACAGCGCGAATGAAAAACCCAGGAATGCCATCAGGTCCAGGAGAGTTCGACTTGCAGCCTTTAATCAACTTCAGAACTTGTGCTTCGTCGACCAAAGGAGGACTCAGAGTAAAAGAGAATGAACGGTACAGGAGGGGTGCTATTTCACCGCGAAACAAAATGAATATCAGAAAGAAAATAGCAGGTTAGCGAAATTGTTTATTCAAATCACATGCTTAAATCTGCGTCAAGAATGGTGAATGCGTGTTGGTATGTTTTTAATTGAGAATTGATGGAATTCCCAAGAATCAGTAGATTTGCTGTGGTATTTGAACTTTGCTTCTCCAGTAAGTCCCCCCCTTGGTTTATGAATTCTCTCTCCTTAAAAACACAAGTACTTGTTTGTAAGTTTCCTTTAGATAATGCTTTATACACTGCGACCTCATACAGGAGTTTGAGTGACAAAAGGTCAATAAAAAGATAGAATAAAAAATGATTGGGAAACACTCAATGATCGCATCAAGTCATCAATGTTTTTCAAACATAAAATTGTACCAATCAACATGAGCTAAAAATTTCCACAACACTCTGTGCCAAACGATGATGGGGTAAAAGAATGAAACCTTGACTTTAGTTACAATGGGCATGATGACATCGAAATAAGCCAATAAAAAATAAAAAAATAAAAAAATAAGATAAACAAAAAATAAAAACAATTTTAAAATAAATAAAATAAAATAAAATTTAAATAAATATAAAAAAAAAAAAAATAAATAACTAAATAATAACAATATAATCATAAAATAAAAATTATTAAATAACAAATATCAAAAAAAAAAAAAAAAAATTATAAAAAAAAAAAAAAAATAATAAAAAAATAATAAAATAATAAAAAAAAAAAAAATTACAAAAAAACACGAAAAAAATAAATTAAAACAAAATAAAAAATACTCTAACGAAAACAACGCACAGATATCAAAGAACAAAAAAACACGAAAAAAACTATAAAACTACAAAACCATCTTACGGTGAACATATCGACCAAGAGGGCTAATACAAGTTGATTGCCTAAACTTGTGACTTTGGTTTAGAAGCAAAAATGTCTAAAAATATTTTGACCTCTAGTATGCTGGTTGAACAAGCTGATGAAAACAATTGGAATAATATAAAAATTTCAGTAAAAATGGAGACGCAGATCATTAATACACCAAAAGAAAATAGCATGACTATTTTACAATGTCAACGAATCGTTTTGCAGAAAAGATAAAACATTAGCGTGAGCACGTACATTTTCCTCAGTATTGGGTGATATAATCAAGTAAACATGTATCAAACTCGTCAATACAACAATGTTTAAAAAAAACATAACTTTATGTTATCAATAAGAACTATCATTTAAAACAGTAACACCAAGCAGATTTGTAATACAAGACAAACACCTCACACCTTTGAAGTCACGAATTCCTAGACGAAATCAGTCCATAATTCGGGATAGATATCACACGTCGTCTACGGATACATCAAGCCATGACTCCGTAATGCCAATGATGTCGGATCGTACATCTGCTCTTTATCCTTAGATCGTCGATCTTACCATGTGGAGAGATCTTGCCATTAGAACAAGTGAGAAGGGACAGGTTTAGCCACGTTGGACCCGTGGACGTGTTGGATTACGCAATTTTCACAACTAGCTGTTGATGGGGAATTTGCTTGAAGGAATCAGGGATATTAGTCTGAGTGGACACGCATGCGCTCGCGCAGGGCGTGACTGTTAGATTGGTAATGTTGAAAGGCTGTGGTGAAGGGGAGAGGCGGTGCTATCACAGGCAGGCGGGTAATCGCAAGAGATCATGATACCAAAGTACCGCCTTCTTGTTGTATCGGTGACAGAGGGGAAAAATTATGTCCGTAGGAAATTTATTTCAGCGGTGCTCGGCAGGAGATAGAGCAACGATGGTGAGGTAGTGGCAGGAGTATCATAGCTGGTTCCACAACAGGACTGGTGTATTATGCAACAAGTTTTTCACACAAGGAGATAAGGATAAGAGATGTGACGAATGATAGATTGAACGGAGGAAATTGTATGTTGAGATGAGTCCATCATTGATCGCCAGTCAAATTGAAAAAAAAAATCAAAATATTTGAACCCAATCTTGTAGAATTGACAGATTAATATTTTGTCCAAATAATGCAGTGCTGATTAAGACGAATCTGATGATATAAGTTTCTTCATTTAAAACGTTGGTGATACAAACAAAAAGTCAAGAAGGTTAGGAACGCAGATTGTCTAGCGAGAGCGCCTGCAAGTGACAACCTCTGGCAAAGACAGATGGTGAAAAGTTATGAATGATCCCTGCGACGCCTCTACACCTCCCACTTTCGTGAAATATTTTACTGACTGTATTAAGACCAAGCGCCTACCAATAAAATCGGAGACGAAGACGAAATGTTTGACATTCCTGGCAAACATCCTTTCCCTGTCTTACCCCCAAATTTGTTGTAAATAATACTGTAATTGAAGAGGTAGACTGTCTGAAAATTAATAGGAGTAGTTTTTCCCGAAATTGTTCATGGGTAATAGCCACTTTCAGTGATTATCTATACCAAATGTTGCCGTTCATTATCTCCTTGTAAAACTGTTTGAAAAAACAGCACATAACCCCTCCTCTATCATTTGGCAGGCATACAGTAGCCTTTGTCTTCTGCCACATGGCCTATTTGTGTGGCCAGTAGTGGTGCGACTGTGATCAGAAAAGCTTTTCGCAAAGTTTGATACGGGAATTGAACCGTCTTTATTAAGATTAGAAAGATGGACACCCGATTTGGATAAGCCATGTCTTATTGAAATGTTGAACTCAATTTGTGTTAAACTGATACGTAAAATTGCGCGGCACAGAGAATCACATCCTCTATCTCAATTTTTCGTTATTAGAGAAGACTCAGTCATTGTTTGCCATCAAAGAACTTTGTTGCCTTTTAAACGTAGCCGCGCATTGTACAGAAACAGTTTTGTAAAGTTTTCGTGTTACACTTGAATTGAATTTGAGCTTGTGAAGAATGTTTAATTTTTGTCACATACTGCTATTTGTATTAACATAATAAAGGTATGATTATTACAGTAGAACCCACTTATAACGTACTTCAAGGGACCTAAAAAATTGGTACGTTATATCCGAGGTATGTTGTATCCGAGGTGTACAAGAACAAGCTGTATAAGAAGTATTGAAGCCTACTTCTGCACCAAATTAAGTTGTCAATTGCAATAGTAAGGTCCTATCCATCATGACCAGCTAATTCTCACTATGCATCACCATAAATACACGTACATGTAATGTACATATATTTGTATGCCCTGGCCCTACATGTATGATCATGCCTACTCAAGAAAACAGCATAGTGTCTTAACAATTCTCTATTGTGTAAGAAAAAATATGCAATATTCTGAACATGAATCTAGAAATCTGAATGACTAAAAAAACAATGTAAACTGCGCAGTGATGCGTTAAGAAGACACCATCACAGACAATGTCTTAATTCCAGTTCACTTCTATCGATTGCTCATTGAACGGATTCGACACTCAAAAGTTGTCCTCCTCCGAGCCAATGACAAGAGCCGTTGCTGCCATCATTAAACGCAGCAAGTTATTGCAGAATCGTGTCAGATTCGTTTCTATGATTCAGAATACTTAAGTACTTTCATCCCTAAGTACGTTGTAAAAAAACAAAATTTGCTCTATGGACCCTTGAAAAGAGTTCGCTATATCCGAGTACGTTATAACCGAGGCATTTTATATAGACATGATAGGAGTTTTTGTCCGCCTGCAAGAGGAGTACGTTATATCCGAGAGTTCGTTATAAACGAGTCCGTTATAAGTGGGTTCTACTGTATTATTATAGCGCCATTACACCAGAGGTTTTAAATGTGTATTTGACAACAAATCGCGTTCAATCCACTCGATAAAAAGAATAGCATAATTAGTCGCCATTTTGGCACCCCATAGCAGTTCCTTGTACCTGGGTATAAAAACTCATAAAATTGAAAAGTATTCATTGTAAGATCCAATTTTGCCAGCCTCACTTAAGTCTCAGAGCTGGGATATGCAATGCCTGAAGCATTAAATACGAAAGGGAATTCATCATATCCCAACTCTGAGACTTAAGTGAAGTTGGTAAAATCGGTTCTTGAAATGAATACTTTTCAATTTTATAAGTTTTTATACAAGGTGCAAGGAACTGCTATGGGTACCAAAATGGCGCCTAATTATGCTGTTCTTTTTATCGAGTGGATTGAACACAAATTGTTGTTAAATACACAATTCAAACCTTTGGTATGTTGGCGCTATATAGATGAAATTTTCATGATATGGACGCATGGATGGGAAACTTTGCAAGACTGAAAATTGTGCGAACAATTATTTTACAACCATAAAATCCACATTTGAGAAAAGCGATAATTGCGTTCACCTCTTAGATGCAAAAGTAATCAAAAATGGCTTAAGTTTACAAACGGACTTGAACATCAAACCGACAGATACCAGACAGTATCTTCATTTTGACCCGTATAAATCAATAAGGACATGTGTGTTTGAGTCAATCCTGTAGATCTGCCGAAAGTCGCTACACTCGAATGGATTATAAGTTTCTTAATTGTATTACTATATAGGCCTACAATTATTTCATTGTGCCATGTCAATGCTGTTGTTCATCATGTCGTAAATATATTCACTTTCATTCATTAGTCGGATAGGAAGTTATACAATTGGCAGTGCTTTTGTTGCGAATCGCTGGACGGAGCAGTTAGCAAGCGCCGCTTCATCAATTTTCAAATACATCGCGGGCGTTGCCACAAACAGTTGAGGAAGATACTGATTCACCATTTTTGCTTAAAGTGGAAAAATTGCTTTCCAGTCACTAACCAGTCATTATGTGACTATTGACAAAACATGACAATGTATGAGTGTTGATATTTTATGCGTACTTAAAATAGATATATTTGTTGCATATACTTTTTTTCTACACAGATGCTGCCTT
This sequence comes from Prostheceraeus crozeri, assembly GCA_907163375.1. Taxonomy (NCBI): domain Eukaryota; kingdom Metazoa; phylum Platyhelminthes; order Polycladida; family Euryleptidae; genus Prostheceraeus; species Prostheceraeus crozeri. The sequence goes on along the minus strand of CAJQUW010004163.1, from coordinate 382,858 downwards.
CTTTCTCAATCCTGAGAACATTGAGGTGTCTGAATTTGAAACGTCTGCCGTCAAACCTCCGCGGCTTCACACGGTACAAGCATTCAACTTCCTTCCATCTTGGATCTCGTGGCATCACCATTTTGGTCGGGTCAGGTGTTGGAATTTCCGCACATTTGCTTCTTGCATCATCACGAGGACCAAAATGTAAGGCAGCAGAAGTTTCCGTAAAGCGCATTAAGCGTGCGGATACATTCGATGCAGAATTGGAAGAGAAAAAGTTATCATGGAAAGAATTGTTCGTAGTTCTTGGTCCTGAATGGCTTCGTATCATCATGGCTGTCATGGTATGTTTTCACCAGTGCATTTCTGATAAAAAATTGTTAGACTTTATTTGATTTATTCATTTAAATTTACTTTGCTAATGATGTCTGAAATTCATTTTTGTTATCGCCCAAGTCCGCCTTCGAGTTCTCCTTGAAGCTGCGTTGAAGGTGCCTAGCTCGACTATCGACAGGAATGTCATCCTAGCTGAAAATCACAACATATTATTCATAGTGGACCTGGGTATGACATAATTGTTCGCATTTGGTGAAAACCCCAGTATGGCTGATGTAAGCCTTAAGATGCAGTAGAGTGAATGCTATGTGAATTGTGATCTCTAGTTGGTTATTCAGTCAGTTCTCTGATGATGGTCGTCAATGCTGGTCGGAAGATCTCAGCAATTTGAAGAATAAAGTGACGTTTTCGTCTGAAGGGCTTACATCAGCCATACTGGGGTTTTCACCAATTGCGAGCAACAACTTATACAGTTGACATAAATATAGCTTCAGTATAACAGGTTTTGCTTAGGGATGTAGGTTAAAGAAAAATAAATTTTAGATTTTATTTTCATGGTTATTCCTTTGCCTCAACTTTGCCGCATTAACCAATCCCCATCCTACCTGTCGACTTTCATTCATCCCGCATCATCCCTACCAGGCCGTAACAGACTCCACTCTGCTTCATTTCCTTCCCTCAACACACCATTTGTTCGCCACCGAATGCTTAGAGGTCGTGCATTCCAGGTAGCTGCCTCGACGGATTGGAATGATATTCCACACAACATTACCAAAATTAATCCTTTCCCGCTGTTTAAGCGCTCGCTTAAAGGCACGTTCACACTTGCACGATAACGGTAGCAACAAAATCGTGACGATACTTTATTTTGTCGTTTAGCTCCGCTGTTTACATTGTGAATTTTATTGTTAAGAAAATCGGGATAATGTGAATACATACCAGCTATGTTGCACATGTAGAACGATTTCATTTAAATTTATCGTTGTCGTTGTCGTTCTATGTGAAGCGCCTTAAGCGCCATTTTTGTGATCGCGCATATTATTATATTTGAAATCTATCACAGACATCATGCCATCCTTGTGATAATTCGGCATTCAAATGCATAAATAAACTTACATCTACACCTTCACACTATAACCTTGAATCTCTTCCAACCGTATTTTATCAACATACATGGGCACCACCAACGAGCGTTGATTCCCAGACTTCTGCTGCTAGCGTGCTGATGTCATGGAAAGCTATGTTGTGTCATGGTCTTCGGTGAGATTAAACCGTACTGTACAATTAGTAGTTAAAAGAGGAAAGATAGAACGTTCGATTGTAGTTCCAACACTACGAAACTAAGTTTCTTGATTGGCTTTTAAAGCGTTAATAAAGGGTCTGCAGCCGAAACGTCCGCATGCAAAAATCGTTTTTTCAAATTTTGATTGACGCTTAATAGAAAAAGGGAGCCTTAATTATTTTTTACATTTTCCATTTACCAAAAGGTTGAATATGAATTGTGCGCATACATAGGCTACAATAAGAAAGTTAACCAGAGGTCAAAGTCGCAAGGAAAATTTCGCTTTCTATCGACTTTCAACTCTTGTTAACTCTTACCTGTATTCCTTGTATGCATGAAGTTTTAATTCTACAGAAGCTTCCGCTGTTGTGTGTCACTTTTTACTAACAAATACACAGGACTTTTGCAGGTCTGTCAGTGTTATAAAAATTAAAAAATATTATGGGCCGCTATAAAATCATAAAAAATCATAATATTTCACGAAATCTGACAAAAATCACAAAACTTTGCAAAATGTAATATAGAAAACAGTTTTATTGATTTCATGCTTGAACTTTTCTAAATCTTCTGAAAAATACTGACTCAATTCATCGACAGCTTTTGTCAAGATTGGCTATAGAGATTGGCTAGATTGTCCCAGTGATCATCTAAATTTTTCTTATCAATCTTATCATAGAATTATCTTATCAGTCCGAATTATCTCTCTCTCTCAATGAATTACTAACTTTTTCCTCTTCAAATATAGATCTCAAATATTTTTCATTGAAGTTCCTCGATTAATCAAAATGTAGTTATAGAGTTCTAAAACAAAGCTTTATTGTATCAATTGAAGAATTCCTATTTTTATAAATTTATAGCTAACTCCTGTATTACTATTTTTCATTATTACTATCAATGTTTTATGGCATTCTTTGACATTTTAATTACTTTTTGCAAGGTGAAATAGTTGTTGTACGCCCACTTATTACAAATATTTTATCTTCAAGGACTACGAGAGGACTACTGTCAGTTTGGCAAAAATTGATCCTACGAAGGCTGACAACAGAGAAGCGACCAAGAAGATCGACATCGGAACAAGAGCGATGACGTATTTATTGTAGTTTATGTTAGTGAAGGAGACGTGAAAACTAAACTTAAATTTTTTTAAAGTCAAGAAACTTGCTCTGGTAGTGTTTGTATACTTATAACGTGAATTGAACTGCAGTCTAAGGTTTTTTCTATCTCCTTTTCGCTGATGTTTGTACAGTACTGTTTTATCTCCGCCGCGCAGAGAACACACGAGTTTCTCTTCTATGCGTTTCTATGCACCTATTCACCAATTGCTTTAGCGAGGAATCGAAATCGATGGAAGTATAAATTTCAAAATTCGCCACACTTGCTCGTGTTATGCTTTTTCTAACGACAAGCTCGCTTCTAAGATAAATAGTAGGCCTACATGAATGGCAATAAATAGTACTCTTGCGCTGAATCACCACTCATCATGCTCTCTACATAGATTACGTGTATATACCTCTGTATCTATGTGTCATAGTGACTACATAATGAATACCTAATGATCAATGCGTGTCCTAACATTCCGACCTTGCATTAAGAAATCTTTCATTGCTGTTTTCATCGTTCTATTTCAAATTGTAATTGTCACTTCGTCATATCCACCCTCAATGCCAAGTTCCCTCAGTGATGTTTGTGTGTTTCCTGTCGAGTTCACAGCCCATTCGCTGCCGTTAGTATTAAAGAACAGTAAAAATGCAATATACCACAAAAATGTCGATGCTGCTGATTAAACAAGAATCCGCTTGTCTTTGAAAATCACATGTGCATGTAAGTAAGACAGAGATACAATCATGTAGAACATTCGAATCTACTGAAAAATGATTCTTTCATAATTACAACGTCAATCAATGCAAATTTCCTAGCCAGCATCACGGTGTTAAACTGTAAAAATCCTACTTTTCACCGATTTCTTGTGAATTTTATAATCAAAATGCTTTCTTCTATAAGGGGAAATTATAGGTCGCGAATATTTACACAGTACACTGATATAAGCTAGCGGTGTCTTCTAAAGATGAGCGTCGGGTCGGGTTCCAAAAATTCGGATACCCGAGTCGAACAAAGTTTCAACCCGAACCCGATGTCGGGTCGGGTACAAATGTCTGACCCGAACCCGACAAAGAGTACCATAACCAGACCCGATTATATTCGAAAAATCAGAAACATTTCTATATATAAAGCTAATGTGTGATCCTATTGTGATGCCGGGCGGTAGTCTAACGTCTTAGTAGCATTATTTCAGTATTTTATTAAAATGCGCAGTAGTTAGTATATTATTTTCTAAGCTAATAAAGTACGGTATTCAAACAAATACTAAATAAGTAGCATAATTACCCACGAAATTAATATAACCTACAATACATAAAAAATTCGGAATCTTAACAAAAAAATTGACTGCTTCGCGATATATTATAGGTGTTGCAGCATGCTCCTTCAAAACTCTGATTGAGACACTTTGACTCTCAATGTTAATGAAGATGTCAAGGTCCGAGCATCTGAGCTGCATCACTACATATAGCAACATAATTCTGCAGATAGATAATAAAATTTCAATTATATAATATTTGATGTATAGTTAAACTTCCGTTCCTATGTAAAGCTTATCTCAAATTAAATTTCATTTCTTTCCGTCCATCCTGCGAGCCACGATCTACATGTCATTATGAGAATGAGGCCGTTAGAGACCACAAGAACAGATTCAATTAATTTGATAATGATCTTTCGTTGTTTTAGAAGCAAAATATGTAGCGCAAAGTATTTTATTAGATGAATAATTCACATTGAGAATAATGTGATAAGCCACAATTTCTTGAAAACCTCATTAAACTACAGTCACACATGAAACAGTGCTAACTTCACAGAAAATATTTTTTAAAGTTCTAAACATTTTTCAAATTTGCATGCTCCAACCCGAAAAAACCGAGTTCGGGTTATTTCGGGTTTTAGAAAAAAGAGATAATCCTACCCGACCCGGCCCGAGTTCTTAATTGCTCTACACTACCCGAACCCGAGCATTCGGTTTCGGGTCGGGTCGGGTTCGGGTAGGATCGCTCATCTTTGGTGTCTTTCCACAGCCACCGGAAGTCGCCATCGTTTAGATGCCGTTGTCATGACAACGCATCTTCACGACGTACTATTGTTTTCTATGTCTGTCCGTTCTGGTCCTTAATTATTATAGAGTTTCGAATTTCTATGGCTTAGGCTGCTATTGATCCATGACTCATGCAACTAAGTGTGAGCGATGCCTTTGTCCATGTCAACAAGTCATTCCAATCAAATGGGAGCAGCGATGTATTCTACTTCATATTGACACTGAAAATAATTTGATGAACAAAATAGTGCGATGCAGTCGGACATTCAACACATGCTACCAGTTTGAATCAAAGAATAAAATGGTTGATCCTTTTGTGCGACACTTCATGCGTTTGTGTTGTTTTGAAATAATTTCATTCAATTTGCTTGTATGTAAGAATTTCATCCACTTTGATGTATCCCAGCAAAAGGAATTCTGATGCATATTCAGGTGAAGTTTTGAATAGCCCACTGTTTGTTTGATTAACACAAAAACAATTTGAATCATCAGGCAGCCATGTGCAGTCATGTTTTTACTAATTATTAAACAGCCATTATGTTGACAATCACCATCAAGTGGATATCTATTTATAAATCGTCCTTCATTCTTGCGGCAATCCTTGACTGTAAATTGGTCGATTTCTTTGCTTTTCAAGCGAGTAATGTTCCATGGATGGGCAGAAGTCAGCTGTGAAGCAGTAAACCAAGCATTATGTTCTATCATTCGAAAATTCTTTGGCAGATTGAATTCAGGGCAACTACGTCACGGCCATGGCTATCTTTTGGTGCCAATATAATTGCATCGAATGGAGAAGGAAACATATCAACCATCGAGCTCCTGTACGGATGTGCATCGCGTTCAATGCTTCCCATGTCTTGTGTTATATTCGAATTGCTGTTTTTAAGGAAGTTGTAAGGAAATTGATTTTTACTTGCACATGTTTATCTTTCCGTACTCGTCTGTATAAAGGTTTTTAACTCTTGCTGGTCGAGCGGTGAGTCTTGCATGCTGATGCACCCGATGTGATGGTGAAGGTTTGATCCTGCCAATTGACATAGTCGCATAAGTGGGTCGCAGCTCAGTTGGTAAAAGCACAGGTCTAGTTAAACTTGGTCGCATGTTCGAATCCTATCAGCCGCACATCTTTTGCATGGCAATTTGATCTATCGATCGTTTATTTAATTTCATTGTTGTCAATTGCATTCACGACATGGTTTAAGATGCTTTGGTGGACAATCCATCCCCGCTACTTGCCTTAATGTCGGCAGTCGCAATTGTGACGAGTTATTTATTCATTGATTATAATTGCTATGACAACTGATGTGTGGTGATGAGGGTTTGATCCTGCCAATTGACACAGTCACATAAGTGGCTCGTAGCTCAGTTGGTAAGAGAACATGTCTAATTAACATTGGTCGTAAGTTCGAATCCTACCAGCCCCATATCTTTTGCATGGTAATTTGATCTATCGATCGTTTATTTAATTTCATTGTTGTTAATGAGTAGAATAACGCACAAGAGCCATTAGGATATACACGAAGAGCAGATGAGTCGAAATCTGTGGCTTCTCGAATGCAGAAATTCAGCTCGGAAAAGTCAATGGTTGTTGGATGAACTAAATGTTTAGGAATTCGAGGACATGGTTCCACTGACAATTCGCTCTTGAGTGCAAGAATGAGAAGTAGCTTTGAAGCTTCTACGTCACTACTCCCCATACTTGGGGCTTGGACGGTGCTGACATAGTCAGACTTATGGCGCATTGTAGTAGAAGTATGAGTAGAAGAATGAGAAGTAGAGAGACTGTAAATGTCATTGTTCCTGTTGCAGTAGAAACACGAGAATATTCACTTCATGAATCTTGTACTAAATTTATAACTTGTTGTCATAGACGATGAACAATTGGAGAAAAAGTTTGGACATTTCTTGTGTTCACGCAAACCAATATTTCCATTTCTTTTGTCTGCATTACCTATCTCATCCACCACTTAATGTTGAAATCCCCTGATTCACTGCATTATTTGTGCCATAGCAAATGTCATTCCTTCAATGCTGCATCATTCCTTTATTGTCCAAATCCCAGTTTCTGTATTGTGCTAAGAAAGTTTGAGAAAACTTGGAGAATTATGGATACTAAATAATGATGCAATTAACAAATTCTCATGCGATGATGAAAATCATCCCAGCAGCCATTTATAATAGAATATAATGCTTACTAATTTAAATTATTAATTGAAGTAGTACTAATGAGGACTGATGGCGTTCTCCAATGCGCAAGTGTACAAGTGCAATGCTACTGTAACCATTGGATTAATCAGTTCTTAAAAGAACTCAATGGAGCTTTCTCGTGGCAGCGAATTAAAATTGATCAGCTTTGGCCCAATATCTGGTAAAAATGGAAATCTTGAGATTTGTAACGCTACTCATTCTTACTGTTAATATACTAATACCATAGATTCCAAGCACTGCCGCATACACGTTCAAAACAGTCGTCTAATGTACTGTACCGACTACAGATGCTGGTAGTGGAAATAGAATAGGACAATGGTCACCATATGTTAAGGAAATTGAAAATGGACATTATAAAACAACAGGAGACCGATGGATAAAAATTGGAAAAGTAGAGGTAAAATATGGAAATACAACGATGCTACTACACCGATTACAAGTGAACTTACATGTATGCTATACTATATCTGACACTACACACGGTGGATAATGGTAACAATGGATAAGTGGAAAGTGGATAATGGAGGTAAACAATAGAACTACAATGACACTCTACTAAACCGAAAGCAATGAAACTATACACACTATACCTAAGACTAGACTGGGAAAATACTAATTTCTTCACTTGAATTTGTTATCGCCAGTTTCTTAATCGGCCTATAATACTTCGTGGAATCCATCATTTCTTCATTTGTTCTTCGTTTGAAATACAATATATCGACCACTACTTCAGCTACCGATTAAGGTATATAAAACATAATACTGCAGTCCGTCAGTCATCAGCAGGTACTCGTCTAGTTGTGTTTCGACCCCTAACCTGAATGTCTGTCGCAGTACATTGAAAATCTGAAGAGAGAACATTGTTTTCAATCTACTGTGTGACGTATTCGATTGACATGCTGACATAATGTCTCGCTACAATATGAATACTGGAGCGTTCTGTCAATAATAATAGGACAATATCCTGTCGATATCACTTCTGCCTTCACTTATGACTTCTGCCTTCACTCACATTCGTTTTGTACCGTCAGCGTGGCCTCGTGAAGAAGGTGCGAGCTCGTCTCCACCGCGGACTTCGGTTCGATTCCTGGCTCAGGCGAGTGAGGTCGGGGAATTAAGGCTGTTGGTGTCTTCTATTGACGTAGTAGTTGTCATTCTCTTTAGATATTCAATGATGTAATCAGTTAGAACCAATAATTTGATATATAGGAATTTGTTTCTCCAAAGCTCATATAATAATAATGCGCAAAAATCATGCTACTGTCCGCTTTCGCCAAGAATCACATTGACTAATAAATCAAAAGCCAACACAACGCAATGATGTGATTGGCTTTGAGTACGGATCTGCATGGGTTTCGGATGCATGACAAAATCCACCTCGACGAAATTTCCTCTGTTGAAGAGATATTAACGTGAGCCAGGCATTCAAATGTAACACAGACCTACTTAACTGTCCATGTAACTTGATTGATATCCGACAAAATGTTGTGCACTTTTCACACTCCAGTCTCAACGCCATTCAAGCTAATTGCAATTTCCGTCTCTGTTATATACAATTTGTCTTCTACACCGTTCAACTTAATCAAAGCATGCGATTTCGCCGAGCCGCTGATTCAATTGATCACCCTTTGAACAATCTTATCCCAAGTCGCTTGCTTAGTGACCTTTTGCGCGTGCTGCACTGCTCAGCAGACATTCACTTTGAAACTTTCAACGCACTTTTAGATCACTAATTCCACAGATGTCATCAATTCGTTATGCTTTTCCAGACACTGAATTACAACATTTTGTTCTTCGCTTTTATAGCTGTAGATGTTTTGTAAAGCTGATAGACAATAATCATTGTTTGCGGCTACATATACGTGCAAGCAACTAGTGTGAAATAAAAGATCTAGTAAAAGTTCCATCTGCAGAACTGAATGCGTTTTTACTTCTCTATATCGCTTTTTACTCTCTTAAAAAATGAAGTGATATAATTTTATTTGGTTTTGTTCAAAGAATGGTCTATTTTTCACATCAGTTAATAATTTGTTAAATCTATTCAATGTAATTTGTCATTTTTAGAGTGCATTCGCTGTGGCAATTCTCAACATCCAAATTCCCCTCTACCTTGGTGACATTGTCAACGTTCTTTCTAAATTCGCAAACGAGGGAGGAGAAAATCAATATCTCCGGGACATGGTAACACCCGCTAAAAAGCTTTTATTTGCATATCTTGCACAGGTAAGAAAAACATGCATGAATATAGCATTTTCTCCCTTATTGCGAGGTAACCGTTAAATTTTTTGATGTTTAAAACAGTGGTTACTAGCACAGGGGTCGCGTCTGAAGTTCATTTTTATTAGAGTCTGAGGTCTGACTAGAAAAAGTATTACAGAAAAATACGACAACAAATGAACTTCTCGCTAGCATCAGAAGAAAATTCTTTTCCTCCAAATGAACAAGCTATTGTCTCTTTATTTCATTATCATTCGTTATTGACAGTAAATGTAGGTACAATTTACACTATATTGCTCCACTTTTGATTCGTAAACGAAGACAAATTAACCAAAATCCAAAGCAGCCTCAAATGCATGGGTGCCATTTCTTCCAACTTAACTTCGTTAAAGCGCTTTTTCAAAGAGCTATGGGCAAACAACCGGACTTGGGGTGAATTTGTGTAGATAGAAAGAGTTTACTTTTAAGTGTGCTTTGATTCTTTGACTTTTCCTCTCTAACTTATTTTGTAATTATTTCACTTTGCTTGTTGATTTTGTTAGCAACGTATCACAATTTTATCAATATTTTTATATGCAGTATCTTACGCAGCGTAGAACACACAGAATTAGATTCATCTGCGCACCCGTCTTCGGCTTCTGGAATGGAAAGATCGTATCTAACCTTAGCATTAAAATGGCACATAACTGAGTTAGACAACTTGCTCCTTCTCGAATTGATAATTCGTGTATCGCTTACTTGGAAATGGCAAACAGCAAGCTGTCAGCAGAGGACCCCAGAGCCAGTGAGAGAGGCGTGCATGCTGTGAAATCACTTCGCACACACCAAAACACACATCCCTGTCTGGCTAACATTCGATTCAGTGTGTGCACTATGGTGTGAAGAATGCTAGGAAGAGGATGGTGGAATCATCAAGTGAATTAATTTTCGCGCGGCTGCTATTTTTTTTAAGTAATGATCGGAAGGGTCAACATTATGGAGAAAACTTGTGCGCAATGATCTGAATTCTTCGAATCTGAAGGAATTGTGGCAATCGAGGGACTTTGATGGAATTCACATTAATCCGCAAGCGACGCACGACTTTTTTCCTTTCTCTGAAAGGTATTAGGAATTCCTTTTTGCCCACTTAGCAAGTTCCTCGATGTGCCGGCGATTTCGATTAAATCACACTTCTAGCAAACCGAAGCAGATAAACAAAATATTTGATTCTGTGGTAGAACCTGTCTTGGCAAATGAGTTGTATTTGTGTCCGTGATATTTTTTGCTCTATTCGTCATTTCATTGTCGCTTCTGCCATCAACCCTCAAAGAGGCAGTGTGATATCTGGGCAATAAACATCTTCATGAACTTCCATATTTTAAATCTAGCATGCAGACTTGGGATGCTGTGAAAGTGAATTTCCAATTTGGCATTTCAATGTCAACTTACCTCACTTTGTTGCGACAAATAATCTCTATCTTGCGATAAATAGCAAAAACCTGACGCGCTTCGTCCTGTGGACAACATCAAGGTTTTCTAAGCATTCTTAGGGATCTAATTGCTTGAATTTGTTTTGAACAGGGCGCTGGAACATTCTTTTACATCTCCACTTTGTCAGCCATGGGAGAACGGGTCGCTGCTAGACTGCGCAGACGGCTGTTTGAAGCCGTTATCGCTCAGGAGATGGAATTTTACGACCGCACGCGTTCTGGAGAACTTCTCGATAGGTGAGTTTTATCAATCGCTAGTGTTCCGATCCTCTCTTGATATGTGTTTGTGTGCAATTCCAGATTGACTTCCGACGTGCAGGACTTCAAGAGCTCATTTAAGCTCTGCATCTCTCAGGGTCTGCGCAGTGCCACACAAGTAAGTGATAAAATTGTAAAGATAGTGAATCTTCTGTATAGATCTTTCAAGTTCCGAAGAGCAGTGAAACACCGTTAACATGTACAGGGTTCCCGCGGCCCTTGAAAACCCTTGAATTTCTTGTTCGAAAAGCCGCGGGAACCCTGATGTATGTTTTCTACCAGTGCAGAGAGCGCAGCACAAGAAAATATTTCCGGGACTGAAGTTTTTCTTGTGAAATATCGTTTGAAATCAAAATCTGGACTCGTCTAACAATGTTATTTTTAAAATTAACTGGGAAACTCGCTTATTTCGTTCGATCCCAGTTCGGTCAGTTGCGCCGGACTAACGTGAAATATATTTTGATATATTGACAGTTCCTGCCAAATTGAAGGAGGGACAATTTAGCCCGACCGAATTTTCGAATAACCAAGAATTTTCGCTCGCTCCGCTCAATTATTATCATTTATAGTTACGCATCAGCATCACATATGATATATCATGACATAGTGCAAATGCAGGCGTTGTACTCCCTAACAATTGTTGTCTAGATATTCTGAACGTTTGGTACTCACATTTTTGAAAATATATGTATACTTTGAAACCTATGTAAATTGTTGGGTCATCCAAAAGTTTATTTTGATGTAAGCGCATTTCTTTCCGATAAAAGTATGATTTCTCTAGAACCAAAAATTTAACCTGGGTGAAGCTTAAATAATAGTTATTCTTGGAAGCCAATTAGACAAAATTTTCAATGGAATTTTCTGACGTAGCTAAGCGACACTCTTGGCATTGGAATATGGTAACCAACTTATTTAAATTGAAGCTACGTATGAATGCCAAATAATCCGGTAAGTGGTAACTCCGGGAGAACGGGCGGCTGGAAGAGGAACACGGCGCATATGGACGAACGATATCAGACGGTGGCAGGAACGAAGGCAGACAGACGCAAAGATTTATTCACAAGTCCATGATCCACGACCATCAGCGGTTGAGATAGAAATCGCTTGGCGAAAGGAAGTCATCTTAGTTGATCTGACTTCAATTAATTTTTGTTTACCAACAACATTGTCGTGAGACATTCTGTCAATACGAAATGAATCGGAACTGCGCGTAATTGCAATTTATACATTCGAGCATTATTACCGTGCTTAGCTCCTTATGAGGAACCTTAAAAGTGAAAGAAAAACGATTTGTTATTAGGGTCAAATAAATGCACCCTAATAGATAGTTAATAGGTAGTTAATAGAAAGTTAAACTTGGTACCTTCAAAGTCAAACTCAAGTATTTTTCTATTTCATAAAAATATTTTTATCTTTTTGTATTGTTTCTTGCAACATTAACACGTAATGCAAAATAAAGAAATGTGGTTGGGGGGGGGGAAGAATAGAAGTACCGACTCGAACACCATCGATTTTTCGTTTATTACAAAATAGTTGCTGCTGATTAAAATTCAGGGCGTTATTGATCTGGTGTAGAACTCGACCAGGAGGATGACATATAATGAGAGCCTGACATAATTCCTGAAGAAGTAATCCCACTTGAACGTTATCAGATCAGATGCGTCGAATACGTAAATCCTGAGAATACTTCTCTGCACAGACGTTAAAGTAGCAGTTAAATATTAGGACCGAATTTTATGTGCATTTCGTACTTTTTTCAACGTGTGTGAACTTAGCGGAACCACTCAGCGGAACCATTTTTTATTATAGCTTAATTCTATTCGAAACAGCTGCTAGTTTGTCAATTTCAGTCTCATGATTACGAATCTGAGCTCAGATTTCAAAAATTCACAGTCGCTTTTGAGAAATTCAAGTTTAAAGATAAAAGTGGTCCCCCTGTGAAGTTAGCGGAACCATCCAGCGGAACCAATTGCTGAGTCTCGCTGATTGACGCAGTAAATGAATTTCTTTTGGTCACTACCCGATCAATTTTGTTGTGCTGATCACGAATATGTGCCTCATCTTTCAAAACAATGCATATTTCACCCGGAAATCTGAATTTCACTTTTTCTGCAAGCTGATTGTGAAGTTAGCGGAACCATTTTTCAATACAAAGAATTTCATAGCAAAATCCATACTCTCCTACTAATTTGAAGCTCCTAATCACAAATCTGTAATCAGATTTGCAAAACTCGCCCGCATTGCAAAGATATTCCTCTATCTGGGTCCGCTGTGAAGTGCCCGGGACCCACCTACTGGCATTAAAACTTCAAATTCTAATTTTTGCACAGAATGACTGCAATAGACATACCAAGAGAATGGAATTCTACGGTTTTCATCGGAATCTCTGCTACGGTAGCTGATTGTGAAGTTAGCGGAACCATTTTTCAATACAAAGAATTTCTCAGCAAAATCCATCCTCTCCTTGAAGCTCCTAATCACAAATCTGTAATCAGATTTGCAAAACTCGCCCGCATTACAAAGATTCCGATGCTGAGATTCCGATGAAATCCTTGAAAACCGTAGAATCAATTTTTCTCGGCAAGTACTTATTCTCCCGTGAAATCGGACGGCAAACCGTGATCAGTGAAGCAATTCCATTCTCTTGGTCTATTGCAGTCATTCTGTGCAAAAATTAGAATTTGAAATTTTAATGCCAGTAGGTGGTTCCGGGCACTTCACAGCGGACCCAGATAGAGGAATATCTTTGCAATGCGGGCGAGTTTTGCAAATCTGATTACAGATTTGTGATTAGGAGCTTCAAATTAGTAGGAGAGTATGGATTTTGCTATGAAATTCTTTGTATTGAAAAATGGTTCCGCTAACTTCACAATCAGCTTGCAGAAAAAGTGAAATTCAGATTTCCGGGTGAAATATGCATTGTTTTGAAAGATGAGGCACATATTCGTGATCAGCACAACAAAATTGATCGGGTAGTGACCAAAAGAAATTCATTTACTGCGTCAATCAGCGAGACTCAGCAATTGGTTCCGCTGGATGGTTCCGCTAACTTCACAGCGGGACCACTTTTATCTTTAAACTTGAATTTCTCAAAAGCGACTGTGAATTTTTGAAATCTGAGCTCAGATTCGTAATCAGGAGACTGAAATTGACAAACTAGCAGCTGTTTCGAATAGAATTAAGCTATAATAAAAAATGGTTCCGCTGAGTGGTTCCGCTAAGTTCACACACGTCTTTTTTCACTGTTTATAGTTTGCAGTGTAGAGATGAATGCTTATAGTACCAAGCAGCTAATTTAAAGTCATTCTTGATTTTTTCAACAGCCATTAATCGGCAAGATACCTTATTCGAAATGTTGAAATCCATAATTAATTGTACAACATACGAAAAATCACAAACCCTTCCAAAGTTAGATCAACAGGGATGGTCCGGTGTGACAATCGGAAAATTGCTTTCATTTTGTGGACCAACCGGCTTGAAATTCGATGCTTGTTGCATTTGCTGCATGAAAGTGCGTTATGTAACTGTGCACTCAAAACTATAAACGCCGGCTACCGTATGTCCTCTACTAAACGCCGCGGCGTTTATTTACAATCACCTACTTTTTAGTGCGGCGCTTATTAGAAGACGGCGTGGTACTTCTATTCTTCCCCCTCCCCACATTTTTCAAGTTCTCCAAAATCATCAAATTTCGCCAAAGTTAGTCACAGTGGGTTTAGAATAGACTTGATCTGTCACTGAGTGATAGCACAACACCACTGAGAAGTCTTACTTGAACCCTGGGATGAAGGATAGGTCCCTTGGATACTCGGTTAGAATACAAGGTACAGCTGTGATCATGAACTTCGTGTGATTGTTGCCTACAGACAAATGACGAGCAGTTGTCTAATTCTGAGGCTGTAAATGTTCTACAAGTCAGATATGAGGAGTCTTGCACACTCAACGCTATGCGACGTTAGTGAGACTGTCCGTAGGAGCAAGAGAAGATTATTGACGATGCAACACTTCTGGATGTCAACAACAGAAATGTGGTTGGGGGGGGGGGGAAGAATAGAAGTACCGACGGCGTTTATTTAAATGTATGATTCTCGGTATGAGATTTTCCAAATTGAATAGCAACATTAATAGCTTAAGTTAGATTTGATTTCTGCAATACTCATACTGCGTTTCTCGTACTTCCTCAGACTGTCGGATCGATCGGCGCGTTGTACACATTATCTCCCAAGTTGACTGGCCTAATGGTTATCGTTGTCCCAGGTATGGTTTCTATCGGCACGATCATCGGCTCTGGTTTGCGCTTCCTCTCCCGCAGCGCTCAAGCTCAGACTGCAAAAGCGACAGCAGTTGCCGATGAGGCGATTGTTAACATTCGTACTGTGAAAGCATTTGCAATGGAAGAGCAAGAGATGAGGTAATTCCATATTTGGATCGCCGCTATTATTATGATGTTATTCAATGCCAATTCATTATTTCAGCCTTTTCCATACAGAGATGGACCTTGCTGCAAAATTGTACCAACGTCTTGGCGTTGGTATTGCAGCATTTCAAGCTCTGTCCAATGTGGCGCTAAATGGTAAGTCATTTCCTAATTGTTGCTAAACTACTATATTTCATCATCGGACGCTGTGACTACTGTTTGTGAGCTAAGTAAGTAGCAGATAATAAATTCTATTTGAATTTAGGTATTGTTCTGGGCGTGCTTGGAGTTGGTGGACTTCTCATGTCGCGATCAGAGCTTCTTCCTGGTGATCTCATGTCCTTTCTTGTCGCTACCCAAACCATTCAGCGTTCACTGGCTCAGCTGTCCTTACTGTATGGTCAGGCGATTCGAGGTTACAGCGCTGGTGCACGTGTAATGGAGGTAAGATTTATTCTGTGAAACATACATGACAAAAAATAGTTGTTTTATTGGTACAGTATTTATAAAGTTGACATTTAACAATGTAAAAATACCTACCAAGACAGATCGGCATGGAAGATTCTGTGATAGAGGTAAACAGGTTAAGATGATGAACGAAGCTTCGTTTCTCATGACATGAAGTGCAAATCTAGCTGAATTTTGACAGCCTTGTATGCAAAACTCTTCAATGTTCGAATATGAATTTGTGAGCCTGCTCTTTGCTAGGCTCAAAAGATATTTTAAATTTGTTGTGCTTGGAGCTAGAATGTACTACGTTCAGATTTCTGATGCTGACGTATAATTGTGCTGACAAAAAGATAACGAGAATCGACGAAACATAAGTGCTTTGTTTAGGGTGCAGCGAGGGAAGCTCAACAATGTCAATCTTGTCAATCAATTTAATTGACTTGAAGCAATCTTCGGTGAAAATGTGGGTAACGGTAATTTCGGCATTTTGAAATCAATCGAAAATCATATTTTCTTGCATGCTACATGTATGCACATGCATGTGTATATTAGAATACCGAACCAAAACAAATTGAAAAAAATCAAATGCAAAATTGAGCAGTTCTGTAATACGTCTAGGTTTGGAGAATGGTTCTCCAATTATTACTGCAATTAATCAGATGTTGTTAAGAAGATCCATCGCCTTCAACGCCGATTTGTTGTATCTATCGGAGCTCAACCTGATTTTCACTGTATGTTATCTTGTCCTGACTTTTGTCGCATGATATACAGATTATTTTTTTTCATCGGACTGTGCACGGTTTTTTACCTCAGTTGATTCTAGATTCCATCGAGCTTGAGCATATTCCATACCCAAGCTCCTCATCAAGACATGCTTCATCATCACATCACCTAATGTTTGTTGTTCCTATTGGTCCTCGATCATCTCATCAATATGAAAGACCATTCTTACCATCTGTCATCTCTCTTTTTGGAACATTCTCCCCCTCTCATTGTGCGAGATATCTGATCCCTATGTTTTCAATCGCAGACTACTTTCGTTTTTCTGTTCACACTAACATTATGCTTTTGACTTTATTTTCTCCATTTTCCTGTATATCATCAATTTTTCTGCCTTACCTGAATAAATGTAAAATTTTGCATACTATTATTTGTTGTTTAATTGTAATGTCCTTTATCGTGTTAGGCCACCTGCAGTTTCACTTACGTAATGTTTGGTTTGGTCACTCACATTTCATAAATTTTTGCTTGACAATCTTCCGTAGTAGCTGGTAGCATGATACACTGTTCTGCATAGTAATATGTAAAAACCTCTTGAACTAAGATAGTGCATTTCATTGTAGTACATTTCCCTTGTGCCTCCGGAAGCCGTTCATCACAGCCAGGATACATTACCAGCCCTGCGACCTTCAGTTGCATTCGAGAATATTACATTCCGATATCCCTCACGAACAGAGCAAGACGTGATTTCAAATTTCTCGCTGAATATCAAGGAGGGTTCTGTCATAGCAATCTGCGGACCATCAGGTGCTGGAAAATCAACTTTAGTCGCATTGCTGGAGCGGTTCTATGATCCAGATGTTGGCCGCATCTGCATTGGTGAGTGGTTCAGTATGGATGCATAAAAATGATGTGTCTTGGCTGACATCATAACGTCAACGTGAGTCATGGATGAAACAAAGGAGATAAAGGCTGATGTCTTCATGCCTACAAATCATGCAAGTCGGCGTGTTTAAATGATATAATTAGGTAATTTTAAAAGAATTATGAATTCGATGTCATTAGAGACAAAGTAGCTATTACTCCTCATGTTAGTGCTTTTGACTATCTTTAGTTGTAAACTAAAGATAGATGCAAATGCGCTCGCATAGGTAACATGTACGTGGTCAATTAGATTTTCATTTTCAATATCAAGGATTGTCAATATTTTCGAGATCGTTGCAAATCCACCTATATTATAATGAATCGGTCTTGTACTACTGATGCCTCAACTTTATCTGGCGAAGAAACACTTTAGATTAAATAATAAATTACAGCACTTCGAAATATGTGCTATAACGAAATTAGACCTCCGGTGAAAAATGAGTTATACATTTTGAGCTCAAGACGAGGCACGAAGTCATGCTAGCAAGCTGGAGTTTGGATAGCTTTCATACTCTGCAATTTTCATCAGGTTAGCGAAATAGCCTTGAGTGAGAAAGATGAAAAGGTCAGTCACTTCAAGTATCCGAGAATTCAGATGCAAAAAGGGACAGTATTTCAATGGATAATCTGCATTAAAAGAATCACTCGACACTTCGGGTAACCGCCTCAGTCATCAGCCATAAAATGAATACATAAGAAACGGACTTTACAAACAGAAAACATCAGAACTAGACAAACATCAATGTAAATGGATCAGACAGTTGCATGTAAACGTAAGTAGAAACGGCGAGTGTTTCTTTGAATGCAGAGTATCCGTCGAAAAAGTGCCCCTTTTCTTGCATGCACATGTAAAGTGAGAAAGGTGTTGAATTCCTCACTGTTTAGGTGGACATTCTCGAACCCTGTACCTTTGGTGCTTCCGTACCGAAGCGAGGCCTTAAACAACTGAAGTTTCCCACCTCCTACCACCTAGAATGTCCCTACAAGTATGAGACAAAATAAAACATAACAAGATCGTTCTTAGGCATGATCTGTCATCATCTTTTCTGTTTGTAGGTAACCGGGATCTACGTTCATTGAATCGACATTTTCTCAGACGGCGCCTTCTCGGCCTAATTAGTCAAGAACCTCAGCTGTTTCATACTTCAGTGCGAGAGAATATTCGATACGGACGTCCAGAGGCATCAGATGAAGAGGTTGAAGCAGCCGCGAGGTTAGCCAATGCCTACGACTTCGTGTCCACTTTTCCATGTGGATTTGACACCATCGTTGGTGAAAGAGGAACAGCTGTTAGCGGTGGGCAAAAGCAGCGGATCGCCATCGCACGAGCCCTCATCAAGGATCCGGCCATCTTGATATTAGACGAAGCAACATCAGCCTTAGATACAGAATCAGAGAGGCTGGTACAAGACGCTTTAGATCGTGTCATGAAAAGTAAGTCATTCACTTAAGTGCTATCACTGGGCAAATGAGGCATGATGTACAACAATGGCATCCGAGCTCGGAAATGTCGTTGAACTATAGAAATTGCCCTCACATTTCAGCGAAATGCGCAATTTAGAAATAAATGTAATATTCCTCATACTCGGTAGCACATTAAGCAATACGCATCTCATTCATGTTACCGAGCTCCATTAATTCCACTCTCATTTGTTTATGCTGAATGTAAGCAAGACTGTAGAGTGCATATTTCAAAAGTCCTAGGTTTAAACCCATATTTCCCGCAAGCAGAACAAACACTTCACCGCATGACTGCTGCTCCAGTAAGTAGCCCTTAAATAGTTCAAGAGCTAATTCTTAAAAAAATGAATCATTCAAGATTGAATGCAGCCATCTCAAAGACAAAAAGCATTCATGTAAATAGAATAATGAAATATTGAGTTGCATCCTCAGATGAAAAATGGAAACAGACATGAATAGCAGTCATTTTGTCCAATTATTCTGTTAACATTGTGTTTGCAAGAAGCAACATTTTACAGCGCACTAGCGTTGACACTTTGTCAGTAGTGTGTTTGAAAGTAGCATTTAATGAATGCCCGTCGAAATTCCAGTCGCATGCTATTTGAATATCTCAAATTTACCCGGGTATGGTTGTGACTTTAAATAAAAAGCTGTGTCAAAGTTGAGAGATGTGAACTAGGCCTGCTGATGATTCCTGATATTGGATGAAATGGCAGCTATTCATGTCTGTTCCCATTTTTCATCTGAGGATATAACTCAATATTTAATTATTCTTTTTTCATTGTGCTTGCAATAAGCAGCATTTATTAATTAATGATAGCAGGCGACTAGCTGGGTCGCCTTGTCAGTATTGTGTCAAAAAGTAGGTAATATTTAATGAATATCCGTCGAAATTTCACTAGTTCACGCTAATTGCATATCTCTAAAAGCATTAAAATATTAAAAAAGTATAAAATATTTTAACAAAAACCAAGTTCATTTATTTGATATGCGTGATATCTGCTTTCATGTGCATTTTTCGATCATCATCAAACCCTCAGAGACTATCAGAAAGTCATTAATATTCTTGTGGTCCTTTGCTCTTGAAGATAATAGCACTGAGCTATTGAAGTCTGTCGAGCTGATGTAAATTAAATCAACATGACAATATAATGACCAGTCAAGGCCCATTCAAACAAGTTTATTTGTCAGTCATTTTTTATGATTGAAATTATGAAAATATGTATGCATAAAGCACGTGCAAATCTGCACAAACCTCGGCCGTTTTCCTTTCTCGTGATGCGATGATAAAAATGCAAGTGATAGATGTGTGCATCCCTTTTGACACGATTTATAAGACTCATCAATTTATGAGGTGAGTAGACTTTAACTGACACCATGCAGGTAGACTGTAACTGCTCCCGTGATGTTGATGAGTCTCCTGAGACTCACATAAAAATTAATGCGCGAATGTATGACCTTCGTTATTACCAACAGCAGTTTATTGTAGGAAAATAGAAATTCACTAGGACGATAAACACATAATCAACGATCAAACGAATGACTTTGTTGCACAATTGAACACAATATTACATAATTAAACTCAGCACGCCGAAACGTTATGCGAAAAGTGTTTGTGAAGTGCACACATTAAAATATAATTAATGGACATATTTCAACTTACCCGGATACATGGAGTACCTTCAGTTAGAATAAGTTCTGTTCTTTTGAGTGCGCCAAAAATAGTAAGGAATTTCTGCCACACCTTGTACATCTATTTTATTGTATCGATCATAGACGAAAAAGGAATGACTAATAAACTTAATCTTTGAAGTTCCTATCTTGAGCTGACTTGAACCCCTGAAAAACATGACCATATACATAAATGCATTATCGAATGTTCATTGTCATTTGTGGTTTCAGATCGTACAGTGATCGTTATTGCTCATCGATTGAGTACTATTCGGAACGCAGATATGATTGTGGTGATGGCACGAGGGAAAGTGATAGAAGTGAGTATTGTCAACGCAATTCTTATTGTATGTATAGTGCTTTTGTATTCTTGCCTGGTTTTGAACTTGTGGAAATGAATTGATTGCAGTGCACATGCACATTAGATATCTATGTTATTGAAGTCTAGAGAGAGTCAGTTGTAGTGAGGTAACATTAATTTTGCAAGAGTGTGTAACTTGATTTTCATGCATTATTGTATGCATGAAATATATGAGCGTATACAATTAATATAATATATTAATTGCATCAGTCGTTGTGCGCGACGGTTGTGTCTCTCTGATCGGTGTGTCTGTGTTTGGTTCCTGATGCCTCGTTCTCCGGTTCCTGTGCTCCAATTTTTTGTGAATTTTGGCTTCATCCCAATTCTCGTCGGCATCTGAGTGGTTCTACGTTGGTTTCATCGTTATCCGTCGTCTGGTTCCCAAGTTATCCTTACCTCTGGACTTATTGCGTCGTTCTTCATCCTGCGTCCGTATTCATCGTGTTTATCCTATTCTGGTTGGCCCATTCAAGTCACGTGTGTTTTGACGTCACAACTTTGTCTCTGCACTAACCAGCGGTCCGTGTTCATAGGTGGCGCTTCAAGCTGTTGTATTTTCTGTCCTTGTAAAATTTTGCGATTTTGCATAGACAGTGCAACCCTCATCGCCCTGCAAATCTAATGAACACAACTCAATTCCAGAAATGAATGTGGATGATATACTTCAGTTATCAAGTGCTGAACTTGAACAGAGAAAGGGTAGCATCACAAAGCAATCACTGATCAATGCCCTGATTCACGTGAAGCAATCGACCAAAGACAATGACCCGTTGCACGTGGAAAGCGTGTCAGTTACATTTGCTAGATTAGTGTCAGAGAAGATCGATTGCATGTTAAAGCCTGTGTTAAGCAGACTAGATCAGCTGACAGTCACGTGCAATAATCTGTCCTTGTTGTGCGATGGCTTGAAATCAGAAAATGAGTATCTTAAGAATGAAATGGAAGTAAATTCTGAGGCTATGTATAATGAAATGGTCGATAGATTGTCCAGGCGTGAAAATCTCATTTTTCACGGTGTTCCTGAGGCAACTGATGGTACGGTTGAGGAACGTCAATCGCATGACATGTCTCAGGTGCAACTTATTGTGGACGACATCACAGGGCCTGCTAATGACGACTTCTCGCCAGTATCTGTTAAGAGGATTGGCCGCCCAAATCGGCAAGGTGTCAGACTTTTGTTGGTCAAATGTAGTTCCTTTCAGGAGAAATTGTATATCATCAAAAATTCCAAGAAACTGCTGTACAATGATGCAACTAAGAGGATTTTCATCAGCAATGACCTAACGAGAGCGCAGCAGGAGAATGACAAAATTATGAGATCACAGTTGAGACGTCTAAATGAAGAGGGGAATGCTTCATACGTGATCAGGAAAGGTCAAATTTGTCCCAAAAATGCAGTTAGCAATTCGGCTCCTACGTATGAAAATTTTCATTAAGGAATTTTAAGACTTCTTTTCCCTCTCTTCTCTCTAACATTCGCTCGCTGAGGCCGAAAATAGACGAGCTTCTCGTTTTTAGAAAAGTCAAAATAGTCTTCTGCAGGTACTTCCATTTATTTATTACGAGCCAGAATTTTCGCCTTACGGCTTTGTCACGTCCTTTTTATTCATTCACCTTCAGTTTAACTGAATCATGTTCATAATGCTCAACACATGGAATGACCTCCTGATTTTCATTATATCTGCCATTGACAAAGCCGTAAGGCGAAAATTCTGGCTCGTAATAAATAAATGGAAGTACCTGCAGAAGACTATTTTGACTTTTCTGACGATTTCGCCCGGGTACGTGGAGGAACCTCTAACTACATTCTCGTTTTTACTCAAGCCTCTAAACCTGATGTCATCGCTATTACCGAGAGCTAGCTCAGTGATAATGTGTCTAATGATGAAATTCTTTTGAATGGTTATTCTCAGCCTTGCCGGTGTGATAGAAGTAACGGTAAGAAGGGCGGGGGTGTTTGTATCTTTGTCAATGACATCTTCACTTCGTGTAGGTTTGATCTGTCAGATTTCCTTAAGTCTATTGAATGTGTGTGTATCATGATAAAAGATCCTTTGATTTGTGTTATGTGCACGTATATACCACCGAACCTGTCCATAAATGAGTTACACAGTATTTCTGACTTTCTCCTTCTCAGTTTACAAAGTGTTTTTGATGCATACCCAACCACCCATGTTATGCTAGTTGGTGATTTCAACAATTTTCCTTGTAATGATGTCGAAAGTCAATTTGGTCTCAAACAAGTTGTTGATTTTCCCACTCGAGGGACCGCTACATTGGACAAAATTTTTGTTGATCCTGTTCTAAGTACTAAGTACTCAAACGTGATTTCATGTCCACCATTTGGGTTGTCTGATCACAATTCTGTTTTAATGAACCCATGTAATGTCTCTGTTCAAGTTTCACACATACGAAAGATCTATGATTTCCGCAAGAACTACGTCGACAATTTTGTCTCCTGTTTACAACAAGCCCCGTGGCATCACATGTACAACTCTGATTTTACTTTAGAAGATAAATGCTCTCTTTTCTATTCCTTCTTTGATGTGGCACTTCAAGAAATTCCCCTGCACTACGTCGAGATGTCATCCAAAGACAAGCCTTGGATCACACCCATCCTTAAACAATTAATCAATCTCAGGTACAAGGCATACAGGGAAGGCAACATGCCCTTATACGTGCACTACAGGGACAAAATCAAAGCAGAAATTGCAAAAGCAAAGAAACGCTGGGTCTCAAAATGCTCTAATTGTGCCAACACGGATAAGAGTATATGGACGATTGTGCGTGAAATGTGCAACCTCAAGTCCAGGTCTTGTTCCTTTTTTGACGCAATGGTAAATGGTCATCACAGTCCAGCGCATGCAGCGGAATCCTTCTCTCGAAAGGTCAGATCTCAATTTACGTCGAATGCCGACTGGTCAAACTTCCATCTTCCAGATTCAAATGAAACTCCCTGGTCAGTTGATATATCGTCGGAGATGGTTTTCCGTGATATGCTCAATCTGAAATCGAAGGCTCCTGGTATTGACTCATTATGTTCCACTCTGATTAAAGCATCTGCTCATGTTTTGTGTGAACCTGTGACGCATTTGTTCTGTGAATCTATTTCTTTAGGGTATGTACCTTCTATTTGGAAGACCGCCAATATTGTGCCGATTCCTAAATCTGGTAAATTTAACAGCGAATGTTTTCGTCCGATCTCCGTACTGCCTATCCTTTCTAAAATGCTGGAAAGATTTGTCGCTCGATCAATTTCATCCGATCTTATCAAGTTGTTTGGTTCATACCAATTTGCCTATAAGCCTAAAACTGGAACACTGCATGCTCATATTCAAGTCCATGATTTCGCTACCTCTGTTCTGGACTCTACAGACCTTGTTGGTCTTGTTATACTTTCGTTCGATCTCCAAAGTGCGTTCGATTCCCTGCCGCACAGAGCTGTCATCCAGACTCTCGTCTCCGGTAATTTTCCTAATGGATTTTTAAGGTGGCTCGTATCATTTCTTCAAGACAGAAAGTACCGTGTTAGCCTTCAAGACATCGTGTACAGCTCCCTTCGGGATGTATCGTCTGGCGTGCCGCAAGGATCAATAATCGCCCCTCTGTTATTTGCGGCTCATATGGGATCCCTTCAACCGAAATCTGACTCTGTTAGATTAATCAAGTACGCTGACGACATCTTAGTCATGATTCCCATTACAAGTATTTCCGATGTTGATCATAACATATCAATGGAAGAGGAGAATGTGAACTCCTGGTGCCTATCCCACGGACTGATCCTTAATAAGGCTAAAACTAAAAGCATGTTTATTTGGCGTTGCTCCCGCTTCAGCTATCAGAGTAGCTCGCTTCATATTAAGTCTTGCTCCCAGCTGAAATTTTTGGGTATTATTTTTAATCAATTGTTTGATTGGAACGATCATGTATATGATATCTACAAGCGTGCTTCTAAAAGGGTCTACGCTCTTCGGCGGTTGAAAGCCTGTGGCATTTCAAAATGGGGGCTAATTGCTGTGTACAATGCCTACATCCGCTCAATTATAGAGTTTAATTCTCCAGTGTTTATCGGTATTAACAAAAAGTGTAGTCAACGTCTGGTCAAACTTCAAAGGCTTTGTCATCGGGTCATTTGCGGGAATGATTGCCATAACGCCTGCCTCGAAGATCTAGAAACTGGTAGACAACGGAAAACCCTAAAGACTTTAACTGAAATGTTCAACCCTGATAACGTTTTACACAAACTCGTTCCTCGTCGGCTTTCTTACTCACGGCATCTTGAAATGCCTCTGTGTAGAACTCAACGTCGTGCCCTTTCTTTCGTTCCTTTTTGTACCAAGCTGTATAATAGTACCTTGTAATTTTCTTTGTCTCTGCATGATTTCCATTCATTTCAATAAACGCATTATCATATTATGTACAGTGTATTTTAAGAACATGACGTAAAACTATATGAAATGAAAATGTTAATAATGATGAAAGAGATATATCTTTTCCAAATATATTTATGATGATATAATTTTTCTAAATATATCTGCGATGATACTAGCCAAATGTACCATAGCCATAGAGTGACATGACAAATCTCAGACGAGGCATGGACTCCAAGTTATATATCTAGGAGTCCATGGACGAGGCCAAGGCTGACGTATAGGTTATGTCGCTGAAGTGCTATGGTACATTTGGTTTGTCAATGGAAATCTACATATGGTATATCTGACTAACTGATTATTAATCTTTTGTACTAACATAGTCATGCCGCTAATTTGTTATTCACTTCCGTGTTCAACATGAAATAGAACGGACGAAAGCGCTCGATGATGAATTTGGTGTTTTTGTTTATTTTTTAAATTTTCCTTCTGATGAATGTTTGAGCGAATCTGATCATCTGGTGTTTTGCCTGCCAGATGCCTGCGAAATGTACAGTACAAAGAACCAGCAGTGGAAGACACTCTCTTTACTTCCACTGAAGTCGATGGAATGTCAAGAGTACAACCGCAAGTTGAAGATAAAATCCGAGTTCTGTTGATGAAATTTTGCTTGGAAATGATCGGACAATTACTGCCATTACCTTCCACAGGATTTTTCTGCAAAGATTCTATTACATCTCTTTGCAGATTTTCTTCCATTGTCTTCATCGCTTCAGAGAATGTCTTCGCCTCCTTCGATTCTTCAGAAGATTCACGATCGATCTTGGAAATTTGTAGATTATCATCTCCTTAGGTGCAATTCAGTCTCTTCAGTAATGCGCAATAGAATATCTTCATAACAGATCTTTTTTTCAATCCTGGATTGAGTGCTGTGATGAAATTGTGACAAAACCTATTGATGCGTGTAATGATCATGAACTAACCTATGTTCGATATCTTCTTTCATTAGCATTGCAATATTTTTTCAGAAAAATTGAACGGAAACGCAGTTGAAGAAATTACCGTTTTTTGGAATTGCAAAACTAGTTTTCGGTAGTACGGAAAAGTAGAAAATACAGGTAAAGCTGGTAATGCTAATACTGGCATTTTTGGTGTTTACCAAGGATGTAGAGTTCACTATTTCGGAAGTCTAGGATTTGACTCGATCAATGCTTGAACCCAGATCCCCCGGACGCAGAGCAAACACCACCACAATGCCACTGCGCCGATTCATTAATGTACAGCATCAACCACCGGCAATGTTTAATAAACGGCATTAATATATCAATCATGCCTAAATTTTGAGAGCATCAATTAGTCGTACAGCCGAGGCTGTAATGATCATTGATGCTTGAAAAGGCTAGTCATGATTACTATTGCAGTGAATGCTTGCTTTGATTCATGTTCATGTAGAAGTCTGTGGAAGTTTCTGGCTACATGCATAGATAGTGGTCTTTGATTCCAAGGCCGGCAACAACGACGATTGTTGCCGGTTCTGATACGGCATTAATGAAATAATGCCACATAGCATTCACTACAATGCGATTACAGTGCCCTCCAATCAAAATAATTTTTTCTTACAAATGCACATTTATATCGCTTTTGTTTTCTTCGTTTCAGAAGGGAAATCATTCCCAACTGATGAAGAACCGTGGAATGTATTATCGTCTGGTAGAAGGGCAGGAATTCGATTGATCTAACGCATAATATCTCCTTTTTGGGGTAGTATTATTTGACAATTCAAGTCACTTCAGGAAATATTTGAGGAAGACTTTAGATCTTCCTTCGGACTCGATCTCCCCGATTATTGGTCAAAAGTGACTATAGAGCAGATTTTTGACGTGAAGTTTCCGCTAGAATTCTTGCATACTCGAAAATGAAACTTCTGTGATTGTTATGGAGCTTTTTATATATTGAATCATTCTGAAGAAAGACGTTGTTTTCTATTCAAAGATATTGATTTTTTTCTTTTATTCGATTACACTGATCGAAATTGTCTGTAATCTTTCGCATTTAAATTCAAGTTCTCCCAGGAAATGAGATGAATTTATTGGCTCTCGAAATTTGCCCAAAAGCATAAAAAATAAGGGACATATTGTCTTCCCAATTTGTAATGTAATGACGGACGATGATCGTGATTTTTGCAAAGCATGTGTATGATATAACAAAATTTCAAATTGTTTATGGTCGTCGATGAATTGAAAAGAAGTCGATAAAAAATTACACTATGGTTAGAACATGGATTGACCCACGACTTGATAGGCTACATCATAAACCCATAGTGAACGTCAATATGACAAAAAATAGTGTAATCGGATCTAGATCCGAGTTTACTTGATGTCTTGATCATAAGGCGGGGCCAATGTAGGCTATTTAGCTCAATGAAATCTGTATAATCAGGCTACTGATGCAAGCTTAATATTCATTTTGTTTTGCTTCAACGCACAAACATTACAACCCCATTATCAATAATCTTAACGGGTAGGGGTTCTCCCTCCCCACATTTTCCAAATTTTGTCTATCTTAGTCACATTGAATTTAGAATAGAGTTGTACTGAGAAAATCCTAACCGGTCATAACAATTTTCTAGTCAAGTTTGGATATTTCTCAGCCAGGCAGCTGACATCGCAGTGCGCATTTTAAACAATAGAATTAACACTGTTTTCTTAGCATTTTTTTATTGGTTATACCATTTCAGTATTTCACACATATATTTTAGTTTGTTTTGGTTGTATCCGTCTTTAGCGGTTGTTTTTTTTACTATTACTATCAGTATTTCTTATTATTACACATATCATTACTGTATTGATTTTAGAATGCCAGCCGCATATAAGTTTATGCGGGGCCCCGCCCGCCTGGGCTTGAGCGTTCAGGTATAGGGGCCGAAACGCGACCAGGCGGGTACCTGCTGACGACTGGCTATTGTTTTATTTGTTTTAACGTTGTTTTTTTATCGCTAACTGCCCTAGTGTGATGAATGGACTGTGTCAGTTACTGGTCTCCATGGGGTTGACATGATGATTAGTGTCTATTTATATATAAGTTCCTAATCAATCGAGCCTGAAACTTTGACCAAGGAGATCACTTGTTAAGCGGCCTTGTACGATCTCGTACACTTAAGGGTGAAGTCCAGCCCGTATAGCGCTATGTTATGGACCCCCGGGAAGGTCCGCCATGCACGCAATCAGATCCGTCAAGTCTTTGTGCTTAAAGACCTTCATGCATTCATGCATTTGTCGAGGATCACAAGTCAAAGGACCATTAGGGGTAAGGTCCAGCCCAGCTTTAGAAGCGCTGATTGAAAAATGGACTAGTGGGAAGGTCCTCCACACCGATCTCGTCAAGTTTGGCTCTAAAATGTAGTCCTAGGATAGTCAAAAGTTTGACGCGCCTTGAACGTTTAATGTCTGCCGGTGGGAACGCACCACCTGTCCTCTTAAGGGCAAACCTTAAGTCTTATTAACTATAAGTTTGTTAATATTATGAAACATTTAGACGTCGTTATGGGAATGTCCCAGCTTCAATTATTAATCGAGTGGAGAAATCCTAAATGATGCCAATACTTACAAGTTATTAAAAAAATCTAGATGTAACGTCATTGAAAAACAAGCTAACTCTTTAGTCAGGTCTAGGTGCAAAAATCTAAACTTAGATACTAATCGCCTTTTTTCAAGTGGTAGTAAGCCTTCAAAATTCTATTATACTATAAAAGATCACAAACAAAAATTGCCGAATGGCTTTCCATTGCGTCCCATAGCTTCTTCTATTTGAACCCCTACTGATAAAATTTATTGGCTGTTAAGTAAAGTTTTAAATCAACTGGTAAAATTAGTCCCAACTAATATCAGCAGCACTGATGATCTTATCAAAAATTTAAAAGATTTAAGTGGTTTGTCTAAAGACAATTTAGTCTTCATCTCTCTAGATGTTAAGAACCTCTATACTTCCATTCCTCTTATGGATGGAGTCACCACTGTCATGCACTTCGTCAAAGAAAATTGGAATAAAATCAATGACAATTTGAAAATCATAGACATTGAGGATTTTCTTAAATTTGTTTGCTTTAACTATGAAATTCATTACAACGATGAAACTTATCTACAGGTTGGTGGTTGCCCTATGGGATCACATTTTGCTCCATCATTTGCTATCATCTTTATGTATAAAATTGAAAGCATGGCCTTAGACAGTCTCCTGACTAAACATAGTATCAAACTAGTTATGTATAAGCGCTATATCGATGATATCATTTTGGGTCCTTTCCCTAAAGATGCTGACTACTTTGATAAAATTTTTAACTCATTTAACAACGTACACAATTCTATTGAATTTACGCCTAAAAACAACATTTTGAATTTCTTAGATATTTACGTATTTATATTTCTAATAATGAAGTAAAATATAGATGGTTCAATAAAGAAAGCCATTCCGGTAATAGGCTACCCTTCACTTTGATAGTTGGGTTCCCAGTCACGTCAAATCTAATTTCGTTAGAAATAGAAATAGCTACAGGTATATTGAAAACCGTTGCTCTGATACAGAAAGTTCAGATTTATGCAAAAAAAAGAAATGGAAAATAAATTAAGGAATAACGGATTTCTAGCAAAGTTCCATAGGAAAGGACAAAATGCTCCAAATAAAAACATGACGAATAAAAGTAATCAAGTATTCCTAAAACTTGACTTTATTAGCGATGCTTCCACTCGTCAGTTAAAGAAATTAACAAATAAATACGATTTGCCAATAGCTATTGTAAATAAGCCAGGTAGAAATACCATTAGCAATTTGAACAGTTATAGGCCTAACAATAAATGTCAATGCAGTATTTGTCTCCAACTGCCGAATAAATATAATTGTTCTATGCGCTATGTGGTCTACAAAGTCACGTGCCCTGCATACATGTGACGAGTATTACATAGGTTCCACAAATCGCCCGTTTGCTGACCGTTATGCTGAACATCGTAGAAGCGTTTCAAATGGAGATAATAAGAGTGCCATCTCAGATCATATTGTCCAATTTCATAGCAATTTGACCCTTAGGTTAGAAGATTTTATTATTGAGTTTATTGATCGCTTCAGCGACCCTGTTCTTACCAGGATCGTTGAAGCGAACTATATTAAATCGTATGGTCCGATACTTAATCGGAAGCATGAACTGACGAGCTGTCACTAGCTATATATAAACCCATTGTATTAATGGCTGGACTTTGTTGCCCATGATTAAGTCCGTGGCGGACGAAACGTTGGGTTTTTAACGCTCATATTTTAATTTCAAAAAATTGTCTAAAAAAAGCAGGGAGAGCCTATTTTGATTCCAATCATGAAAGTGAAAAATCACCTCCCGTATGACGCCGTTAATTATTCATTCTTGGTCACACTCTAGAGATGGCTAGACGACTGAGTTTAGAACAAGCAGCTGCTTCTTTTCAGAATTGGAATATTGACACTTCGGATTCTGATTAAAGTGACTCTAATTCCGATTCATCGCTCGAAGACATGAATGTTTATAGTGAGAATAAAAATTCTCCAGATGATAATAACTGGAAACCTTGTAATCATACATTCCAAACCGATAACTCCTCGTAACATCGTAAGCGCACAAACTTTATCTGCGGGGATTGTGTTGACCATCTTCATTTACACCCCAAGGACTGTTTTCGAAAGTATCATACTAAGTAAAGTACATGTAAATATAATTAATAAATATAATTCCTGTCACATACCTTGTATGTTTGTAAATTAAATATATCCGCAATTATCCTGGAACTTCGGTATTTTCATATTTAGTTAAGTTTTGATACGACTTGCATAAGTAATCACCAGAACTTTATTTTCATATTTTGCAAAAAATCAGTCCGTCCAAACCAAATATTTAACTCCTGGGAGAAAGAGTTAATCGATCCCATGTGCTTAGTTACCGGTACTGAGAATATAGTGCTTTTTGATATATTTTCAATGTTAAAAATTCTTCTGAAATATGAATATTTCAGAAGTTTTTGATGTCAGAATGTTTTGAATATGACTTCAAATTTCTGAATTTGATTTACAAATTTCTGAATTTCATTTTAATAATTCTGAAACTGATTTCAGCATTTCTGAATATGATTTTAAAATTTCTGAACTTGAGATTAAAAAAGTATAGTTAGGGCCTATAATTGACGAATTTAGCGAATTTAGACAAAAACGAATTTAGCGACCACGGAAATTACAAGATGTCTAAGACATTACTTAAAATGCTTAATTAAGTAGATAAATAATTTGAAATATTAGTAGAATGTTATGCCATGAGGTTTCAAGCTTGGCACAAACCTAAAACACCGTCATCGGTGATACTGTCATGATATATGCAATCTCCAAGGCTTTTTGCTGTAAGCTTATGTTTTCATACTGTTTATGATAACATGGCTATTGCTTGGCAATACAAAACCATGAGTTTTACAGAGCGGTTAGGCCTACATAAGAAATGAAATATTTCACGACGATCGAACTTCACGAGACTATAACACGCGGTAATGCATATCTTGACTTACAGTATTTAATTCCTTCCGATTTTCTTTCAAGAGAATCAGAATTCATGCTGAGTTCGAGAAAAGGAAACATTGATACTCGGATGATTTCGGTGCCTTATTCGTTCTCAAGCAATTAAATTTCAAGTGGAAACTTCTTCAAGCTCTTTATTACTGTGTTTAGCTCAAAGTAAGTGGTTTAGCTTAATGTACATTGAAAAAGGAAGCATTATAGAAAATGTGACAGCTTCTGCTTATTTGTTAAAAAATTTCATTTCTGTCCCTTAATTTGATGCAACGTGATAGATGACACTTTTCCTTGGTAGTCTATGCTTTTTTATTATAGAATGCACAATTTCCCCTTTTCTCAGTAAATGGCATCATGCCGCTCTATCGACCTAATCATCGTTCTAATCATTCGTCGAAAAACTCAAACTCGTATTTGATATGCACTTTATAGAATTCATATTTCATGACATAGAAATCATACAATGATCGAAGAAAATAACATGAATGTGATGAATCGATGAAAGCCTTTCAATATTTTAAGTTCTATCACTGACAATGCAGCTTAAAAATATTTCTAAAATACGAACTTATAAATCTTCCCTGAGCATAAAAAATGCAAACTTTCAATTGGAACACCGGGTTTGAAATCAATCATAAATCAGTCATTTAGAAAGTGAATGCACGATCTCGGAATTGAGATGAACATGTAAAAACTGTTGGAAGACCGTCTTTCGGCTGTGGGGTTGGAATATAGGAATATTGTCGGTCGGTACCGCGGATCCGCCAATTGCTGCATCTGACAAGTTCAATAGCAAGAATTTTCAGCAGCATCTTGGCATATTCCCGTCCAACGCACACCCGGCTGCCACTTCCGAAGGGAAGAAAGTTTGACTGAACCTCCGGACCTAATTTTTCCAGAGTATTCCAGCGATCAGGATCAAACTGTCCAAATTTGGCATCAGAGCTCCAGGCTTCCTGTGTCTCTCGAATCGAATACGCAATGCTCCATCCACATGGAATTTGGAATCCCTGTGAAGGAAAAGCAGACATATGAAATACATGTATTAAGAATAAAAGTTGAAAATATTTTCAAAAAATCATAAATTTTCACATTCTCATGTAGTTTTCCTATTTATGGCTACAGAATCAGGTATTTCATCATCTTCGGCCTTGCATCGGTGCCTTCACTGGTTGCTGCCTCTGACTGGTTCCTTTTAAGTACATAAGCCTACCGGTGTCCCACCTTTTGCATTGATTGCTTTATGAGCTTATCTTGAGAATTAACTTTTGATCATTTTTACCAGTTTCTGAGCCTAAAGTGTCATCGCTATAATTTCTAAACCAATTATCAGTATCAGTAGACTTCAGAATGCTTAATTTTAGATCACTGCAGTCTGCACAGATCATTGATTTTGATGGAATCTAATAATGAACGAATTTTTCAATGCTTTCCAAAATTTTCTCTTTTACTTTTTTGACCATAATTTTCATGGACTTAAATCATAGATAATACAATGGAACGTTCCGTTGACTAAATTTGCAGTTGATCTGGTGATTATTTTCATGAGAAATCTTCATTTCTCTCATGTGATTTCTGGTTTGCGATGAAGTTAAGCCTCAATTTCGAAAAAAAAACTATAATCATCAAGATTTAACTGGTTATTGTCTCATGATTAATTTTCATCACGTCCGATGAGCAACATTAAAATGTAATTTGTGATATTGAACAACAAAACTTTTGAGATTGTAATTTTACACTTTTAAATATGTATGTTGAGTGATCAATTGTTGCGTTCTTATTTCTTAGAAGTTGAATGATTATCGGAGGGCTATATCAAGTCTGTATTCAACAATGTATATTTTTCCAATATTATTTAATGATCTAATATATTTAAAAATAAAAACTCATCCCTATGTCAACAGCAAAAAGATGATTTTTAAAGAACTTACGTCTATTTCAAAAGTTTTCTTGACACGTCGGAATCCTCCACCAACTGGAGGTTGTACACGAAGAACTTCACGGACCACATTGTCAAGAAAAGGCATTCTCCTCAATCGCTCCATTGACAAATCATTAGGGGGTCCGTAGCAGTCGAGATTGTATCGGTCTAGTTCCTGTCTCATTCGGTTGACAATGTCTGGTCTTTGCCCAAGCTGGTCGATAAGTGTGCAAGTTGCACTGGACAACGTTTCATAACCTGTAAAAGTTAGAATACGTGAGTCATTTAATCCGACCTTTAGAAATCGAAACAAGAATTGCATAATTAACCCCTGAAACCCCATCATACAATGGCATGAAGAAGATATCAACTCAAAATGAACTATCACTCGGTCACTAGCGTAATAAGACGTTCAGCAGGTCAGAAAACTAGTCAAACCCAGTTGTACAAAAGAAGTAAAGTGTCAGAAGTTCATTTTTGGCTCGAATTATACACTTGACAATGGAGATGAACTTTCAAGTGCCAGTCATCTAACATTGCGTCTTCCGGGCAACTGCGGACGCGGTACAGACTATCAGCTAGAATGGTAAGTTCAGCAAATTTTGTACTTACATTACATAGTTGGATGATAATTGTTAATTCATAACTTTTCGTAGACAAAAAAGGTTTGTATTATCATGCAAATGCATTCAGTTTTTCAAAGCTTATTACGTCTATTGTCTTGTTTTAGATTAATAGTCCGGGAGCCAGCGTGAAGTTGTGCAGGGAACGAGGTAGTACATAAAACTTTCACATAGCATAGTACACCTCTAACCTACTGCAAAACTTCGCGTCTGCCGGATCAGATCATTTGCTTTTCAGAAATAGAGATGATAACAAAATCCTATGTATTTCCAATGGTAAAATTGTGACATTTAAGGTGTTGACTCCATTTTTTTCGAATTTTTGCTCATAAAAGTTACACAAATTGGTATTTTGTTGAACTCGTTATTATAGAAATCATCTACAGATCATGATCTTTCAAATGAGTTATCATTCAGTGAGAGAGGATGAAGTAAAGTGTACAAACAGACACTTTTCGTTGGTGTAACTGCAAATTTTAACATAGAAATTTCAGGAAAATTGTTGATATACTTTAACGAAAAGTGTCTGTTTGTACACTTTACTTCATCCTCTCTCACTGAATGATAACTCATTTGAAAGATCATGATCTGTAGATGATTTCTATAATAACGAGTTCAACAAAATACCAATTTGTGTAACTTTTATGAGCAAAAATTCGAAAAAAATGGAGTCAACACCTTAAATGTCACAATTTTACCATTGGAAATACATAGGATTTTGTTATCATCTCTATTTCTGAAAAGCAAATGATCTGATCCGGCAGACGCGAAGTTTTGCAGTAGGTTAGAGGTGTACTATGCTATGTGAAAGTTTTATGTACTACCTCGTTCCCTGCACAACTTCACGCTGGCTCCCGGACTATAATGAACGCATTTGCAACTCAGACGACAAAATATATCAATTCATTTTGAATTTTCACACCTTAGATATTACCTAACTACATACGACATATTTTACAATACCATCTAAAATACTATTTGCTGACTGAAGTGAATAATTAAGATGAAATAGTTTTATTAAAAAGCATTTGATACATTCTTCAGATACTACAATATCAGAGAATAAAGCTGAGCTATTTTCTTTTGTATACATTAACATATCCTTAATGTTTAACTATCATTTTTCAGCTGTGATTCTTTTGATGACTCACCGGCGAATAATAGCTCCAAAATTGCATCTTTGATTTCTGCTCTTTTAAGTTCATCTTTCTTGTATTCTTCCTTGAAAAGAAAGCGAAGTACTATACCAGTTTCGGATCCATCATCGGAGAAATTATCGATAGCTTCATCGATGTATTTCATCATTTCTTCTCTTGCATTCATTCCCTGAAGATAAAATCAATGATGAAAATCTATCATTAATTGTCGATAAAAATTTTTATCTTACCTTCGCAAACCCAAGGCCTGGAATTTTGATAGGAACACTGAAGACGTTGTGCACGAATTGTGTGAAAGTCAACAACATTTTAGATCGTTGGAGACTAGGGAGGTTGAATCCAAGCAGAACACGACAGGCGCAATGAAATGTGAGTTCTCTGCAGGCTGGGTGAGAGAGAAGTGACCCTTTAACGCACCACTGTTCCACATGTTCTCTTACAATGGTCTGGACGTGATAAGTATACAGATCCAGGATGTTTGGAGTGAAGGCGCTCATAAGAACTTGTTTTCTCTGACGATGAACCGATCCAAGAGAAGTTGATAAACTTCCATCCCCCAACATCTTCTGCACTGAGCGAGGCCATTTGACTTCAACCAAATTGTGTTCATTTTGTAGAACTTTAGCCACGTTGCTGCCACCAACGACTCGAATGGTCGGTAGTCCCATGAGATGCGTCTTAAAGATGTTGCCAAGCTTCTTGCGACGCTGAGTAAAGAAAATACTCCCCTGAAAAGGCATTGAATATATTAGAAATATATCGCTACAAAAATGAAGAAGTCACTTACTCTGGTCACAAATAGATGAGTCTCTCCGATGAATGGTAATCCATAGCCACCCGGTGGCAGTGGCAAACTGCTGCTAAGATCCCTTAATTCATCATTGTAATACGTCCAGAAGTAACGGATGATGATCAACAGCATAATAGGACAATAAATGTATTTCACAATTGCCAACACAGGCCAGTACATTGTTTGTGCTTCAGCTGAGTCGAAAATAGTCGACGTAGAAAAATTTCTGTGGATAAAGGAAAGGCAAAATGAGCTACAAGCATAAAAGGGCAAATTCTATTCACACAAATGATGAAATAGGATAAAACTTACTGCAGTGAATGATTCATCTCGGATTAGAACGATGCTTGTCTGTTTCTCTAATCTTCGAACTGGCTTCTTTTATAGTTGAGCAACGCGTGCTTCACCTTCAGTCTGAATAGACTGACCCGTTGAACTTTATTGTTTCATCATCACCGATTGACGCATCACATCCCATTGTTCTATCTGCATTGCGTTCGGATTCGTCGTCCTTCGTGACATAAGGATAAACACGCCCATTGTTTAGGCCAAGTAATGAGTGGTCAGTAGAACTGAATGGGTCGCGGCCCTGTAATGAGGTGAGACCAGCACCAATGAGCGAGGAGACCTCATATGCATGTCCCAAACTTTCTTGAGGACACCGAGACCTGGATTCCCAATTCGTGCAAGGACAGATAGGCTTCACCTGGTAAGTGATAGAGGAAAGTTACACAATGCGATGTCAAGACATCAAATACAGGTCAAAGAAGGAAAGGGAGATTGGCAGACTAAATTTAAACTACGTGGATTTTTTGTGATAATAAATTACTTTCTGGTGGAAATTAAATGAGAACAAAATAATTACGAATGGACTTTCACGAATTATTATTTATTCATTTCATTCACGAATAGAATGAAATAGATTATTTTCTGATGAAAATTGAATAAAAACAAATTATTTGCTGGTAGAAATTGAATGGAACAAATTATTTCCACCAGAAATCGAATGAAGATTTTAACTTACTGGTGGATTTTCAATGTGAATGAATTACTTCCGGGTGGAAGTGGAATAAAAATAGATTATTTCCTGATGGAGATTGAATGAAAATAAATTGCTTACGAGTGAAAATTGAATGAAAATCACTTATCTAGAAATTGATTTCAATGTTATTCAATTCAGAGATGGAGAATTTTTGAGACGGCCGAGATTTTTGGGCCGGCTGGCGGCTGTCAACCTCCAGACAGGATGCCGGAAACAGGCCGGTTTCACACCAGTAGAAAGTCATTAAAATGCTGATGATGCTAATACATGACCTTTCAAAATCATTAATCAATATAGGCCTATAAGATCCAATCAAAGTTATTTAGTCCTAGCTAGCATAGGCCTACGGACAAATCTTCTGAATGGAATAATATTTTCACTTGTAGGCTTAATAGCATACCAAGCGCGTTATTCAGATGATAAAGCAGTAGTGATGTGCTTCACTGATGGGAAATTACAAGAGTACAAAACTACGCCTGATTTTTGGTTCTTCGCAAATTAGTACATGTGTGATAACTATACGGTACGGTTAGCCTAATTTGCCATAACGCTAATTGCAAGGCAATCTCGAATACATGATTATTATTGTAATTTTACTGAAAAGTTTTTTTATATTTTTGTCTAATAAAGGAATTTTAAACAATAAATTCATGTCTTAGACAAAAAGAAAACCTAGAGAATGTTATTACTTATGCATTTTTTCCAAACTTAGGTACTGATAATATTCAGTGACATTTATCTTCGTTTACAGACGAATTTATAAATTGTACTTAAGCAAGGTAATATGATAAAGGTAGACTACCCGATTCATCATCAATATGCAATATTTCATCAAGATGCCGATACCTTGTTTTACAAATTGTACTCAAGAATACTGCAAAATGATTACATAGTGTGCATATTTTCTTTTGTTATACGAAATCGTTGTTGTGCTTGGTATTAGCCCTACCGATGATTGATTACACATCACAATTTTCCTATTTGATTAAACGCTCGATGCTCATGAAATATCAGTTTCAATAATTGAACATAGAATAACTATAATAAGTTGTAGAAGATGAAATAACTAAAATGGCTTAACTGAGTGAAAAAGAAATATCCTGTTTGATAATGAATTTGCTCATTACATAAAACGATAAAGGTCGGACTGTGCCGGCCTGAAATACGGGTCAGTCCGTTCCTGCAACCGGTTTCCATCTATGATTCAATTATCTCCATGTGAAAATTGATGAATAATGGCTTGTCGTAGAATGCTAATAATGCAAAAATGATTTTTTCCGTGTAGGATTGAGCATAGAAATATTTTTGGAGGGCTTTGAGGGATTTCGGGCCTTATGGCGTCATGGGAATTGAAGAGACTTTGGAGAAAGTCTGGAGAATCGTAGTGGCATTTGGAAGAGAATTATAGTAGGAAAAGATGGAGAAGTATGACAGTCCAATAAAAGGAGGATACGGAAAGGTATTCAGGGAGAAGAAATTGAAGGAGATATTTGAGGAAGAGGTCAGGAGGGAAACGAAGGAGCATACGGAAAGGAATTTAAGTTCCATGGAGAATTCAGGAAGGAATAGAGGGATAATTCTGAGTGGAGCTGAGAGAGATTTGTAGGGAACTTGAAGACAATGAAAAAGTGGAAGAGAATTAAAGCAGATTTGAAGGAGAATTCGATGGAGAATTAGGGGAGAACAGAGGGGGAAGGAAGGACAATTCAGAAAAGGATGCGGAGAAGGCTCCACATGTGAATTATAATGCAAAAAATTTCGCAGCAATATTTGCTCCGATCGTTTAGTTGAACCTCCAAGCAAGGTCGGTTAGGCAATTTACATCAGTCAGTATAGCCAATTCGTAATTATCTTTAAGAAAAAATTGAATTTAAAAAAATGGTTCTCTTTTGATTCTTGTTGGTGCAGCGGAGCCACTTTAAAGTCGAATTCTAAAATCTGACTACAGATTCGTATTCAGTATGCCTAATTCTATAAATAAGCAGAAATTTCGATAGTCTATTTATGCGTCTATTTTAATAGTCTATTTTCTTTATTTACAGTCTGTTTATGCGCAGATTGGGACAGCAATGATTCTCGTCCCTTGGTATGCATATCGTAGAAATTATCTACATAAAGTAAGTGAGAAATCTTGGTCCATCAAACAGCCGCATCCAGTTATCACGGATAGATAATACTCATTCATATTCTTCTTCTTCTTCTCCTGTGTCATTTCCCGCTAGGCAGGGTTGACCGAAACGAGAACATAATAACAGAATTTAACTACAACATAATAAAACGAATTTCAGTTTTGCAAAGAGGAGCATACATTTGAGATTCGGGAAAATGAAGTTCCGAATAGCGATTATCCGATTAGCCAGATCGGAGTTCCGAATCCGATTATCCGAATTCGATTATGAGATTAAATGGATTTCAATTCATCTTTGCACTCCTAATGGAAATTTATGCCATCAATACACAACCTTGAACTAGAGATGACATAAAAATATTGCAAAAATTATCAAATGTTGCATTTGCCTAGAGGACAAAATTTCCTGTCTAATTGCCTTACATGCTAGCTAACAATCAGTGTACATGTACGCTGCCACAATTAGACAAATACAAAGCACCCAAATTCTATTGAATATCTCCAGGTTTACAGTAACAATTTCATGTGCATGCATACACCCAATACATGAACCGAGTGATTCTTAGTCCTTCTCCAAATCCAAGACAACACAAGACTCATCAAAGGCCACATCTCTCAGCAAATGGAGGTTGCCCTTCATAAAAACTAAGGCCTCAAAGTTTGCGGCAGTGAGTGCCGCCCTTTTTGGCCTCAAAATATCCGAGCCAAAGCTGAAAATGCGCTCAATAGAGGCTGAGCTCGGAAGGGATGTGTTATATTTTAAAAATAGTCTCTTCCAAGAGTCCCGAAACTTATGTGGGAAGTGGTCTCCCGAAAGTTGTGGATTCCCTCTCACAGCCTTCTTCGACCAACAGTCAAACTCCATGGCCATCACCACTTCTTCACTTTCTGCTTCCCCCTCATTTTCAGCCGATAGCAGATAGTCAGTGCTGGTGGGTGCTGATTCAAGATCCTCTTGTAGATCAGAGGACACGTGACTCCCATCTGCAGGTTGAGTGTAGGCCGCTAGCTCCTGGATGAGGGTCTCTCTGACACTGCTCCACAATGCTTCTCCGTTGTCTTCGCTTGATTGCCTCCGACATACAAGGCTTTGACTGTCACGATCTTGTGATGAGGATGCATTGCCGTAGCTTTTACAGATAGACAAAGCCTAGCCGATATCTAGCCTACAATGGATGCACCAATGCCGATACGTCTGTGGGCCTACGTGACTTATTGAGCTGTCTCTAACAAAGTTGCTATTTACAAAAGATGCAAGATATTTATGGCCTATTCGAATGTAGATACAAAGCGCATGCGAGCATACTGCTTGTCTAAATAGTACAACCAACAATGTGACGCTTGAGGCAGAGAGGGAATTGTCCTAATTATTGGCAACCCTTGCTAATAACTTATACTTTAATAGAAGAAAAGAGCAGTCCAAGAAAACTCTAATTGCTATCGAAAAAACAACTAATTGTTGCTTCAAAACAAAACCCACTATTTCTGAAAGTCTCACAAAGCAGTTGATAAAGCA
This sequence comes from Prostheceraeus crozeri, assembly GCA_907163375.1. Classification (NCBI taxonomy): domain Eukaryota; kingdom Metazoa; phylum Platyhelminthes; order Polycladida; family Euryleptidae; genus Prostheceraeus; species Prostheceraeus crozeri. The sequence goes on along the minus strand of CAJQUW010004163.1, from coordinate 341,840 downwards.
ATAAGCAGCTAGTCTTCATGTATTATATACTTAGGTTAATTGTGTAAAATCATCCTATAAGTCATTTCTTTTCAGAGAAACAAAGCTTTGCATCTCAAAATAATTTTTAGACAATCCCACTCCTGCATGCCAGAATGGAATTGCTATAGAAAATTGAATTATTATGATTGCTACTTGAGTGGCCCCTGAATCATGGTGTCATCGTTATCTGTGATGCATGATCGAGTTTACGCATGTATGTACCCTCACTCAATTCAGTCAGACACATGAGACAGTATAACTCTCTCACTGAAAAAATGATGTTATGCTCTTAATTAACTCGCAAATCAACTGTGGACATTTTCTAAATTTTAGCTCTGTTCACTGGAAAATGTTGCGGGTTGCGTGATTGGGCTGGATGTATGCAAAATTTGTTGTGGCAGCACCTCTGCTCATCAGCATGCCAGTGAGTTGCTACTGGCGTGAAACCTGGTCAACCGTTGGATTGATTCCGGGCCGACCCCTTGCAGGCTGCCGGACAAAACTGGTCCGAAAATCTCGGCCATTTTCTCATATCTCTGACATTCACGAGTGCCTCGATGACCAAATTATAGGCTCAACTGTACGACAGCAACGGCAGTTTTGGGCACATAGTTTGATTATCATCGGTTTATAGTTGTGGCAGGAGCAACTCATAGGTGTCAAAGTAAACAACATTGAATGCCATTGCCACAAGATGCACATATTTGGCGGTTATGCGGCAGAATACTGTATTCACAAATCAGCAATCAGAAATATGCCTATCGGTATGTTGAAATCACTCAAGACGTTTTGCATTTATTGCCATAACAGGTTGGTGGATGATGTCTTTTGATGAAAATCTTCGGACGGATTGCATGTTCAAGGAAACGACTAAATTTTCATGAGGAAAAGCGCAGAACATGCAGTAGGACCTACTTGCAAGAAAAAAAGATAATTGCATCTATTAGACAAGTTTACCAATTGAATTGAAAGAAGTATATGTTGAATAAATTACTATGTGTCAGTCAATCGTTTGGATTTCGAGCTATATTGACATCAATGTAAAGTAGAGCTTACCTTTAAATTTGACGAAGTTCCTTGCTGAATTTTCAGCACAGTCGAGCATTTCGTGCAACAGGCGCAGTCCTCGCTGACTTTGAAAAAATGTTCAATCGATCTCGGATTACTCAAAAATCTTGTTTTTGTATCCACCTGGTCGTCACTATCATTTGTGGATGTCGTTGAAATTGCTGCTTCTTGTTCTGAAGTCTGGCCTGCACACATGCGCTTCGTGCTCGTAAAATATTTCTTCATTTTCTTTCGTGTCTTTTTTGTGGCCGACCGCCTCCAGCACAAAAATGAAATGAAATGATCTTCCTTGATCAATGACCTGTATTTCTACAACGCATTCACAAAGTAGGATTGTCAGGCACCTGGAGTCTGGCTGAGCGCAGCGAAGTTTGGGTAACTGGTGAAAACAATCCTATTGTTTTGATGGCTACACTATGCAGACATACGCGTCTTCAAGGCGCCAGTTGGTCGGTCGGTGGGTGAGAGCGAAGACGAGAGCGGGAGAGGAATGGACAATCCTTGCCATAGTTGAGCACGGCTTCAGCAGCATACCGCTCCCCAAGTGTTGCAAGAGGAACAAAAGTAACTTCATAGATATCTCTACCTGGTGTCTGCGCTCGAGGTTGAAGGGGACAATTCATTTACAGCACGATTCCAAACAGCCGAATCGCGAATCGCTTTAAAATAAAATCAGTCCGATTCGATTATCCCAACCGATTTTTCGACAAACTTCCGATTCGATTATCCGATTCGAAAATGAAGTTCCGAATGTTCGGATAATCGGAATTTTTAGTCCGATTATCCGATTGCCCACCTCGCACTTTATCTCTGATAAAGCACGTTGGCAAAAGTTCTTACTGATCATCCTAGAGCGTCTGAAAGCTTCTGTCGAGCCATTCCTGATAGAAGAACAAACAGGCTTCCGTAGAGACAGCAGTACTGTGCAACAGATCCTTGCTGATGGTCTGCTTCATCGATTTCTCTAAGGCCTTCGGTAACATTCGGCAAGACGCCATGCGGGCAGTACTGAAACCATACGGAGTGGATGCTAAGTTTATCTACATTTTGAAGAGCATGTACTACACTGCCCAGGCTGCAGTTGGACTCGGAAATGTAACTGGTGACTGGTTCCAGACAGGGCGATCCCATGTGGGACCTGCTATTGTGCTTGGTATACTTGGAACGTGTTATATCAATGCGGCAGGGGTGTCAATTCAGGGACGGCCTATCTATAACCCAAGCCTTGTCGATGATACAACACTTTCGGATGAAAGTTAATGTGAGCTGGACTTCGTTTCTTCAGATGCAGGAAATGATGTCGTGGACAGACAGCATTAAAGGTTTGTGTGAAGCTGACCTACACGTGACAGAAGAGACTGGCGGAAAATAATCGAACACGTAATTGAGGACACCAACGAATGATTCGACCTCCTCGCAAATCAAGCAATGCGAACAAAATGATTTATGGGACCAACAGTCTGTTTGGTTAGTAGTTCTAACCAGTGCATTAGAACTTTTTGGTGTAAATGAGCGGAGTTCTTAGTTGTTCACTAGTCTAGTAAGCGAAGTAGCTTAGCAAACGGGATTTCCTAATAACTGCTTCTGAAATGAACTTTTACTTTCCAGTTCATGAAACTGATGAGCGAACTGAACTGATGCTTCTCAGTCTTACATTTACCATGGGGAATCTTAAGTCTCACATCGCTTTTCGCTTTCAAAACATAGACAGCCGATTAGAGCAACTTTGTTGTTTCTGTTCGTGAACATATTATAATATTACATGTATGTAAATGAGTAGATTAAAAAACAGATCAGGCAGGGATTTTTAGGTCATTTTAACCGGCGTAGCTCCGCATAAAACTTTCATGCGTCTTATGAAATATTTCATTAAATTTCTCTCGATTTCTGCATGGTGACAAATTTAATGCTGTGGTAAAATTCCAAGTAACTATGGCTTCAAATATTTACGAGTTGCATACTTCTGGGATAAAGGCCAATCAACTACATGATGAATTTAATAGTACAGAGTTGCTGTCTTTCCAGGAATCCGGGATTTGGAATTAGATGGCCTCCTGTAGTGGCAGTTTTATGAATGTCAAAATCGATTTGTGAGACAAAGGCAGATCAGGAACAGTAGTTTTCAGAATTCACAGAATGACAAAGTAGGCTTATAAGAAAGAATGATGGATACTATGAAGAATACAGACTTCTTTGATTCTCAATGTGGTCAACGAAAGCCAAGTCCCGCAACGTTGGTGCCTTTCAAAGTGAACAAAAGGGAAGTAACTGACTTGAGTGTTTCAAATGATCTGAACGGCATAGCATAAAATTAAAATGAACAGGCGAACTGAGTGAACGAACAAAACAGTTGAATAAGCGAAGAACTGAGTGAGCTGAATAGATGGCCTTATTCGAATGCACTGGTGCACTTGGATCCTAGAACGATCTTTTGCATTCAAGTTTCTGATATACATGTATTTATCGATAGAATGATAATTTGCGCCTTAATAAATGAATCTTACACTTCACCAGTAGATGCAATAATGAAAAACAAATATTGTACTTCAAAATGCGACAAAAAAGTTTTCTTAATTTGAATTTGTAGCAAAAGTTTTTTGCAATTATGATGAATGAAGCATTGGCTGCCATAAGTTAGCAGGTGGCATTTAAACGCTTTAAATCTAGAGCGTTAAATCATTTTTTCACATTTTTTTTCTATAATGAGTAAATTAGAATCTTCCTTTTCAGGTGATTTTATTCAAATATGATATTACCAGTTTTGCAACTGCACTATACAAGCATTATAGAGTATAAAGTATTATATATGCACTATACATGCATATACGAGCATTTTTATAGTGCACATCACTCTTAAGCACTGTTTTCAAAAAATGCATGTAGTCTGCTACTTGCAGCTATAATCGATTATTCTTGTTCAACTGTTTTTAACTGTAATTTTCTATCATTAAATTACGAAAACATAAGAAACGGACTGTTTTGGTAAGTCAGTTTCATTGATTACCTACTACATGCCCTAACAAAGCCTACAGCTAAGCAGCTAATAGAGCAACTGAGTAAGAACTTTGTAATAATTGACACTACTTGAAACTATCTGAAACAAAACGAAGGTGCAAACAAGGTCTTCTTGGCAATATGAAAAGTAAACATGGACAGCTCTTGAAATTACACGATTTAAAATCTTAACTAGCAGTTCACACATTACCCTTTCCATGGTCTCTGAGGGAAAATTAAATATTGGAAAGGAATAGACGCTGCAGTCGTTCATCTAACTTCTTCACTTTATCAACAAGATTTATAACACTTCTAAACGTCTTACGTCGTTGACCAGACGACTTCCTTCATCAAACTGCGTTTATTTTCTCCCCATTCCGTCTTCATTAAAGACATGACTATATTTACTAAAATGTTTCCCCGATTGCGATTTTGTCCAATCGAGTTTTAGCACCTATGGCTCTTTCAATTTTCTCAATGTATTAAAGTTTCGCTCATGCAGTTCCAATCGTATTCCGTGCAGTCATTGAGATTGACTGTGCTACATAGCTTTGCTGGTGCCTGTCTTTTCTCAAATGGTCTCTCAACTATCTTTAAGTAGTAGCAAAAATCATTTGACAAAGAAAAGAGAAGCGTTAGGAAAGCAATATATGCGTAGTTTTCATCAATGAACTCACCGAATGCGATTGGAGTAATTTGAGTGAAGCTTCAATACTTCCAGACTTATTTATCCATTACTTATTTATCCATTTTCTTAAAAGTAATACTTTTACAGGCTTTTTCCAGATCACGCTATTTTCCAGACTTTCCAGACCCGCGGGCAGCCTGATTATTGTAGCAGTAAATGTGTTTGAGAGTTTAGTCTCGATAGCGTCACCTACGACAGGTGAAGAAGGTCGATAATTTCAAGCACCGGGAATCTGGACTAACAGGGGTACTGTATGACGAGAAGATGTCGACAAAAATGAAAGCAAAGGTCTACACAACCATGGTGCTAACGGTGATGCTGTATGGAAGCCAGTGTTGGGCAGTCAACGAAAAGAATCGCCAAAAGATCGCCGGAACAGAGATGCGTATGTTGCGAAATATCTTCAGGGTAACACGAAGAGAGAGGATAAGAAATGAAGACATTCGCGGAGCAAGCACTCGGAATTCATCCGATTGATAAGATCATGCGGTGGCATAGACTGAGGGTGTACGGGCGCATGGTGTGGAGATCTCGCGAACACCAGACCCAACTAGCATTGGGAATGCTTGTGCCATGACCACGAAATAGAGGGCGACCAAAGAAAACATGGGATCGCCAATTGCTAGGGGACCTTAAGATCATTGGAGCCTCAACCGCGGATGCAATGCACCGAATCGAGATGAAGAGGAAAATTGGGCTGCCCACTCACTTGGACAAGGCCTTTCAAGGTGAGCAATCAAGCTTCAAAGCAAAACTATTTTTCAATGTCTTTTCGCTTAAAAATATTTGAAAATGATTTATTTGAGCCTATTTTGATTGTGAACAGTGAAATAATTTGTCTCGCTGGGCCGTTACGCTAACTTCACACACACAGCTAACTCGGCGCGGGATTTTGGAGGCACAAACTGGTTAGACCCGGCCGCCTAAGATAGTTTTCCTTCACGTCCTGTTAAACCTGACTTTTTTTTCATGCTGCGTTGATGCTCTATCGAATTTATCGACAGGACTCCGGCCTATAACTAGACCCGAAATATAATACAAACAAATTATTTGTCCTCGTGCATAGCTGTCACTGTCTTGATGTCAACTTTCTCCGTGAAACAAACGAACAGAGACAGCAGTACATGCAAAGTTTGTGATACTTGAGGGAATGAACCGCTATAGTGAAAAAAGGATTGTTTTTTCACTCGGTGATTTAGTAGAGAAGACAAGCCTTCCTAGCCTCGATCACATCTACGCACCAAAGGTCACACCAGAGACAAAAATTAAATACTAGTTCGCTTGAGAATATTACCTCTTTCTTACCCTCACGTTAATCGTGTGTAATGGCTCCTCTAAAGCGCATTTTAAAATCAAAAGTGCACTCATATTTTTTGAAGAAGGATGGGGGATTTTCCTGCCTGTTAGAGACTGAAGAAAAACCGTGTGAAGCACACATCAACAAGATGGGAGAAGCCGAGTCATATGCATCCAACTTAAAGCGACATTTGATAAACTTTCATCGAAAATGATTGATAATTGATAAAGCAATCATCAGTAAAAATAGGTTCAAGTAAACCTAAAGATCTATGATGTAGGCTACCAGCTTATTTTTAAAAAACTAGGCTATATAACGTATGCTTGCCACCCGGTGTGGGAGTCCTATCAAAAAAGCCGGAGTCCTATCAAAATGATAGGACTCCGCATCCCTGATACATAGTTGAAGATATGATCTACCCACAGGCACGTACCAAATATTGCACAAATCAGACGCGCACTTTTATCTTGATATCTGAACAATTCAACCATTCTTTATGTTCAGGAGCTTTAAGAAGTTCATTCTTGAAGCGTCTGAATCTAAAAAATAGTTGAGCTTTTAGACTGTTGCGAGTTGTTTGATGCTGTAATCGCATACTTCTTTATTTGTGAAGAGCACATGATTACTTTTCTGCAAACAGTAAAGATCACTAATAATACAAGCACAGTCTTGCACATCGTCGACACACTATGACTCAATTCGACAAAACACATTTTGCATTTTGCACCTCGCATTCAAACCATGATGTATTGGCATCAGCATTTTCACACCCTGTCAACAGTAGTAATAAGTACGAGATTTAGAGATGGTTGGCCATTGTAATGTCTTCACATATCGTAATACCTAGTGATTTTCATAAACATGTATCAGGCTCTTATTCGATAAATTCTGTTTGCATGCATGCTTTCACCGTATAGCTATTTTGTTGAAGGAACTTGGAATTAAAGGTTTGCTTATAAAAATACTTTTGTTGTTGGAAGCTTCCTAGAGTGACCAGTTCATGTGAATTGGAATTTTGATGTCATGAAAAGGTTGAACTTGCAACCTTTCACCTATTGACCTGTACTATAAAGACCTTGCTAGCGTCATAGAGCGCATGACTTGCTGGGTTTCGGAATCCAAGTACGACTATGATGCAATTCACTAGCGATTTATTAAAATAGATTAGCACCATGCCTGCGAAGAAATGAGAGTATAGCAAAAGTGTGATTAGATATGAATGATGATGTGCACATTCCTATTCAAATGATAATTGCAGTTCTCATGAAAATAAAACCACTCATTCTATGCCTCTGACGACTTCTGATGTCAATTTAGCATGTTACTAATTTTCTTCATGAAACATGTTTCTGTGATAAGTACAGCTATCCAGTTAACTTAATGTGAATTAAATAATTTGAGCGTAGGCCACTAAAATATAAAGATGCTGTCACCAGCTTCAGTCTAAGCCTTCATCAGAAGACAAAATTTATGGCAAATGTTTTGAATTCTAATTGGATCCCTGTGACGATAATATTTCATTCGGCGGTGGGGCATATGCTAAAATAGTCGGCTTGTGTTCATGTGTGGACCTTGCCTACAGTCTTCATGCGTAGCTACATGGCCTATTAGCTGATCAAAATAGCACCATTAAAATTTATTTTTATGACTAGCTATATACAGTGCATGTATAATTAATTTTGCTCTACTGGCATAAAATTCATTATTGATTCATTAAATATACATGTAGAGCAAAATTTAAATTGGGTCTGTATCTCACGAAGATCAACATGAAATTGTGTCCACATATTGTCTAATAGTGGATCTTGATTACTATATTCTCTTCCGCATTTCTATTATGTATAGGCCTACCTATTTACATATAGGAATAGTTTTATTTTTGATCAGTCCTAGGAATACATATGTAGCTATGACCTGTAAGCCAGCTTTCTACGTATGATCCTACATTAGGCATTAAATCAATAGATTATGATAATAAACGACCTTTTCATAAAGTTCGTTTTTTATACATTGAATGTCTATGTCTTGGTTAGAATTTTACTCAATAAAGCTTGTATACATTACAACACTGTTCTTTTTAGGAATCTTTCTTAAACATGCGTTTGATTAGAATTGGTATAGGCCCTACATTGATCCTCTGTTTAAAACTCCGAAAATCTGATTTACGATGTGCTTGCACTAATATGCCCCTTGGAGCTCATAAAACGATGAAATTACATTGAGAAGCCCAGTTCTAATTGACGAAATTAGTATATTAGGATGCAGGCCAATGTGTTATTATGCTATCTAGCCCATGCAGCGCACACTGAACTAACATTGAAATTACTGAATCAATATTATTAGAACCACATTTCTGTTGTATGCTATTTTCTTATCAATTTATTTTGTGGCCACATGTCACACATACTGTGCCCTGGAACCAAAAGCTGCTGTTCTGGGTAAGGAAAAGACTGTATTGCACCAAATATTTCGGTCTGTGTAGGACTTTCTTCAGGGGTAGAGACACGATATAGAATGTACAACGATGTGCATAAGAAGACAATGTATGCAGCACACAGTTATGAATTTGACTAGTTTCGTAGCTAGTAAGCTACGAAAAAGTGGTCGTGGTAGTGAAGTGCTTACTCAGAATATGAGAAAAACAACAATTCATGCATGACATTGCAAAAGCAAACATAATACAGGTTTTGGAATTCAAGAAAGACTGCCTAGAAATCATCAGTGACAATCTGATTTCAATAGAGACATACTGCGTTGGTTATCGACAATCTGATTTCATGAGTGACAAAAGGCTTTCAACTCGGACATTGTGATGTTTTGTAGAAATGAAGCATGTTCATGGGTGGCATTAGGATTTCAATAGAAATATAAGCCAGATGGATGCATTGTTATCGAATGCTGAGCTACCACATTGTCAAGAAGTCGAATTGCAGAACAAGACAAGCGTCGGATAATTGAGGCCTTCACAAATGGTGATGACTATGTTCAAACAGCTACACTTCTTGGTATCGGCAGAACAACAGCAGATGTAACAACTCATCAGTAAAAGTGCATGCAAGCCTATAAGAAATAATATATAGACATGTGGATAGCAAGGTGTTCTTCTATTGCGCTGCATTTTAATTAGTCAGGTTCATCAATTCTGAAATACATGAATTGTTGGGATATCAGCTGGGGATGCTGTATGCACTGCAAAGGCGCTTTCTTGTGGCTACCTTTCAAGCAAAAAAATAGACTTCATTCAAAATAGATCGTATGTTTAATTCTGTATTGACAATGCTGAATTGAGTGGTAGGATTCCTAATTGGCATTTGCTACAAATTTGCATTTGAATGTCAATTAACCAATTCAAATGTTGCTGTCATTACTGTTTTCGCAAGATCTTTGATGAATTACCAGATGTCACTCTTGATGTGACCCATTTCTCAATGAAAATATCTATGTCATCAATTGAATTCTCGATCATATTCGACCAGTCGGTTCGGGAGTTTCATTTCATAATAGCAAAAGCAAGAACACTTTTCAGTGTGCACTCCGTGTTTTTATTGGTCAAGCAGTCAAATAATAAAATCAAATCAAAATTACATGAATTTTCGACCTCTTGGCCCTTGTCAACGAACATCAACAGTTGACAAGGGCCAAGAGGCCGAAAATTCCTGTAATTTTGATTTGATTTGATTATTTGACTGCTTGACCAATAAAAACACGGAGTGCACACTGAAAAGTGTTCTTGCTTTTGCTATTATGAATTCTCGATGTCTTCATTTGAAGTCCCTGTGTCACTAATGAAATCCGCTGTCACTATTGAAATCACTAGTTCACGTTAGTTGTTTTACATGTCACTGATGAAGTCCATGTAGTCTTTGTTTTGCTCTGTCCCTTCTGTTCTTAAAGCTGCTTAAGTTAATTAAGCTGCTGGTGGTCGATGAAACGAAAAGAAAATTAAAAATAATGGACCGCATTTGCAAGACATATTCAACCACGATTTGCAAATGAACTTGTCGTGACCTGCATTTTCATAAGTCATACATATTTATTCTGAAGTAAAACATAATGCGAAAGTCAATGGTCGCATGGGCACTTACAAGCAAGCGTTGATAATAGATGTACCACAAAATATACAAACGTAATGCTTGTCATCACATATAAAACACACGTGACATTTATATTTACAAATTTGCAGAGTGATCACAATATGAACAAAATTCTTAAGGTAGAAGTCTTCACAATCGAAGAAAAAAAGGACGTAGACATTTACAATCGATGACACTACACCAAGCATTATACCCACCACAATACATTACATAGACATATCAGCATAGAATATAAATATTCATAATTATGATATTGTAATTATAATGTGACATAATTATACAAAATCAGCACTTCAGCGATCATGCTCTCAATATAGACAAATTCATTGGCATCAATGGGATTTAATCTCTTCTTGATCTCCATTATGATGTGAGTCTCCATTATTAACAACAAAGTAAATATTCACAATCAAGCATAAAACACAAAATTAGTAAGTAATTTATGTAATGTGAAATGAAACACACGTGGTGAAGAAAGAGCCAAGTCATTGTCAATCTTCAAGCCAAGTGATATTGTCAATCCCGTCAAAAAAGCTCAAATGTTGAAAATTTTTGATTGCTTCTTGTTACGCACTACTTATTATCATCAGTAATTTGCGCTAAAAACGGCATGTACATCCCGGTACCAAATCGCGGGGTGGTTTGGTACCCCAAAGTCTCAATAATACCGGCATCAATCCTAAAGTTTGGCGGTCACACATCTCGGGATCTCCGAAATACTGATAGAATTTACTTCATATATTGAGAGCGACAAAATGAATAACAATGAATTATGGCTTAAATTTTATCAAAAATGTAGGTAATTAATTAAATTGTCAAAATAAATCATGGCTTTGCCACACAATAACAGAGATTGCCCAAAAGACAAGAAACACTAATCGAAAAAATCAATCAATATTCAACAGTTTTTGTTCAGTTAATTTGCATGCAAAGCATCTGTTTCGATGTCGGTGGAGAACCTACAGATTCGTCGGAACTCGTAGGATATTGGAGGTGACAATCATCGGTTGTCAGTAATTTTGTAGGATAATTGTCAGTCTACGGTTTACAGTACACTATTGAAGTCAACATGATAAAGCATTTCATGTTACGCCAGGATGCTATAGTTTTCTGTTGTAATACACTCAAAACGCATAGACTTTCAAAATGATGCATGCATGCTGTATTCGTGGTGCCATCGACAGCGACTGACATTGTTTCAATATGACATTGGCAGTCATTTTAGGCAGTTGATTTTGAGTATTTCATCAAGTACGTTATATTCATACTCCAGGCTTTTCATGCCAAATCAAAAGTACAACTGATTTGATTATCAAATCAAGCACTGACAATTGAGCGATAATCTTTTAAAGTATGTCAATCATCACTTCTCTGGTGCATCAGTACTGATAATGAGTAGGATTAGTTGATGTCATTTTCGCGAGAAAGGGATGTGAGTTGAGAAGTATTATGAGAAGCCTCGAACACATTGCAAATATTTAAGAATCACGCTCAGAAACCGAACTTTTACCCCTATCAGATGTCTATCGAGGTCGAAATCGAGTTCATGCATCACATTATGTCATTTAAAATGTAAGTCTCATCAAATTAGGTGGCGAATACTATGTGCACTTTCGAAACAGAGCAGCTTTACTCCAGAAATAGGATCAGTTTGAAATCTGAAGCATAATTGATGTAATGGCGATGGCCCCAGGTCACCGGGTCAAAGTTGCGATTCGGTGACCGGGTCAGCATTGCGGTTATTACAGTAATGTCAATATCTACAAAATGACCCAACCACTGATATGCAGCAGCAACTAAAGAATTTATGAGAATAATTCGTATTTTTTATTGTTTTTGAAAACCATACAACTACTTCACGAATGTAGTTGCACGCAGCTCACTCGAGCTTGCAAAATCGTTATATAAATTTCAAGCTACAATATCCCAAGGCTGTATGGATTGCCTAAAATTGCCTAGACTTGCTAAAATGGTGGACAATTAACTGCTCAAGCTGATCCTGCCATTCAGTTTCCATATCAAAAATTCGATCACAGAAAGACTTTTCCTCTTTCTGTGATCGAATTCTTCAATGCAAACTGAACACCGTTAAAAACAGCTAAAATAACCGTTAAACTTCACAAAAAATATCCGTAAATATTTGTTAAAATGATGACGTAACGCAAGTGTTGATATGGAAACTACTCCATCTACAAAGTGATGATGATAACAGGTATCAAACGTAAATTCACAAATATTCCCGTGACGGACACTATTGAAATTACATGCGATGAATACTATCGATCAAGCAGAGACCCTCCAAGAATAGACATGACCGCACTTCGTGAGTCCAGTCTACGAAACCTACTTGAAATGCGGAGTGCTAAAATTAATCTTTCTTCAACAACGAGACGTTCGTGCAAATTGATTGCCGCCCTTGCAAAGTCCATTTTCAGGCTCTTTTGCTATTTTTTTAGACAGACGGGAAAACGCTGCGCGTCTTGTTAGATTTGAACCACTGACCTCTGGCATTCTAGGCCAACGCCCCACCAGCTCAGCTATCGAAGGGCGACATTGCGACTGTCCTCAATTGAAGAACCCGTCTAAGGCAATCAGATGGCTTCATCCCTCAAGACAACATAGCATTAACCATCAAGCTAAACTGCTAATACCAAGATATCAGTAATTAAAAAACAGCATTATACTTTAGTTGGACATTCGTCGGACATCGTTTGAAACATTCGTTGGAGATCAAGAGAAGCTAGTGCTGAACTGATAGACATTGGACCGCTGACATTGCTCTACCTCCGATGTGTCGACGATAACTACACCATGTGCAATGATATTTCAGACAGTGATAAAGCATTTGATTCCCTCAACAAAAATGAATCCTTCAATTCACGAAAAGAGATCAATTCCATAGTGCAAAAATCATTGAGTTGAATGGCAAATCATTGACAATTGTCAATCGAAAAGCATCTTCGCTTTTCTGTCCAAGACAGCACAAGGTCAATCTGGTTCGCACTCTGTTTTATCGCATCCGCAAAACATGCTCACAAGAACACATCGATGAATAAGTGGTTGAAGTTGAAAGTTTGCTGATCAAATACGATATGGCTATTCCTTTTGCTTATATACAACTTCAATCGCGGCAGTTAATTGCACGGAGAAAGAGCACGCAGACAAAGCAATTTATCTCTGTTTTTAATTTCAATCGCTTTGAGCGTCAGAAGAAAACATGTGACGCACAAGCCCAACAGCAAAAAGCACATGCTCGTTTTCTTGTCATCGACTATCATTGTCGATTGACCATCAATTGTCTACTTCTAGAGTCGGTCAGAAACACAAACACGAAACAATTCATCTAGTGGATGAGGTGGACTATTTTCACAGTAATCCAAGTATTTATAGCCAGTCCCTCAAAGGACGATAAAACCGAACGAAACGACGGGCAAAGTTACAACGCGTTCATCATATGAGCCGGTGAGAGCGCTTCGATAGTGGTCACAGTTTTCAAAAAGCTAATAAGTCTGCAGCACCCCCCAAAACATCGCGGTGAATCAAGTGCCAACCGTGTCTATGATCCCGGACAGTTGAAATCTTACGTGGCAGATCCTCAGATGTGGCAGCACAAGGAGCTCTACTACGCGAGTCTTTTTCAAAAGAGGTTCTGCCGCATTGAAATCGGGACATCCACCTGTTGACGGTGGACCTGTCAGGTGCAGATACGCTGCTTGAGGTGATTGGCTGCTTCCGTGGGAGTTTTTCCTTCTTTAAACAGGAAGTGAATAACTGCCCTCCACTCATTTTTCGTGAATTCTGTCATATCAAAATCTTAACTGAATTGTAAGGCTGACAGCTGTCTTATAAATCAGCGTAGAAGTACATCGAGTGAATTCTCATCATTAGACATTGTGTGCTGTCGGCATGAAGACTCGAATTGATCTACAACAGATTAATCGATCTGATATTGACATAGATATCTGTGCAGAACTTTTGGAACGCCCCTCGCAATATAAGACATCCAATTGTGCCACTTACAATGTTCTCTATATTATATTATTATATTGTAGAAATTATAATGTTTTTGTTCATGTAATTTTTGTGAACAACTTGAAAATTAAAAGATCTCATGTTTACCTATAACGGCGTTATGACTGTGTACACAGGACAGGAAACTCTCGTAAACTTGTTGTCTTAATGATTATTTGTACTTTTGACTATCAGAAACTGTCATCGTTGCATAATTGTCACATAGGTTCAGAAAAATACGCCGAATGTTCTGGGTGGCGTTTTTGGGTGATCATATTGAATCATATTTTGTAATATTGAGTATCCGTGGAAGGTTCAAGAGTTCATTGTTGATGATACCGGTTTCTTCATAGTTTGTCGATGGCATTGAATAGGATTAGCAACACTGTTAGCAACGGATCATGTACCCATTACGGTTTATTTTAGAAGCAATATTAAAAAGAAAATTAAACTCTGCTGTATTAGAATATTTTACTTGTAGTTTGCTGATATAACTGAAATGTCATCACAAATATACGTTGCCCTTCAAAATCAGAGATGGCGACAGATGACAAATTTCTTAGTTCATTTCGACTTTCAGGCTGTTTTATTCGAAGTTCTCTGACACTTGGATATTGACTTTATGAGAAACTCAAAATCCAGACGCGAATTCCGCCGTTCTAAACATCGTGCGGCGCTGGTCACCGGCATGCATTGAAATTTGGGATATCGAGATATGAAATGACGGGAATAGATTGCCATTAGCTCTTTCATAGACTGACAGACTGATTATCCACAACTTAGCTGTAGCAGCGCAATTTTTCCTCATCCCATCGGTCTCTGAAACGCATCCGCATCCCGGGGACGGGCTACCTTTCTTAATTTCTAGAGTATCTACTATGATCAAATGAAAACTGATGGTAGAATAATTTATACGTGTGATCCAGAGTTGAATGAGGGAAGGGCCGGTGTGTTTGCTTGGATCACAGGCCTGCGTTCATGATTATACAAATACTAAGAATATTGAATTTGTGATCTTTGACCCAACTTCATAAGATCACTACGTTTCTAGATCCAGCCTTCAAGTCATTTAACTTCTTGCCAAGCCAAATGCAAGAGGAAAAGGCTTTAACTGCAATCCACTGTATGATACTGTTACTTGGTTGGAGACACTCAATAAACCAAATGTAGAACAGCCTGAGAAAGTCCTAAACAATTGATCAGAAGCAAAAATGTCATTGTTCCAACAAGCCTGCAAACGAAAGAAAGAATCATTCTTTTCATCGATGTGGAATGTGAAAGCATCTTCGCCAGTCAGTATGATCGATATGGTGAAACTTTGTTTGAGACAGGAGTATGATCAGTACATTAATTACGATATTAAAGTAAATTACAGATCTCAAAACAAATGAAACACAAATAGTGCTTTAAAATTATCAGATATCAAGATCGCCACCTACATATACAGTACATAGGAGCCATTCATCAAATCATCGTTAGGCATTGAGATCCTCAGATGGTTTTCTCATATTAGTGATGTTTGATGTGAAAATATGCATCCCATTATATCGACAACGACGACAAATGTGGAGTCTGGATCGATGGAATGTGTGAGTAGATGTCGATGGCTTGTTGAATAATGAATAATGAAATTCTGTATCATAGTGAATGCTCGTCAGTTGGACCACGATAGCAGAGGATCAATTTGTAATTGGTGAGCTTCATCGAGCTAAAATTGTGTGTTCTGATGATGATATTTTTGTCATCAGATCCAGTTCATTTTGTATGCTTTATTCAAGACGGTTATAAATCCAACATTGTTATAACCATTCAAATTAACTATGACAAGAAAACAAAAAACAAGGATAAATGTACGACAAAAAAGTGCAAAATTGTTTCATCCATTATGGTTGGGAATTTTGTAGATCATGGTGACAAAGATTGTGGTGAATGACAGGCAGTTTGAAGAAAACATGTCATTTCATTGGACGAACAGACCCTTCATGTTGACCAACTTACATGTATTTCATCCTTTCTTAAAAATCATCTTCAAAAAACTGGGCACACGGTCGGGGCTCCCTCCCAGTCGACGAATTGTCGGTACTACAAGATGAAAATGAATGAATGGTTTAACGTCACTGCTAGCCTTTATTGGGGCTTGGACGGTGTTGACATAGTCAGACTTTAATCTTGAGCGGCGTGGTACTTCAAGTCCGGATGCCCTTCCTAACGACTTCTATTTGGACAGAAAGACTGAAAGGCCAAAGACTGAAGGCCAAGCACTTAACCTCTGTGCCACAGAGACCACAATGATGTACCATGATGTACAATAATGTACCACACGGTACTCCAAGATGTTTCCTCACAGAGAACTGTCAGTCATGTTTCAGCACCACAAAATTGGGCAAAGTATCAGGTTTCCTGACAGGGCGACCAGTATCCGGAGGTTTCCTCAAAGATTTCCATCAAGGGCAAGCTGCGACGGCAAGCAGCAGATTCCTCTTTGATATGGCTGTCCGTTATAGTTGTATGAAAATGATTTCGTCATTTTCATAGACATTAGGCCTTCTTCATACTTCAGAGAATTCAGTCAGCTTGTGCAATATCCAGTCAAGCGAATGGCGATCACACTAATTCGTAAATTATGTATGATATTCGACCGATCTCATGAATCCCCAGCCGGCATGACTGATTTCTGTTCGCTAGTGTCAGATCTGTGAAAGATGGAAATTCTATTTCTCATTCCTTCATGTTTACCTCAACTCGTCTAGTTTTCACTTGCTATTGTTCAAATATATGTTTGCCGAAAATTGACTGAAATATTGAGGATTAAGAAGTGAGGAACGGAGAGATATTTTAATGCACATTATGGTTAACAACACAAAAAGCAGAAGCCAGATCATAGCCCAATGTACATGTAGAAATACATTAATTTGATATCTAATTTTAGAAATTTCCTGGTGAACCATTGGATAGGATCGTGCACCATCCAGAGGACATCGATGTATATAAATAATGGCTACGTGTGCATTTATTCTTCAAAGATGTCGAGATTCAAATACATGTATTAGCAGGTCATTGAAAAGCCTGTACACGAGACTTACAGCGACTTTATATAACAAATTCAACTCCTTTAACTACGTTTGGCTTTACATGCATGGTTAATATCTCTTAAATAGCCATTATATGTCTCATTTTCCCACTAAGCATTACTCAAATTTCAAGCACGTTGTTTAGGAAGAGACTCATTTCATTAAAACTCACCAATTTCCTATTTCTTTAAAAAAATCAGTTACTACTTGTTCAAGCTATACGTGAGTAGAACGGCATATTCTTCAAACATGAAAGAGTGTTACAATGGCTTTAATCACGAATTAGCCACATCGATGATAATTAACACCACAATTAAAGTAGTATCACATATGCGCAAGATGTTGTTCCACTCATTTATAATTTACATGTAAACTGATTTCGATCGTTTGTAGGTTTCACAATTCATTTGATGAAATGAAAATGTTATCGTCAGCTGAACCGCTCTTCGTGCCAGAGTTGGCTTTTTCAAAAGCACGTGATATGATGTGTCCATTTTCATAGAAATAGTATTCAACAAATAATGAAATCGTAATGAACGATTGAGGAATTTATGATAAATAGACTCCCCGCTAGAGCAGTATTTTTGAATGCAAATAGTGACATGAATGAAATGCTATGATGATATAGGCCTATCTATCTGACTGATTTGGTGAAGTTTTATGAAATTCTAAATTTTCGCTAACAAAGGCTTTTGCTGATGAATTAGACAACACTAGAGCTAGCTCAGCTTAGCTGCAGCCAATCCTTTTAGCTGCCTGCTCTGGTCAACCCACCAACAAATCTTTAGCAAGCTTTTGATTCCCTTGTCAGATGCCAATATTCTTCCTGATTATCTGCATGAAAATTGACAACCTACCTTAGGCGTCTGCTCCATTAAGGTATTGAGGCATCGGATTGCAGTTTTCGACACACTACCGTGAATAATATAATTTCGCGTCGTATTGCGATAAAGCATCCATAGTAGTCTACAAAAATGTCAACATACTATGCGTTTGCCCCACATTGATCCAAATTGATCCATGATATCATTATGACGACACTTTTCTTTGATCAATAACTCAACAAATGAATGGAGTTGAATGAATGCCTTAGTGCCAAGGCATCAAGATTTCGGGCATTCAATGGCTCTCCAGGTCGTCAATACTGTGAGGAAAGTATTCATGAATAGATTTGATCAAATTTCTTCATTTTCCCAGTGGCTTTGATGCAATCTAAACAAAAAATTTAATGCAGATTAAAGCCGTCATTTGTAGCATTCTGTCTTTAACTACTCTATCCATAATTGATAACGGAAAAAAGCAACGCATTTTACTATTGTGAAATTCTATAAACTTGATACTTTATCATACATCGAATCAATTTAGTAGTAGTCTGTTACTACATACAAGGTTGCTGCGGTTTTCAAGAGATCGATATCGAATTTGGTAACATTCAAGAAAACGCTCTAGTGTTCGACCATCAATTTCTGCATCAATCTGATTAATTGATGGCTCCGGAAATTCTGCGCTGATGTTGATATTTTCAGCCTTTTCTCTTCAGCAGGTTTTTGCTTCCTCTGCATCTATAGACACCAATCATACCAGCTCTTCGATGGTCTGACGGATAACAACAAAGTGATTTATTGGGAAGTTCATCAATCCGACGACTCGAATGATAGGTTTTCCCTCTTCTTATCACAGTCAGAGCATCTTCTGATAAGCTGGAGCCGTGAGACTGATGAACGGATTTCCTTAGAGAGAATCCCTTTTCCTGACCAGCACTTTCTTGGGTGTCAATACGCATTTGATCAGTGCCTCCAGTTGGGAGAGCTTCCGAACTCCGTCCTCATTTTGGATGCGGTAGACCTTGCTCAAAAAGCTATCACTTCCCATAGATTGTTGCTCACAATAATTTGGAACTCTACATGTAAGTCTGGCCAACTTTGCTCGACCTCTCTCCAATATGATGCGTCAGGGTAATTTCTTGGTTAGATATTGGCACCATTAACAGACCACTCTCCTGGAATTGAATCTATCTGGCATTGACGCCACTGTGTATACACCAAAAATACAGGCTATATATTCAGTCGGGGCACATGCATCAACATAAAACACCATTTGGAAATGATCTTTCAAACAGTGAATCGTTCCTAGCGCAAGTCGAGGTGTAGCTGGTGTAAACTGGGCATCAAGCTGCTTTTGGGGATATCAATTCAGTGTATCTCTCAATGGTTTTCTTCAGAGGTAAGATGTCTTACAGATACTTGGGTGATGTAGTAAAGAATTGTAAACAGTTCTTGCGAAATGCCGTTTTCGTATCTTCGGGAATATGTTCTGAAAGCAACACACTTTTCGCGCCGGCTCCGATGTCAATTTCCGATAACTTGACATCCACTTTCGCCACATCGATTGTGGCGAGTTTTCCGCCATCGAAGAGTGATTCCTTGCTTGAAGAAGAAGGCCTAATGTCGCCCTTTTTCATAAACTTTATCATGAGACATCGTTGTGCTTGTATGAATCACATCGTTGTAATTTAACAAAATAGTCTTCAAAATTTGTCGCCGCAAAAGCAGCGCAAAGGCAACGAAACAGATTTTCACTTTTGGATCATCGAGGATTCTACAAATCTTCCTATATCTTGTGATTTCTTAGATATCCCGTTTGAAATTCTTCTGACATGGCAAGAATTTCGATAAATATTTTTCCGAGTCAATCCACTGCTAAATAACAGCAATAATAACTTTATTTTGCTCACTGCATTCAGAATCGGTGAACATTACAAATGCGATGACAATCTGTAAAGACATCTGAGAAAAGTAGCTAAAGTTACCACAACACGGAAAGACAAAATGTTTTAAGAAGAACAGAAATGCCGAGATCAATTTAATAGCTAGCTACTTAGAAAACTTGATAAAAGAGATTTTCAGGGAGGAAACAATTTACAAGACCGACGAGTGATTATGAGCAGAACGCAAAAGAGACAACTCACGTAGTGGGAGACACCCATTATCAGCGACAAGTCTAAAAAGCTTGTGGCACGATCTAGCGGCAGATTGGATGACGTTATTATTGTCACGAAGATTAATTCCGATGATCTAGCAAACTCTCCGCTCAACACAAGCAAATAATCGGTCACATTGCGAAAGTAAGCAAAGGAGTACGTCAAGACGGACCGAATAAATGCTACGTAGCACTTGAACATGGTGTGGATGTCACAACCAGCTTGTCCAAGATTTCGAAAGATGAAAATGTGGCGAGAGGCCTATCTTCCAATATATGAAATGTGTCCGGTCCACTGCATACCGGATGAAAGGACAACTCCCAAAAACGAAGAAGAATTCACTCGGCGCGTCACCAAAAATTCACACAGGAGACAAGGAAAATTCCTTTTGGTGATAACTTCCATCACAAAACATTTTTTTCTACTGACTGGCAAATAAGACTTTGTTGATCAAGAAACAATGTGGTCCAATTCATGTTGAAACTAGTCGTAAACATGCTTTTCTTGAAATCTTGAAGAAACAACTCTTGCCAACTGATTATCATGAGCTGATTTCAGGTGAGAGATGCAGGTTTGGGTCCAAAATGACTCCGCAACAGCACTCTTGCATGAAACGAAAACGGAACACAACAAGTAACACAAAAGAAACAGCTCGATTGACGATTACTATAATATTAGGTGAAAAAATTGATAATTTACAACTACAGTAGAACCCACTTATAACGGACTCGGTTATAACGAACTCTCGGATATAACGTACTCCTCTTGCAGACACGGACAAAAATTCCTATTATGTCTATATAAAATGCCTCGGTTATAACGTACTCGGATATAGCGAACTCTTTTCAAGGGTCCACAAAGCAAATTTTGATTTTTTACAACGTACTTAGGGATGAAAGTACTTATCTGAATCATCGAAACGAAGCTGACACGATTCTGCAATAACTTGCTGCGTTTGATGATGGCAGCAACAGCTCTTGTCATTGGCTCGGAGGAGGACAACTTTTGAGTGTCGAATCCGTCCAATGAGCAATCGATAGAAGTGAACTGGAATTAAGACATTGTCTGTGATGGTGTCTTCTTAACGCATCACTGCGCAGTTTACATTGTTTTTTTAGTCATTCAGATTTTTAGATTCATGTTCAGAATATTGCATAGTTTTTCTTACACAATAGAGAATTGTTGAGACACTATGCTGTTTTCTCGAGTAGGCATGATCATACATGTAGGGCCAGAGCATGTACATGTATTTATGGTGATGCATAGAGAGAATTGGCTGGTCATGATGGATAGGACCTTACTATTGCAATTGACAACTTAATTTGGTGCAGAAGTAGGCTTCAATACTTCTTATACAGCTTGTTCTTGCACACCTCGGATATAACGTACCAATTTTCTAGGTCCCTTGAAGTACGTTATAAGTGGGTTCTACTGTATTGATACTTGTGAGATTTGAGGTTCACAAGTGAAGACATAATTCCAACCATGTACAAGTGCATGCCACTGTGATGACACAGTTATCGCATGCTGTATTTACTATTTTCTTTAGCTTGCAGCTACCGCTTTAAATCGTCTCTAAAGTTGTACGTGTCTAACATGATTAGCAGATAACTTCTAAGTTCATCGTAGCATCACTCTGCATTTCACCAAAATGATCATTCTAAGCAGCTTCCAGATAATCAACGCATATATAAGTATTGAAGTCATCTGAGTTTGCAGCCATTTGGTTTTCAAGCAAGCAGAATGAAAAACAGAAATACAATCTCATGAGATAGTGCTCTACAGAGTTGATGACATTTGGTAACTAGTGAAGCTTCAGTCTGTTGATAAGTATCGATCTCTACAATTCCATTTAAGCAGCATGACACAACAATGTAAAAAGAATTCAGGATTATTTGGAATTTTCAGTAAAATTTAGGTTTTTGGGAGAGATACCAAAAAATCCATGTTTAGGACTTTTAGGAGGAGCAGGAGGCCTGCAATTGGCTCCCCCCAACGGTTGCTACAATACCCTGCGGGAAATGAGAAACTGGGTAGTCGCACTTTTGCACCTCCTTTACAGATAGAAGCTAACCGATTTGAAAAGAAATAAAACATAAGTCGGTAAAAATGTCCTCGCGATGATTACACGTGAGTCTCATACGTTTTCATTCGCATGATTCATTCTTCCATGGAGAAAATGATAGACAAAGGAAGGATTCAAAGAAAAAATTGCCTATTCGGCAAGAGGGTGCTCTTCAAGAGATATTAACTGCTTTTATAACTCATTGATGACATACTTTGTATCTTTACGTCAATTCTAAAGGGTCTGCAGATATCAGATCTCATCATGCCAGAAGTATTGACATTCGCGATTGGGAATTACCTTAGCGCTTTCATGGTCGTTGTCAGTCGTCGGAGACAGCAATCCATAGATGCCGGAGTCTGAAGTTATTGTTGACCAAACAACATTTGGTCATCGGTCTGCCTGCATTTGGGATGTGCAGACAGGGGCGCCGGCACGCCTTGAAATTTAAGGTGTCGAGATAGGAGGCAAGAATAGATTGATAATCACAGCTTTAATAGGTGTAGTAGTTGCCTAGCAGGAAGGCATAACTAATAGTTATGCTTAATAATACTTTTGATAATTTATTAGTTTAATAATAACGTTAATAACAATGTTTCAGAATTGCATCCATGTAACCTAAACTATTCATAAGATTGTATGTCTACCATGGCTGACTTCAATCAAGACAGTAACGGCAAATAAAAATGAATGTTTCTGTAAAGTACATTGATGATACATTTGTTTCCATATGCAGCAAATATTCTACAATTCATCATTTGCGAACACACTATTTGTAGACCGACTTATAGTAGATCTATCGGGTTAAATTTCAACTATGTTTTACCTAAGATTATTGCGTGTCGTCGGCTCGGCTCGGTTCGGCTACAACAGCGCACGGCTGAGCTCGGCTCGGATTGAATATTTCCAAGAAAAAAATCGGCTCGCGGCTCGTCTGGACGAGCGGGATGGATGTGATGGTGAAAGAATATTGATTGAGGAAGGAGAAACCCCCCTGTTTCCTGGGTGCTATTTATAATGCCATCTTGGCATTCCGGCAGCAGGTGGTGAAAAAGGTTGAGAATGGTCTTGTGGGATGAGAAGTTCGGCGGGGAAGGATTGCAGATGGAGTAAGGAGTTCCTGAGGGTGATGTATGTTGTGCTGGTGAGGAGTATTTTGTTGTATAGTGCGCCTGCGTGTACTCCGTGGATGTCCAAGACGTTGTGCGGTTAGATTGAGAGGGTGCAGTTGGAAGCTGCGAGAGTGATCAGAGGCACAGTGAGAAGTGCGTCGAGAGAAGCCATGTTTTTGGAAGTTGGCATATGTGAAGTGAGAGAGATGGCGGAGTGACTGTGGATGAGTGACTTGGAGAAATGTGGGCATGTGAGGACAATCGTAGAAAGAACTGAGGATTCAAGGTGGTGTGGTTCCGAGGCGTTTGGTGAGGAGGGATGATTGGCGGTCTTTTTCCGGAATGTTGTTGAGTAGTGTGATTCCGGAGGGGATCGAGAGGATGAAAGTTGTTTAAGGCGAGAGGCATGTGGGATGGATAGTGGAAGATGGGAAGTGTGAGGATGAGGACTACAGCAGAAGAGTGGAGATTGACAAAATTAGGAGTGTGGGGGAGGTGAATGTGACGCCATATACAGATGGTTAGGGGCGTTGTTGGAAGCTGTGAGATGGCTGTGTAATCACCAGGATGATTGAAACAGTAAGATGGTAGTGTCAGAGTTTTCCTAACATTCTCCAGGGCAATGCGGGTACAATTATTTGCAAACTTTGTTGTAGATGTTCAAATAATTCGCCAGCAAACATCATATCAAAGACCGATGTTTCATCTTCGGATTCGTTTACTGTAGAGCGAATTTTTTGACATGTGCATAAGAAGCAAAATTTCAGATGTAACTTCAATCAATTGAAGAGTTTGGAAGTTTTTAGAAACATAGTTAATCATCCTTTTGAGATGATGACGACGGAATCTTCCGTCATGCGTGTGCAGTAGAAAACAAGCCACCGTATGAAGAGGCATGACGTAGACTTCCGTCATCAGCAGTTTAAGGGTAAACCCCTATCTGCAATTTCGTATTATGTTCGCTTGATATTTATACGCATAGATCTTGATAGAATTATCAAATATGACAAGTTTTTGGTCTTTATTATCCGTGTATCAGCTGATACAAATACTGATGATTGAAATCAAGGCATCAATCATCATGCTAATATAATGTACAAACACTTTCTGTTAGAAATTTCGGCGGCCAGTTACATGCAATTTAAGTATCAGCAGTGTGGTTTTAACTGATGAAGTGTTATATGTCAAGCAAAACTGATCATTTGAAGTAGAGAATTATTTTCGGATCACTTCAAACAGCTACTATATGTTATCAACGCTGCCAATCTCTCTGTGACCACTGGAAAATCAATCATGTGACTAATATTTGCACATGCCTTGACATCACACTTGTATGAGTGACTTCGTGTTTGAGCTAGCCGCCTGAAAAGCTGTCAACTTCTCACAAGGTGACGCAATCTGTTGCTTTAGATTGTCTCAATTTCGTGTGTCGACCAACATACTTGCGGTCACATTCCGTCGGCCTTGTGCTTTGGGATGTCAATCTGCGTGCACACGTGCAACCTTGACAGCTACACTCGAGCCGCCTGCAAACACTCGAATGTGATAAGCGCATTCTTTTTACACGCTGTGTCCAGCACGCTTCCTGGCGTCTTGCAAACGTCGATTGTGTTGTGCAATTGTCTCTCGCAGCTTCCCATTGTGAGTAAGCGACGGCGAATACAAACTTCCCATTGCTTGCACTTAATCTCCCAGCCTCTCTTTCTCCTCTTCATTTCTCTTTTCGCATTCTACTCCACATTTCCGACACGAGGTTTATGGGCCGGCGACCGTTCACAGCAGCGCGAGCCGGTGTTCTATAACAGACATGCATCGGTCACTCACCAGTCGCCTCAGTGACATAAAGAATGCCATGGTGTGAAATCTTTCTCATTTTCATCGTCCTCATGGAGACTCTCAACGCCGCCGCCTCACCTGCAGATTGGATGCCCCTCCTCTGCGCTTGTCGAAACATTCACCCACAAACCATGTACTGTAACGCCCATTTCGGTAAGTAGGCCTCTACTACTTCCAGATAAACTAGGAAGACATCAGCACCAAGAATCGAAAGAGAGCCGAAACTGCAATCGGCTGCATTTGTTCATTTCGGTCAGCGGATTGCAGCATTTCACATGTGAAATAATGATTCTGTGAAGATGCTGTGACCGATAAGCAATGACAATGCACACGTAGCTTACAACTTAGATCAGCTTGCTCAGCTGAGAAATTTATTAAGTTGAAAACTATTAAAAGTCTAGGGTCTAAAAAATACTCAATTGCACATTTTTGCATTTTCTCAAATATCAACATGCGAATTAAGATTAAATTCAGGAAACTGATGAATACTGGTTTTAATAACAATTTCAGCCTTTCTAGGTGTCTTTTGTGAGTGTTTCGATGGGTTTGCCATTAATGCAATAGTATTTGCTATCTCATATAATACATATTAACTCAAACCACAACTGCTGATGTTGTAATTTTCGAAATACGGTAAGGTTTCCACATATTACATCAATTCAAAATAGGCTTTGTCTGAGGAATCGCTCCTAAAAATGCTTCAAAACTTCATTTAAAACCTGGATTCAAACCCGCGTCTTCAAACATGAATTTTACGCTGTGTTATAAGTGAGTGCAAACCCTGTTTTCAAGCACGTTTTCATACCGTATTTTTCAACAAGCCCTTGAAAGTGTAGGCCTACCATATTTTTAATCCTTCTTTCGATCCCAGTTTACGTCAGCTTTAGTTTTTACGTCACTACTCCCCTATACTTGGGGCATACACGGTGCTGACATAGTCAGACTTTTCTGGAGCGCTGCAATCTTTTAGTCCGGATGCCCTTCCTGCCGACTTCCAATGATTCTTTCGGGGATGGACCTCTGGACCGAAAGATCGCTAGGCCGAGCACTTAACCACTGTGCCACGGAGACCACATTATTTCCATCCCAGTAATTGATAAAAGTGATTTATACTTGATGATTGCACGTTGATGCTACTTTACCAATGAGAACAGAGTAAGACAAATGGCTTGCAATAGAGTGGTCAATAATACACCAATGCTTAGAACACCGCCAATAAATGTAGCCGATCCCTACAAATGTAAGTAGTATGATATAAATATGCGACATAGTAAGCTTACGAAGAGCAAGTTTTCAGCACGTGCTTTATTTCACATGTCAGAACATCCTTAGAACTCGCCGATTCATTTGGTAGGATAACATCACGTCTTTGAATCTCTAAAGAGAATGACAACTATTAAGTCAATACAATGTGCGAGCTCGTCTCCACCGCGGACTTCGGTCCGATTCCTAGGTCAGGCGAGTGCGGTCGGGGAATCAAGGGTGTTGGTGTCTTGTATTGACTTAATGGTTGTCATTCTCTTTAGATATTCAATGAGCTACGACAGACCTTTGTTGTCAATCATCACGTCTTTTTGTTTCAATCCTTCAATTACCAAGGATGTTTAAGGCGGCCGAACCTGTGATTTCGTAACTGCCACAACTCGAGTAGGCTAGCTAACGGCTTATTAAGAGCAACTCCAAATAGCTTTCATTATAATTTTGCATGTGACTGGAAAAGAGGAATGGTTAATTTAAGCTCTTCATGCAGTCAGTCACCGAGAAGTGCAAGTACTTTTTGCAAGTACCTCAGTTGACGGTGATCAAAAACATCTTTTCAAGTGACGCATTATATATACAGTCACTGTATCATGCCTCAATAGCTTATCTCAACACTTACATTGCATAATTAGCTGCTATTTACAATTATTCGGATAGTAATGTTTTAGCAAGGCGAACATATGCTTGGAGGACCTATGTAGGCATGCATGTATATTCAGAAGATCCGTGATTCGTGTTTGGAGTGATGAACAATTTAGAGTTGGAAGAAGTTCCAAATATTTATGCAATAGCCTATCGCTTGGAAAATGCGGCTGGTCTTTAAAGTGGTCAACAGCAACTGATATAATACTTCATTGGAATTGATGAGGTTCCTAGATCAAGTGAAGAACCACCGATACCAGCAAGCAAGCAAAGAAGTCGAATACCAAGACACAAGTCATTTGCCATCGAGTGGAGAAGCATGAGACCATCTATGTTTGCATGCAGCACGCATTTGAAGTTGTCGCCGAGTGCTACGAATGTCTACAACGCACATGTAGGCTTATACTGTATGTGCATAATTCTGCAATCATGCAGCACGCAGTCCATGCTTAAACTGACTTAATGTAGCCTATAATACAATAATTTTACCAAATGAAACTGTCATTTTATTTCACAAAATTGTCTATTTTGATAAGATGCATAGTCGCTTGGCCAAATTTGCATTGTCTATTTCAAAATTAATCAGTTCGGCCGTTATGACCACCCTTGGTATTAATAGGAACAGTTTGAGCTCAGTGTATTTTGGGACAAAACAATTTTTAGAAAACACGTTTTTTTCAAATGTGTAGCTAAGAATGACTACTACGTACAATTTCAGTTCCATGTTTGTTCTAGGATGATGTCTAGTTTCCTGGAGTCGTACTGCGGAGGTGTGCATGTTCAATCAGAATCACATCGATTAATGTTTCTTAAGAAACTCCGAATTAATTCTGAAATAATGGGGTTAAAAGAAATTGTCACAGTTAAGTCTGAGGAGTTTTCGCCTGAGCGCTATGGCGTCGATCCGCTTCTTAAACTTAACGTTTGCGGGAATACTCCCGTGGATTTCCAGAAGAATATGAAGCTATCCCCTACCTCCAATCCTGCCGATAATTGTCGACCGCGCAAAAGAGTTGCTTTGAATTCTAACTGACACGAAAATACAATAAAACAAATAAATAATCTTTTCTATGCTCGGAAGCACATTAGGAGAGCGCCTTTCTTCCATGAGGCCGAGTTTTATTTATCCCACTATCATTCGTTTGTGCTGAGTGTTTAGCAAGAATACGGAGTGTATCTATTTTAAAAGTCTTAACTCCCCAAGGTTTGAACCCAGGTCTCCCGGATACAGAGCTCACCTCACACTCTACCACAAGGTCAATGCGCCGAGTAAGAATAAAGAATAAACATTGACTTCTTCAGCATTAAAATGTCTTTAGACATGCTGATGACAGTTAAATCAGCAGTTTATGTGAAATATGGTTTCAGTTTGAGTATTATCCTGATTTGAATAATTTCCACAAGCACTTCCGAAGAAATGCGACTGCAAGATTGTGCTTCACAAAAGCCTAAACCATCAACTGATATATAGTGGGTGTCTTACACGTATATCTGCATTTCCTCCAATAATAGCGCCCTCGAATAACAGTCGCATCTTGTGTCAGGAACCTGCAATAGTAGCCGCGGCTTCCTATCTGTTTCAAGTCACATATTTTTTGCGTAACGATGGAAACGCTTATAAATACTCTTGCATTTCGAATTATTTGTTGGCTTCTCGATCGATTGTAAATTATTGATTTAGTGGTTTCTTCTTCGAAATCGCTGTCCGTATTTAATTTGGGTAAAACATGCAGAGACCGCGAAAACTATTCTCCTGTAAACTCAATACAAATAAAGGATAGATTCTACAACTAGATTCAAACTATAATAGAACAATAGAATTCAATGCTAGATTATGCTAGATCTCACCACACATAAGAATCACATCTTTACCATCTTCGAAAACTATGAATGAAAGGAAATCCACGGAAATTCGTACTATAGAGAACACGTACTATGCAATAGAATGTTTTGATTCTCATCAACATCCACTTATCTCCCATTTCTTCACACAGCCAAATTCCTATGAGAGAATCGAATGCTCATACTCTCATCAACTCTGATGCAATAGACCCCTGGAGATATCAGTCCATCGACATGAGTATCCAGACAACTTAACGCTGCCATCTTCCCGTTAAAAACCTAATTATCCAACGAATAGCGAATGAAGGAAATTGTTGAAAGACGACAAATTTCAATAGAAATAAAAATACCTTCAGCAAGCGCATTGCAGTTACTATTTGAAACGTTTTATACATACACTACATACCGGTATATGCCACTATCTGTACAGGCAAAACTCATCAAGTTACTTTCACTTTAATCACACACATCCCTCTAACTTGAAGATTTGTCCGATGACGTAGGTCGCAACAAAAACGTAAATAAACCTTGCAACTTGGCATTTTTTTGTAATTAATAGAATTAGATTATTACACCACACTACTGAGATCAAACTGTAACATCATATACCACAAGAATGAACTGACACTATCTGTAAATGCAGGGGTGCGAATTAAAGAACGGCAAAGTATTTTTGCGTCGAGGTCAACAAGCGGGAGGAATTTTCCGCTCCGAAGTTTAAGAAGTGATGTGAAGATGTTAAAGTTTCTTTCCATTCTTTGTCTATGCTCCCAGTCAGATCAGAAACGTGACTGTTATTCTTAAGATTTACGAACAGAAATAAAACAAGTATTTGGTATTTTTCAATCACGGCATCATGTCGTCTCTATAACCTTAGAATATTGATATGTTACGAATTACGAATGTATGTATTCTTTCACCTTTGAACTGACTCATCAGAACTCAATGACCCCAAAATTGTTGCGAAAACTTAATTCAGTTTGTTACATGGATCTTCGCGAAGTGAGCTCATTTGTCACATGTGAAGTTGATACACTACTCATGTCATGAAAAGATAATTAAAAAGAGTAGAATAATAAGTTTGTCAACTCTTTTCTTCAGTATCCATGACTAAAACAAATAATTTTTAAAATATCAGCTAAATAATTAAAAACTAATTCAATTCAATTTAAAAAAATAATTTTTTTAACAGTAACTGGTCATAAAGTCCATTCATCTCGGCTGTTTGATTGTTTACGTAAGAATTTTATGTATTTAAGTACTTAGAGCTAGCTTAATCGTGACCATGAAATACGCTTGACCCATGATCATGATCAGTAAGTACTTAATCGCTTTTACACTATCATTCATAAGTCACTCATCATGCAGATGTCAACTAGGTAAACTAAATAAGATCTGCAATTAAAAATATAGCAGGATGGTTTGAGATCATCGGCAACATACGTGCAATTTTACAATTCGTCATAATCATTTGGAGATTGGAATGTTGTCAAACATAAACAGAAAATTAGAGATGTGGTCATGACCTTCTCATTGATCTTCTTCTCTATAATTCGAATCCGCCAGAAATTTTCAAACATGAGATGTCAGGCACATGGAATATCAAAGGAGATTGAGAGACATTGGTCAATAACATAATGAACTCAATTTTCGGATGCATTCCTTTCAACATTTATCTCTTATGCCTTTCATCCATATTGCGGCCTTTTCGCAACCTTTCGACGTGCACTTTTTGGACAACATTGCGCAACAATGCTGATCCCATAATGGCAAAAATATATTACCAAAATAGGAGATCAATGCGAATCCAATGGTGCCCCTAGGGTAGGGCCCTGCCAACCTCGAACGATGCCTAGAGTGCCCGAAAATTGCATTTAAAATTTTTTCAAAAAACTTTAATTTTGAAAATAATTCAAGAATGAAAGGGTTAATTATAAGTCAATGTTTGCCAGCATTTTTCGAGGTCGAAATTCGCTTAAATACTCAAAGTGCTTCTACAGTCTATTTTATACAATCGTCTGTTTAACAAGAATTCTGTACAAATATAAGAAATCTTGAGAATGACCTACGTCGTAGGTCGAAAGATCTGGCGCAAATAAATTGTCTTTTCAAATTTATCGATCTAAAAAGTTATGGGGAGTCTAACCTGAAACATAAGAAATCTACTTAAGAAGATAAGGATTCTATTTCGCATGACATGATTTCTATTTGGAATAGAAGAATGTAACTCTTGCAGCTTTACATTCATGATGACACAGTAATGAGTTTTGTACTTTGTAAAAGTTCCATCTCTTTTATCTGCTTCTAGGCCTAATTCATCAATTCCCTAGTTTGCCCTTCATTTTTCTGTTTTCCTGTCTTGGATGCTCTACTGATAGATAACTCCAATTAATTGGTTGTATCTTAAGCTTTGAATAGCTGCAACTAATCATTATTGTGTTTCAAGCGAACTCACTAAGCGATGATAAGTTCTAGTAATCAAGAAGATTGCAAAAATTCACAAGAGAATTCAAATTCGGACCAGGTCGTCGGACTTGTCCACCCCATCCCACCGGTGATCAAATTTCTCTACTTGCCGGTTAACCGATGAAATTTTGCTTTCACTGGCCGATCAATGATCGGCCGGTCGACTACTTGACCTGCTAACCGGTCCCTGAGAGGCGAAAATGCTGCATCATCCTGCAGTATTATTGCTGAATGTGCACCATGCAAATTTGCTCATCAGGCATGTACATCAGACTCACAGATAATCAATGAAGTCATTAATAGTTACATCAACTACTCATGTCATATACTCAATAGTTGCATGTCAATACATGCTGTAGCTCCTTACTTTTGACAACAATATAGAAATACGTGCTATTATCAAAAATTCCTATTATGGTGATGAGTAGGAAGCTAGGACAATATGAATAGTACCTGAATTACAGTGAACTGAATTGCTAATTTAAGAAGTAATTTTGCATTTGTTCTCATTTTGAAATGTAAATATTATTCCTAGAATTACATGCGCTCGCTTTCAATAGGCTCATCAAATGATTGTATATGCTGCTTAATTTGACAATGATGAATTTAATAGCAATTTAGCCGAAATTCCAATTGGTAGGCATACATGTAGACCTACTGTCGCAATGGCCATTCATATTTTATCTCACGTATGTCGTATGTTAAGTAATACGTTTCCACTTTAGCATCATTTTGCTGTACATGGACGTAGGCCCTTTTTGCCACGTTGTATCATTTATTTTTACTTAAGGAAACTTTTCAATTGAAAACTGATTTCAATAAAATGGACGAACATCATTAATTTGAATTGACTAAATATAATAATTATATACTGAGTTGCATCCTCAGTTGAAAATGGGAGCAGACCTGAATGGCTGCCATTTCATCCAATATCAGTAATAGTCAGCAGACGCAGTTCAGATCTCTCAAGATTGACACAACTCCTTATTTAAAATTGCAGCCAGACCCGGGCAAATTTGAGACACACAATTAACACATTAAGTGAAATTTCGACGGGTATTCATTGTATACTACTTTCAACACACTGCTGACACTTTAATTATTGCAGGCGCACTAACTTAAGCGACATGTTGTTGATGTGTTAGAAGTATTTTTTTTTAAAGAACACCAGTCGAAATTTCATTTAATACGCTAATTGCGCATCTTGAATCGCTTAGATGGTGCTTGATCAATATCGGTATTTTCCTTTGGTGTACGTCACTGCATCGACCGTAGAGAATAATAGATCGGCTAATCAAACTGAACAATGTTCAGTCATCTCTGTCCCTAGGTGAATTGATACGAAGTTAAATGGTCGGTTGGAGCCTATGTGACCTTCACTAGTTAAAGTGGATATTTTGGTAGCGATTGCTAGGGACCAAAACGCTACCAAGTTGCTAGGGACGATATTTTGGTAACAATTTACAGCAGTGATCAAAATTATGACGCTACCTGACAATCTCACAATAGAATGACAAAAGAAAATTATCGATATGTGTCATGAAATGCGACTAGTCGGTTTCCAAATTGGAGTCGACTAGTCGATAGTCGGTGGTCAGCCCTAATTGGTAGCCCGAGATTGGGTAGGCTGATGGTTTACAATAATTGAGATAGTCGATAGGTCTCGAATGGCCTTGCAATGCTTCCGATATTTTTATGTAAAAGTATTTGCTGATTTGCCCAAAAATTTAACCAATCAATAGACGCGTTTTTAGATTTGTCAAATCTGCTGTAGCTTTTTCAGCACCGTGAATGCATTCAGCTAATGTAATAGCAAAGATAAATATGTAATTGTGCAATGTGCATTCATCAGTTCCCTCAGAACATTCAAGCGTTAGGTACATGTAGTTCCATTGATATAATATCTTTCAGAGACAATTCGATACAGCAAATTTGACGAGTTGATTATTTAAGGCGACACTGAAATGGAATATAAATGATACACACAGTATTTCCCGCTCATAATACAGTACGACGCCCTCTATTAATTAAGAATTTATTGAGTATTTATTATTACTAATCAAATTCATACTTTTTAAAAAAAAATTATTTATCAATTTTAATTATTAATTGAGTATTAAGAAAACTCAAACGACACTGGAAAGCATAATTGTATTGCCTGGTGGTGCAGTCTATATTATCATAGAATAAGTCACATAATAAAAGCATCACACGCAACCTTTTCTAAAAAATAGCCTAGCCTACAAGTTTTTTTACCTACTTGTGGCTGTCAGAGTCAAGAGAGGGGCTCCTGTCTCTGTCAATTGCTATACCATATCGCCGAGCACCGAGTGATGTCATAACTCACCACGCTCAAGTCTTGTATGTGAGCGTCAGACCTGCTTTCAAGTGACAGGGAGAGAAACCGCAATTGCATATATCGGTAATTACAAGAAAAAAGTCCCATGCTGTGTTAATTAATCGGCATTGCAGCAAGAAACTTCCTAGATGAGTTTCAGTTCTAATTCATAATTTTCCGTAAAGGTTCTAATACACATGTAATCATCATTGTTATTCGATTTGGAAAAATATCATGCGGAAAATCGCACATTTTAATAAGCGCCTTAAGCGATGCAACGTATTCTAATTTATAATCGGACGTCATATCTCAGGTTTGCGGACCTCTGTTATGTTATTTCGGACACAAGCCATCCAAATTAGTGAAGAATTAGTAAATTAAGTGAGAAGTAGAAAAAAACTTCCATGTCAAACAACCGTCCGACAGTCCACATTTCTGGAAGGCCGGCGCTAAGCCGGTGTGCTCCGTACTTTAGTAACTAGCCGACAGTTAGATAAATAGGACCGTCAAGATCCAAGCGGCCAGTTTCAATATGTACATTTCACTTGCCATAATTCGAAATCAGAGGACGAACATCTTACATCTAAATTTCATCATTTTCAATTATGCTTTATTTAACAATTTCATTTCCTTTCATTTATTTTTCATCAATAAATTCATAATTGCATTCATAAATCATGATCGGTATTTGACAGGTAATTCAAAATGCTCGACTGTCGAATGGTCGGCCGGTCAGACATCGTTCGGAAAACTAGACCCGATCCGACCGGTTCCAACTCTGATTCGGACATCAATTCAGCTAGACATGTTCCATAATCGAAAGATCGAATCAAAGTCAAAATTTCTGCTCCTTTTTACATAGCAATTGGCAACCTTAAAAGTGCATAGAAAATTACAAGATGAAAACCAAGTGGCAAGCAGCTGAATGATAGCTGCCAAAACATTGAATTTTGTTGAGTGAAAATTATTCCGAAAATTTAAAAAATGGTCAAGCTTGTCAGATTGTCGAATCTATATGTGAGCTCCGATCTCAAACGTAATAAAGAAGGTCACCGCTAGGTACGATGCACAAAATGAGCAGACTTTGGAATACAATCCTGATCTCATGTTATGATCCGATAAATATACTACTATAAAATACAATACAATTCGATAAAAATAAATACAACTGCCCAAACACCTCGCCGCAGCCCTGCTTGCAATTAAAAAACATAATTATTCTGATTCATGTGATGAGTGAGATTTCATGAAATGAGCAAAATCGCCAAAATTAAGTCAAAACAGTCAAAACATGAAATTTACTAATTTTGTAGAGGCTCTCAAAAATCAAATATTGAATCATGTGAGCCACTGTGCCACGGAGACCACCGTGGCAGTGAATCATTGAAATTACATTTACATTCACAAATGTTCAAATGTTCAATCGAATAACCAACAATGCCAATACCACTATGTGGTCATTAACATGTTCAAACACCGAATTGAAATTGCTTGTCATTGAAAGTGTGGGAACACCCAGACATTGATTCTGACCATGAATGAAGCAACTCTTGTACTGTTTGTGTCTGTCATCTGCACATCAAGCGGCCAGCTTGTCAAACTGAGTCCAATCATCGATTAGGTCAATGCATGGTCAATATCAAACTAGTATGAATGAATTGACTGCGAAAATCAGATTCCACTGGTCAGCTGTGTTTTTTCACCGCCCCTTTTCCATCCTTACATTTTAAGAGTGAAGTCTTTAGTTGTAGGCCTTTCTACTCATATGCTGTGGGTGACTCGTGTGCAGCTTTTCCTTTGTTTAAGTACTAAAACATTCCAAATAAATTATCCGATCCTCAAATATATAAGTCGATGTTGAGATTATTCGAAAATAAGAAAGTTAGGTGCCAAATTTCAATTGCCCAAAAACTGGGCGGCACTCCTGTGTGCTGTAGGTACATGTCTACCTTGAGTTATGTTTTCATAAACAGCCTTGTCAAAATTATGATATTTCGCCCTTTTGATTTCTACGCAAATTGACGCCTATGTACTTTGTATGAGTACATGTATTTTCTTCTAATCAACTTCCTACTCTTATTTACCTTGTTCTGATTCCTATTCTAGAATCCTTCATTCCTTCTGATTCCACAATTTCTTTCAGTTCTATAATTTTGGACCACCGTAAATTTTGCTATTTATTTAATTATCCTTTTTTTAATCAATCGTTTAAAAAGATTTCGTCATTTTTTAATTTGAGTGATTTTTCAGTTTTTACCGAATTTGATGGTTTATATTATCTTCTGCAGCTTTTAAAGCAATGAAGGACTGCTACATTGTCAATATAACACTGTAATTGAATACTTTAGTCAACGAAGTGTCCAGTATCTGCCTAGTCCATCTTCTTGCAGCATTTATTATTGAAATAAAAAATGCTAGAAATGTCCTACTGCGACTGCGGGAGTGGCATTTTTGTGCGACTACGATTCCGCACCCCTTTTCAAATTTTACCGCAAGCGCATTTAAAATGTCACTGAAATTGTTGATAAATATTCATGCTTGCTTTTGTGAAAAACACCTGCCGTTTTCTTGTAATAAACTCCGTGCATTATTCTATTTTGCCTCGCTTTACCCGGATTCTATAGGAGTCTCGTGTCGTACTAAGTCATCGGTAAAAATATATTCTTTCGACCAAATAGTGACGACCTTCTTCTAATGTTAAATTTTTGATTAGTATTTGACATGGACAAATTCTATTCATTCCATTCGTGATGAAGTGTATCACAAAAGTTAAAGTTTTCCTTGAATTCATATGACGGAACCATCAACTTTGTCTAGCCCTTTCACGCCTACTCACTTCTCACGATTCACTGTTCTTTCATTAAACTTTGCAGTCTTGATGATTTGATTACTCACTGACCATCGAATCATTTGATGTGAAAATTGATGGCACTGCTGACTAAGACTCATGAATAATAACCTAGAATGTGACAATGTTCGAATCGGTATCATGGTCAGGCGATCCCGGGTATTTGGGGGAGATACAGCAAAAGTAGGTTACCCCAGGTTGTATTAAAGACCCGGTACGATGATTCATTTTGACTGTTCTTACCCGGGCTCTATTGGAGGCCCGGATTATGATAGAAGATATCATATGTGTCAGTCAGATTTTGAAACGGTCCTTGGTCCTTACTTGAATGAACGATAAGTTGAATTTCCGGTTCAATAATATTTAGATGGCAAGTCAACATCAGGTCTAAATTAAAAAATGCTGTAATTTTAAAGAGGAAAAAGTGTGACACGGAAAATATTAAAGTCATTGATAAATGAGTCCTTTTCCTCGAGTGGACGTTACAATGCCGAGTCAGAGTCGGCAACTTTTTCACATCGAATCCGGAGCTTTTGATTCCTACTGCGCGGACGTGGCAATTTTCACGACTCTGGCTCCCGGCGACTGTGAACGGAAAACCTCACTGTAATCAGTGCAGATGAATAATTGCAACTGTACCATGTGTATAGATAGATGCCAACGGCTTTGCCGTCGACCGATAGAAGGCGAAGGACGCCGAAGGCCAGTTTAAAGTGTAGAATTTTACATTGTATTTTAACTAAAGAACAAATTTCGACCAAAGTATGAGGAATGTTACTGAACTTGTTTTCGGAAAAAACTGAAATGATCTCCTGTCGGATGGCCAATTATACCGAATCTTCTCACAAAGATTAAAAAGTCAACTTTTCAGTACGAGGAGTGACATCGTTATCGAGAGAGCGCAGCGATTAATTAAACAAATAGCGACTTAAAAATGAAAATAACCGCAGAAATGATAATATAGGAAATAATAGTAGCAAAAGATGCGAAGCTAGTGGTAAAAGATACAGAGGTCGATGGAGTGAATTTTATCGAATATCGTCCGCTATCTGACAGAAAACCAAAATGATCTTGATAATTGTGTTAATAATAAATTGTTTACTAATTTGATATTTTTGGTTCTGCATTTGGTCGACCTGATTGAATTGAACACATTGTAATGCTCGTATGTTTCAAATGCTAGATTAAGGCACTTGTCAAGGATATTCAACGTAATTACAATCAAAATAGTACAGATGAAATAAAATCATGACGTAAATAAGCTTTGCAGCATAATAGTTTACCATGAACTGCAAAGTTGACCAGGGACTGTAATATCAATGGTAATATCAACTTTTAAGCACATACATAGACATGTAGTTATATGACTGACAAGTTTGCAGTCGTTTCATTTTCTTCACTTCGAGTCGTGTTGATGAAGTTGGTGTGTAGTTCTTGTTTTTCTAATAAATGACAGGTGAAATCTAACACTAGGCAGACTGGGTCACACGTGAGTCAGCCGGAACAAAAGCCTACAAAAACATTGGTGTGCTATGCGGTCAAACGTACTTTCTCTGCACTTCTTACATTTATCAATTGATAGATAACATTCAGAGTTCGGACATCAAATGTGCGAAGAAGTGTGACGTAATCATCTTCACTTGCATCTCTATTTAGCCTGGAGTACTGATGAGCCATTAATGACTCTACCTCTGACGAATCTCTGTTCCAAATGACTCAACTCTTACGACATCATCTATAACCATCGCGCAGTCAATTTCATTTTATGCGGAGTATTTGAAATATCTTTAAATTTCATGCTCTTTACAAATTGACGTATAAATACGGAATTTTCCCTAACTCCTGATCAAAGCAAGCAAACGTTTTCTGTCGCTGAGACACACACGCAGCTCAAATGAATTATCTTAAACACCCATAGCGTCTTTGTATCAATGTTTTTATTATTATTTTTATTATTATTCGATTTAATGGACCACCATTTCCCAAATTTTTGTCTTATTTCTGTCTTAGAAGTTCAATGAACACATTTCGTTGTGGGGTCATAATAGATCCGTGTCAAAATGGCATTGGTCCAAATATGAATTAAATGCATTCAAATGACTATGAAATTCAACTATCTTAATGAATTAGGTAGGATTACACACTGAACTAAATGCGGAAATCAAGATATATTTCCTAAATTTTAAATCCAGACCTACAAGCGAATGATCAACAACTTAGTCAACGTTTTTGTCTGAATGATAAATTTTTTGTCTCCATGATTTCCATTTTCTCAAGTAAGGAAAGAAGTTTCAATTTTTTCTTCACATTCCCTGCAACCAAGCTAAGCTTCATTCCCACAAAGCGAATGGAATTATGCATGCCGACAAAAAGTTTGACGACTTCTCCAGTAGCCTCTTTCTATCTACTAGGCGAAATTTCTCTACTCAAACTTCACTGATGAGAACACTGGAGAAACTCACGAACGCCTGTATGAACCATATGCCAAAGGCATCTCATAGGCGTTTGTGAGAGAGAATTCTAAGGAAATTATCGAATTGCTTGATTGGTCTGACTAATCGCAGTATTAAAACATAAAAAATGTTAGGTCTAATTGCTATGTTAGCGATAAAGCCTACTTTCATACTCAGGAAATTTCTAAGACCACAGGTTGCTTATTGCTGTGCAACGTGTATTGTTAAACAGTTCTTGGATCAAGTAAATTAGAAGTTAATGCCATTAAGTTATAGAAATTGCTCGAATTTTGGAATCCAATTTCAATTAATTGATTGGTTCGCAATTCCAATTCTAATTAATTGATTGATATATTTTCCAATTTCAATTAATTAACTAATTTGTCAAATGAAATTGCAATCAATTATTGACAATCCCTGCCGTCGGATAAGAGGGAGAAAGGTCCGGCTTTCTTAGCTGCATATGAATCTGAAGCAGATTCAGCACAATCTTTTAGGTTTGCTTCTTTTCAATGTTCCTCAGCATGAATCCTTGTGATAAAAGTGATGTATTAACGTATTCAATTATTTAAGTACATGCTTCTTTTGTTTCTGTAATCATGCACTTAGAATTCATGTTGATTAAACTTTGAGGAACCTCATGAATTTGCAAATGCAAATTACAATTAGTTTTCAACACTAAAAATGAAGCTTTTACGTCACGGTTCTCCCACAGGCGCTTTGAGCGGTGCTGAATTAGACTGACTTTTGCTGACGCGATGTGATACTTTTAGCTAGCCTTCCTGCTGACATCCAGTAACATTTTGGGGTTCGACCACATAACCGAGAACTCACAAGATCAAGTATTGAACTGATTAAATTTTGTAGTTCCGCTTGAGCAGCATGTTGTTATATCAGTCCTGGTGCGGTTAAAAATGAAAGAAATATCGCATGAAAGTGACATGAAATCAACCAAGATTTTGTCTTCTCAGAAGACTTTCAAAATTCCTACACCAATCATCTTTTCACTTCTCTTTTGTTAAACACATCTACAGGAGTAATTTTACCAAATGAAATAGCTTATTATGAACCAAATTAATTGAAAAAATGAATTGGCGCAGTACTCAAGTTGTGCTCCTAAAAATGGCTACATACAATTTTTTCTTAAGTGATCGAAATCACCCTAGATAGCGGCACTGGTTGTCCTGACATTTCTTTTATTCAAAGATATGTTTTACACTTTAACCTACGCAATGTTGACGTCCACAGAAGCCTTGAGCTGCGTGAAATCCAATCAAGAAGACTTAGTCCATGTACAAATGTTCAGTGCATGTCACAAATGTCCAACAAATGATTAAGTCAAAGACGAAACGTCGTGTACATAATGAAATTTGCGGTCGAAGATCATTGATATATTTTTTCTCTATTGAAAGGAAGAAGAGTTAGGAACTTAATAGACTGCAACATTATAAGACCTCACCGGCAAAGATTCTGAGACATCGAATAATGAAAAGCCTCTATGATGTTGGCAGGGACGAAATCGATGTAACCTCCATGCATGATATTGCATTTTCTACGCTTAGCAGACGATCCACAATTTATTTGTAAAAGATGTGAAGGACCATCCAGTCGACCCACAAAGAGTACAACTGGAGGTAACAAAGCCGACGTTGTCTAATAGCGGTGCACTGAACGTTCGGTTCGGCAGAACTTCTTGTTAGGTTCGGTAATGTACTTCAAGGTTCTGCACATCCCTATTGTCTTAGTAAATCAATATTCTCTACTAACTTCGATTAGTCTGAAGACACTTCAAGGATTTGTATTGCGTAACTGATTCGACCGAATTAAATCGAGAATGTAGGCCTATTTCTTGCTAACGGAATTTCAATAAGTAGTACACTGCACTGACACCTCTTCCAGTTTTTCTGTGTTTATCATGTACATACATCCTCTCTATTCTCCGGTGATATATTTATATTCTAGAATCAGGTATGATAGACATCAACAGTAACATTACATTAAACACATATAACATGAATGACATTTTAGAAACTAGTAAAAAATCGCAGAGAATGGAAAAACATCGCAAGTCGCTGGAAATCAACAGAAAAATCTCAGCTGCGATTAAATCGCAGGCCGCACCAGGACTGTTGTATGAAACAACTTCTCAGGCCACTTCAGGGATGAAAAGGAGGTAAATTTACAAACACTTAAAATTTTCCATCAAAACTTAGGATTTCTGCACCAGAAAATTAGGCATGATAGTTAATTCAAAGTTCTACATCTTTGACATACGACTGAAAAGACAATAGCAAATATTCTTGGATGACAGCTAGCTATCATTGTGACCTATTTAAATTGGGTCATTTCTTCTATTCCTTGCCAAGTGGATGGATTTTTAACCTGATTATCAAATAAGCTTGTTAATCAGGGAGTCTTTCCTATCTACATGTACATGTCGAGTGTAGATGCAGTACTTTGTGATAATAATAAAGTATGAATGCATTCAGTATATTTACGTTTACAAGCAACAACAAGCGAACTGAAATGAATTGACCAAGGTTGGACCTTGGGTTTTGGGTCGACCTTGAGTAAGTGATACAAAACTTGGGTTTTATATTAATGCTGAATATATACAGATCAAGTTACAAAAAATTAATATTTTGATTTGAATCTTAGGAGAGCTACAGAAGAACACCATAAAGTTCTGATACTTTATCAAATTTTCACTGGATTCACAGAATATTTCGAAAATGAAATACTTGTGATTATTAGCTATTTCATTCTGGGTAGTTGTTGCATATTTTATAATCTTTGCAGTTTTCTTCACACCCTTAACTTTCTGCGAAAGCCGACATTTATCCAAAAATGAATTCATTCCGATTTCGTATTCTAAATATGTTTAACCATGTACTTACTACGCAGCTACAATATGTATCAAGTTTGTTTATATTTCTGAATGATAAATAGAAAAAAAGTGCTTTGCTATGAGCAATGTGTAACTCAATCGTAATTAAGTCAAAGATCTTCAATTAGTCAATATATCAGTGTAGGCTAAATAAAAAGAAAACTTTATGACGTAATACATGTACTTAGGCTACTAATTACAATTATTGCAATAATAAATCGCTTCCCACTAATGCCACACTTCTCATGGGCCCAATAGGAATTTTGGCCTATAGAAGAATCTTTATGTCAGCACAAAATACAAAGACTGCACTTCGTTTAGTTGATTTCATTCATTTATTTAAACTTGGGCTTGGGTTTTGACCCCAAGTTTTTGCCCAACCTTGAACTGATACATTTTCACAAGATGAGTATCCTAGAAAATTCTCTAAACATTCTTGGCGCTGTCTTAAATCTAATCCGGGTATGGCTGCATATTAATGAGGGAATAGCGTTGATGTCGAGGGATATGAGTTCCTGATATTGGATGGCATTTCTGATACTCAGGTTACTCAGGTATTTTCC
The DNA here is from genome assembly GCA_907163375.1 of Prostheceraeus crozeri. Classification (NCBI taxonomy): domain Eukaryota; kingdom Metazoa; phylum Platyhelminthes; order Polycladida; family Euryleptidae; genus Prostheceraeus; species Prostheceraeus crozeri. Next base: position 299,304 of record CAJQUW010004163.1, on the reverse strand, counting down.
AATTTTGTTAATGAGCAATGGGCATGCAACTTAATTTTTAGTTGTTCGATGAGCTAATTGAGACAATGGAGACCACATTTATCTATCTTATTTCATCCACACTTCTTTCACGCGCAATGTGTTGCAGTGAATGCCTCTCAAGCTCCCACTTAGAAGTTTCAACCTACGCCTAGACAGTTAGACAACCATATAACGACACACGGGAAGTTTTGGCAACAAGAAGCTGTAGCGGTTATGAGGCTATTTCAACCTCGCCAGCCCTTCCGATTGCAGACAGAAAGGTGTAAGACAATAAGCAACGAGATATGCACAAACTTAGATATCATCATCGTCTTCTTGTTGGCCTACTATGTATTTTTGAAGATCATCCATCATCAATGCTCTCAGCTTATGAAACACATAGAACAAGCAATAAACTTAACCTATTTATCACATGCTAAGGATGAGCTGTGACAAGTATATATCACAGTTCATGTATAGCCTAATAGTCATCGACGATTGTCTAATGAAATCTTCGTTTGCCAAGCCATAATTTGTCAAACTTCTTGCAAAATAAAACATTTTACTACCAGCGTTGAAAATCTGAAGTCAAAGAGCTGAAGGGGCTGTCGAAATTTCGTTTGATTAAATATCCTATCTTTTTCCATTTGTGACTCAAAGAGCTGGTGAAGCATCTTAAACATCGACCTGCTATCTTCCAGATAAGTGAGGTGACAACTTCATATTTGGTCATACTATCACGCCAATAACCCACGTTTTACGCCACAAATACATTCTGATATTACAAATTTCCGCGAATCGAAACCTCAAGGAAAGAGATCAACGAGCTTGAGACTCTCTTCCGCTACATCATTGAATCAGCATGCTATTATGTCATCTTTTAACGGATCTCGGATTTATTTTTTCAGTCGGTGTCATGAAATCGCATATAAAATTTGGATGCAAAATCCAGAGAGTTTTATCCTTTCTCGTCATAAAAGTACCGCATTTTCTCGAATAGAGCCCGCACCTAAATTTTGATTTAGGTGTTTTTGTGAGTTAGCTCACATTCATTAGAGTGGGATGCATACAAATTTTGAGTATAGAAATGAATCATTGTCTTAATTGCTATCGGCAAACAGACACCAGGCAGAAGTTAAAAAGGAGATCGATAAACCGAATGCGCTTCCAATCAATATCTACATGTAGATTATACAGTATGCAAGTGCAATGAAACGCTGTTATATTTTTATAAAAAAAGATAATGCTTTTTAGTTGAAAAATTTTATTTATACAAAATTACTGTTCTTACTATCTTGATGATAACTCAATGCATATGGTAAAATCAAAATCTCTGAAGATAAAAAGACCAGATTGATAAGACTTCAAGACAAAATTTTGAATGGTACATCATTCTAAAGAAGCATCTAAGCCTACTTGCCACGAGTCCTGCTTCTCGAATTCCTCATAATCCTGATCATCTTCTTCCTTCTTCTCAGTCTAGTGATCAGACTTATCAATGGGGTTTTGGAGGAAAAGCGACTTGGCTTCCTCGGCTGGTTGACCATCTTTCACACACTAATCTTAAGGTGTGTCTTGCAGTTAACAAATATAAAACATAATACATACAAACCGCCCTCGAATAGAGCCCGCGCTAGAGTCGCAAAACAGTCATAAAACCCGCTGGTTATATTCGAGAAAATGTGGTAATCTGATAGAGGAAAATGAAAATCATGAAGTAGCTTTAGCTTCGCAACTCCCCGTCGGGGACGTGATCGGTGCTGAGATAGTCACACTTTGCAAGGTCGATGTGAAGCTTTTATCCCGGATTCCTTTCTCGCCGACTTCCAATGGGACTTTCGGGGCTTGACCACACGACCAAGAACGCAATCTGGTAAAGCGTCTAATTATAGCTAATCGGTACAGACGAAAGACAGGACAAAAGGACGGAATGAAGCAATGAAAGAATATTGATATTGCATCATATGGGTCTGATGTACAAGAACAATCAAAGTAGGCCTACATAAATCTGAGGTAAATGTAGATCCGTTGCAGAAAGACTCCAGAATCATCTAACACGAAGTGACTCAAGAAACGGTGAGAGGGTCAAAACCACGTTGCTGCGAAACATTGTTTTGAATTCTCAGTATGTGAATTAATGTTTCGTAATGAACGGAAAAGTGCATGATTGGATTGTTTTCCTATTTCTGAGTTTTCGAGAGTGGTTAGGGGTCACTCAGAAATGTGATGCTTCATTGCTCCAGCGAATATCGCTAAAGTTGAGTGTTGCAGCATGAAGGTGGATGCAGTGGAATGCCTAAATGAATAAACTATGTTGCACTCGAAAGTCAGAATTGTCCCTCTTTCATTCCATGGTACTGAGTGTTTTTTTTCTATATACTGAGAAGCATGGCTCGACTGCTTTAAAATTCTTAGGCTCAACATCATCAACATTTATCATATATAAATACAAATGCATGCGGCTCGTAAATAATTCATTAACCACGATCACTTCGACTCAGAAAAAGACGAATTTGTAGATTAGGCAACTATCTTAGATCTTGTAGATTAGGCAACACTTCTGAATCTGCTGTAAGAAGTTCGAATAAAGCTACGATTCATTTTATTTTTTTTTATACAGCTGAGTAAAATAAGTATAAACGGATTATCCACTTCAGCTGATCAGATTCACCAGCACTACAGTACAAAGAACAGGTCAAGTTTTGTGGATTGTAATATTTGTAAATGATATATGCACTAGATATTTATGTGAAATTTCAAAAATCGATGTAGCTAGAAATTCTCCGACCTTCTCCAATCCTAAGTAAAGCAAAAAATGGAAATTTAGACATTATAACAATAGCGCAGGAATTCTCATTTCTCAATGATCCAGGTAGACAGTTTCTAACTATTCTGTGTAATAGTCTAGAACCGCATCACATCCCGGCTTTATAAGAAAATCCGATGACTATTTCCTAGGGCTAAGGTATCACGTTGATGATGTCTAATATCGCATTGATTCAATTTTTCGAAGGGTCTGTAATCTAAATAGAATAATTAAATGTTGAGTTGCATTCTCAGTCGAAAAATGCCAACAGACCTGAATAGCTGCTATTTCATGCATTATCAGGAATCATCAACAGGCCAAGTTCACATCTTTCAACATCAACACAACTCCCTATTTAAACTTGCAGCCATGCCCGAGTTAATTTGAGATTTGCAATTAGCAAGTTTGCGAAAGCTCAACGAACATTCGTTAAATATCACTTTAAACACACTACTGGCAAATCGCTGAAGTTAGTGCAGCTGCAATGATTGATATGCGCTGCTTAATACTGTCTATAATCTGCATCCTTATTGACGTTTTACACCATTCCTGATCTTGTTTGAACTTGGTTCGAAGATTTCTCTGCAGAATGTGAAAATCTGAATGAGTTTTTCTTTCTATAACTCTATAATGTACTCCAGAGCCACTGACAGTTTAAAACCACTTAAAATGTTATACACAGTACTTAAATCCATTCATGAGCAATGAAGGTTTAGTTCGATCTTAAAAAACTGAATCGAATGCCAAATTGCGATGTGATGCCTCATTAACGCGCTAAGACTGAAAATAAGCTTTGTGCAGTAATACAAATCAACATTATTCAGCTGAAAATCAGGCGCTCGGCCAAGCATCGGCGAATGTTCTTGATTCGACTGAGAGCTCGGTTGGGTTGAACCTAATAAATGTTTGGTGTTCGCCCGAACCTCGAAATATTCAAGATGGTGAAATTAGTCCGACCACCCATTCCAGCCGCTTTTTAATGCAAGTGAGCCACTTCTGAAAATGGACTTGTCCTATATTTTTGGTGTGTTAACATGTGACACCACTTATTTTCGACAGAAAATACCTTCTTCGTAGAGGAAAATGAGTTCCAAATATAAAGTGAGTGGGTTGAGACGTTAAGTTGATCAAATAAAAGCCAACTCCGATAACAATAAGCACTCGTCAACCAAAAATGACTCTAAGAGAGATGTGCCAGCAATGTATGTCGCAAATCTGTCAAATGGTCTAACAATGAGTTTGTCCGATTATTTCTAAAATAACCGGTCGAGAATTTCGAGTCGGTCCGACGTCCGCTTTAAATAACTGCAAGACGGCAAAAGTCCAACTTCAGTCTTATTTGAGCACCTCAGACTTCAGATCGTACAGGCTACAGGGTAATCCAAGCCGACGTCAGAGCAATCAAATTGAGAAATTAGCTAACAATTATGAAAATTATAGAATTCATGACAATGCCTATCAATCACATTCAATAAACCCATTGGGCAACTATCTGCACCAGTAGTTAATATTTACAAATCTTTCACATAATTTCGATGAAAGTTGCCACTAAGACACTTTTCTAGACATTTTGGTGCGCTTGGTTATATTTATAGCACTACAAATATAATCATTCATGATATTGTAAAAGTATCAGCGTGTTTATCCTGCAACGCAATATGTGAAGCTCTGAAAAAGTGATAGATGGCCTTCTTTATGAAATTATCACCCCAATACTATCTCGAAAGTCAAATTCCGTTCTTTTTATGGGGAGAACTTCAAACCTAGGAAGATGTGTAACAGAAGTGTATCAAGTGGACTACGAACATAACTCACGGTGATCGAACTACGCATATCTGTTGCTGTGTTTGATATGCATTCGTCTTTATGAGACCGGTGCTGTGACTGACAATACACCAATTATGACTTAGCGCCATCATTATGTTCGCATTCAATTTGCAACCAATGCTCACGCATTTCGCAGTAATCTACAAATAAAGGCCTAAAGCCCATAGGATACTCTAAAATCCTAAAAATAGCAGAGTGCCAGTTCGCCTGAGCTTAGAATAGAAAGATGTTCTCAGACTTGAACAAATTAAGCACAAAAATTCCTTGGAGACGTAAACGTTGCGTTTCGCCCTACAAGGGCTCGTCAATGCGGCTCGGAATGGACAAAACTAGTTTAAAATACCTAGAATGCCTGAACAAGCTGAAGTGCCTAACTTGTTCAAGTCTGAGAATATCTTTCTATTCGATAACCTGAAATAACATATACTCAGTACAATAATCAGAAAAACAAAAACTCAACCGTATGTTATGTCTATTCATATGGATAATGTTGACAATTTCTTAAAAAACAAGGGCCGTGTGCACAAGATTAAAAGTAGCTGGCCGAATATCAAAGCCGGTTAGGTTGCCGGCCGGTTTCCATCTCTGCTGTGCCTACCATAACAACGGTGCAAATCTACTCATTTGAGGTGTAACAGCATAGTTGAGGCCATAGCCACAAGTACACACACTTACACATGTATCTGTCGCGTGCACATGTATGGATTACGATATGCTCAACTCTGCCTGCGCACTTCCATGAATACACCAAAAATGCATGTGCAAAGCACATTTCATAATGTTGATCTTTGCCGTCACAGAAAATTACTATCACTTGTTGTATGGGGCAAAATGTTACCCCAGCAAAAGAAAAACTAATTCTGAAGATTAGACTACAAATTGAAGAAAACAAATTGTACAAAGTTTTTATTGGTCACAGGTACAAGTGGTAAGCGAGGGATGCTGTCATTCATTTTTTATGAAAGTTAGGATCTCCAGTGCGGATATAACAAAAAATGAGCTTACTTTAATATCATGTCTAAATTGCTGTGATTAAAAACAGTTTGTTTTTTACTATATCCACAATTCGGGATCATCCCGTTCATAAAATAGTTCGCAAGTGTGTAAAAGAATCGAAGTCGAATAGTTCGAAGTATGTACACATGAAATGACATCGAAAAACTGATTATTGATCGATCAATTATCTGTCGATTAATCTGGGCTAACCAATTACCCCTTTCCGTTGCATGGCGGCTGTGCTACCAGATTAATAATCAGAAAGATCAGAAGGTATCCCCATACAAATGCGATCTTGCTGTGTAGCCAACGCAACGAGGCATCTTCCCGAAGCCCTCGCTGTTCCGCTGCTCTGTGTACAATACTCGTATTCGTTCTTCGACTAGTAGCGTTCTAAATCGTTTAATCAGTACATGGATCATCTAGTATAATAGACCTGATTCTGCCATTCCACTGATTTCCAGAGGAATGGCAAAAGGTTGGCACATTTTTGGTGGAAGGCACCTTCCTTCTGTGTATCTTAATCAATGGTGACTGACATGACAGTGACACTCAATTCAAGCCTTCAAGACTTTACGCAAAATTGTTAAGTTTGGGTAATACTGATGACATGATTTCACCTGCTATCCCGAAGCCAACAAAACAATGAAATAATTGCAGCATTGTCAATATTTTGGTGACATAAGGAGTCATGCAAAGGTTTCGAAAGGGTATCGCGTTTATCTCTTTCTTAAATTATGCAACTTTAAAACGTACTATTTCTAGCGGTGGTTTGCGTGGGCAGGTTAGATCAAACGCTGATCAATCGGATTAGATCTGCCAAGTTGGTACCGGTTAGCACGGTTAGAAGCACAAGATCCGTCGATATGAAAAACTTTCACTAGAGATTGAGTGGAGATGATAAACACAGAGGTAGTCGGTCAGATAGTCACTGCTTTTTCCACAGAAATCCGACTTTCGCTTTATTCAAATTATTGGAACTAGAATGGATACTAGTCGTTTGTTGATGGTATTTCAGCTGCCGCTTCAGCCACCGAATGTCGCTAGATCTTAAGAAGAATCAAATTACTGAAACTTGCCATAATGAACAAGAAGAATTTCAGCACAGTGCTTTAAAGTATTGCTTAAAAACTGCCGTAAGAAATTCCCTTGATAAGCTACTCGTGCATCAAACATTTATTCATGGCGCGGCTACATATCAAGTAGGGAGTTGTGTTGGCGTTGAGGGACGTGAATTAGGTCGGTTGAAAATTCTTGATAGTGGGTGAAATGACACCGGTTAGTCAGGCCTGTCTTCATTTTTTCAGCTGATGCAAGCATGCAACTCAGTATTTGATAATTGACTTATCTGACCGATATTTAAGTTTCAACCATTATTTAAAGCCAATGCTGCACAATAAAGGAATTTATCTTGTAATTTCATCCCTGTTACTTACATGAAATCTCTTCTAGAATGCTTTCGTACAACGCAGATAGCACACATCAAGCTCGTGTGATATGTGACGGAAACAAACGACATCGTGCGTTCACACTAGCAGCACGATGACGATGAAATCGCAACGATATTTCATTTTATCGTTGAGCTCTGCTTTTCACATTGTAGCTATTTATCGCTGAGAAAATCGGGCCAATGTGAACAGCCGTCATGTTACATATGCAGAGCGATTTTAGTTCAATTCATCGTTTTAGACATCGTTATCGTAATTGGTCTACTGTGTACGTGCCCTTATTCCTACACCCTCCCAATAAGATTTGAGAAATTACAATCCACCAAAACGTTCAATGCTAAATAATCATCAGATCTTGGCAAAAACATCTTACTTACGACTCCACATCCATGAGTAACTCATAAGCACATTGATTTGACCAATTTTCATCGGTTCTCCATTTTTCCTTCCAGCCATTCGAGTGGTCATTCTTCAAAACCCTCGCAATAGACAACGACGATTTCGGATGTCTGAACAAAGTCTGATGAATTTTCCCGTTGAAATCAGAGAAATCTACAAAGTAAGTTTTATTGCATGGTTATCCTGAGATGCAATTGGAATATCTAGAAATGATGTGGCGTGGCTAAAGCATAGAACCTTACATGTGGCATGAGAGAGAGAGAGAGAACATCATTCAATTTTTTTGAAAGTGAGGATCTCAACTTGCGAATACTGTAATGGCGAAAAAACCGGTCAATTATTTACTTTTCAGAGGCGCCCGGCCGGTGACCGGTTTCTAGATTAATTATTTCTGGAGGCTAGTGCATGAAGGCCCAAAAAATCGACCAAGGTTTTCTTCACTACTTAGTTCTATTACAGCACTTAGATCAACAACTACTATAAGTGCTCTGTGAATAGCCAACAGCTTTTCTTCAGACTAGGGAGCCGCTATTGAGCGGGAATTTAAAAGTGAAACGCGTCAATATCATTGAACATCATGAATCAAGTAAAATTAGTCATCAGGAAACGTCCCTCGGGCGCCCAGTGTACTCCAAATAACTCCTACTTAAGATGACTTTGAGTGAACATTTTGCTTACTGGAAAAAGGTATTATTAATTCCATGGAAACCTCGACCTCCAAAGATGAGGAATTGGAAGGACGAAACAACTATCCAGAGGCAATAAGGATAGCATACTGACTGAGGCCCCCAGAAAAAGTGAATGAATAACCATTAGTGCATTGCAATGCTCACAGAATTAAATTGTTTAAGCATATTACTTTGCTAGAAGTGCAAACTGATTCAAAATGATGGCACATGCAAGAACTTACAAAATGGATAAAAGAAATTTTTAATACCTTGCAGAGATAGGAAAAATAGTCGTGCGCCGCTTGCGGATTGCTGTGAATTCCTTCAAAATGATCTGATCGCCTCGATTCCTTCAGATTCGAAGAATTCAGATCATTTCGCAAAAGTTTTCTTGATAATGTTGGGCCCGCCGATCACTATTAAAATAGTAAGCAGGAGCACGAAAAAAACGTTCACAAACGTCTGTGTATAACTTCACATCGACTGTGTCTCTTTGCTGTGTGATTCGGTTGATAACAGTCACTGAAGCTTCGCACAATTTGGCGTGTTTAATGCTGAATTGGCTGCTCATTGTTCGATTGCTATGTTATTATGTCAGGCCATTTCATTACCGTTACATTTTCCAATGTTTCCTTTCTAGTCAAACAGAAGAAGAGACAGATAAGTTTCTTACCCACTGTGGTACATCCAGTGTTTTATCATAGTACATAATTATTGTTTTTCAAGTTGTTGAAATGCAAGAAATAGAATTTGTTTGACAAATTGCATTTTTTAAGAAAAATCGGCCTTCTAATTATTCATTTATCCAGGGTGAATGATAATTATCAGGCCTGTTTCTAAATTAATTATTTATTCTCGAAACAGTCGCCAACCGAGGTGCCGGTTTTTTTCACCACACAGTATGGTCAAATCAATTTTTTGCTACCAGTGGAAGCTATTCGCCTCTACTTCGTAGGATGAACGTTGGCCGCAGTCAGGGCGCTAGCACGAAGTTGTGCAAGGAATTAAGTCTTACATGAAACCTTCATGTAGCACTTTACAACTTTTGATTACTACAAAACTGCGCTCTGCAGATTGTTTGTATATTATAAATAACTAGGATTGAAAAACCCCACGTATTTCCAATGGAGAAGTTGTGACATATTGGTCGGTCTATAAGCACAATTGTATTTATTGACTGCAGATTGTAGTCGTGTGGGTGTGTCCTCAATACGATTTGTATAAAACGCATCTGCAAGTCGCGGTTTTTCTTTTATGAGTAGTCATTCAGAACAAATGAACGAATTGCAAGTGTATGTAGTCACTTTATCCGGAGAGGAAATGGCACATATATGCTGAAATTTTGACGAACATGTTGTAAAGTCATCACAAATATGAGTGCCAAAGACGGGAGGTTTTGAAATTTGAATGCGACAATTCATATTAAAGAAGGTGACCTGTGGATGCTTTATATGCAAATCTTATTACAAAAACACCTCTTCGACATTAATCTACAGTCAATTGTACTTATAACTAAAAGACAAAAAACGATCTGATCCGGTAAGCGTGCAGTTTTACAGGACTCAGGAGGTATACAGCGCTATGTGAAGGTTTCATGTAGGACCTCCTTCCATGCACACCTTTGTGCTAGTTCCCGGACTAGCAGTTTTGAGGCCAAATATTCGACTGTTATTAATACCTTTATTATCTTCTCGAGTGAAGATTCTCACTTTCATGAAAACTCATAGAACTACATGCATCAGGTATTACGATTTTAAAGCTTGTACCTTGAGGATAAATATCATGCACATTATTTTACATGTACTTTACGGGACTATCCATTCTACATACTGCATGCATGGAAGATATTGTGAACATCGTTTACTCATACAAAATAGAATATAGTGATGTTATTAATTCTTATTTGTCTTCGCAAATTGCAAACGAGCAAACATTGACTGACTGTCGGCCCGCTTCGAAATATTTCGCCATCTCCCAAGCCTGATTGAACAAGCTGCACATCTCTTAATTAGATGAACACCCCCCATTTCTCAGTTCGGATAAGGTCTCTCGGTCGGAGTCTATGCGAAAGGAGGCACACTGCGAACGGCACATATATTTATAAATTAGGGTTATGTATGGTGTCAAGTCAAAATGATCCTTGCACAAGAGGGTCTCAAGATGGCATTGATAAAACTGCCGGAGAGAAAACCTCAAAATATAATTTAAATAGTAGAAACGCTTTCAACACTATCTAAAACCGATGCTTCTGTTGAAACTTTATCCGAAAAATCAATCGCCTGTGACAATTTGAATGTAGTCTTTCTTAGGCCTATTTCCATCAGGGATAATGATTTTCTGACTAAAATTTTGACAGAAACGCGGATTTTAGGTGTTGCTGAGAACGTTTCTGGTATCTAAATTTCGATGACAGTTTTGTCAAAACCTAATCTTAGGACCATTTTGACCAGTAGCATCCTTTCAATGATGATTTAGTATCATCTAATCAAATTATTTTCTAGCTTATACTGTCTTCTACTTCATTCAGCCAGCAACTGGTAGATTGGGTCGTCCTTCGAAGCGTAGACCGAAAATATGTTGCTGATAATCTGTCAATTTGATAATGGCTAATTAATTAGGCTCAGCGTCCTAAATACCCTCTTCCTAATAAAAACAAGTAAGTTGGAAATAATGCAAAAGTTTGCATCCTAGTTAAATGCAAGATGTAAGTGCATAAATCGGTTACGAAATTGAAAAGGCCTACTAACCTTAGATGAAAGGTTTCATTCAATTTGTCTATTATTATTGAATTACACCTCCACATTTGTGCAATAAACAAGTACCTAATAAGTCAAGAAGGATGCTCACAAATAACCGTCGGAGAATTGAGATGCGCCATTGCGAATTTTCTGTGGCGTGTGGATTTGATGTTACAAGCCGATGGAAGGCATTTTGAGGACATCTTGTGACTTAAAAACGTGTTTTTTAAAAGACATTCAAATTAAGCTATTTTTGGTTTGTAAAAAAATAAATCTTCTACCATATAAAACCACATGTTCTGAAGATTCGAAAAGTGTATTTGTCGTCTAAAAAGGTTAATCTAAAGTGCGTGCTTTTTGCAAAAATCTTTTTCCTTCCTTTTGAGACATCCTGTTATCAAGAAGTTGAAGAAGAATAGTTGAAGCTAACACAATGGATTTATACTCGACGGCATCATCTCGATTTTGTTTGGACATTATTAGTTTAAGAAGAGCATTATCTGATTGAAAAGTGAATGTAACTGAAATACAGAAATTCTCTACTTTCAAGATATATTGAAATTGTATGGATTTTGCACATTCTGAGGAGTGTCGACAAAATCATCGAATGCGACCATGTCACGGAAGCATAATAGTAGATATCAGTTGCGTAATCATATCTGGATATTGTCGATCCGTTTAAAAAGGTGGCTAGCTCAGTTGGCAAATGACTGTTCTACTGTACGGGGATTCAGAACTTCCATTATTCGAGTCTGTCTGCTTGTGGAGGCACCATCGCTATCACTTTAGGTTACTAATCCTAGCTTGGTGATTGCTAGTGAAGGTTGCCCCCTAACTTCCTTATATGACTTTGTGGCTTGAGTGATCCAAATTGAGTAAAAAGGAAATAGTGACTACACATGTTGCTTTATGCTATGCATGGGAATACAGTTTTAAAGTGCATGTGATAAGTTTATGATAGCATCTCTTTCACTTGCGAAGATAAAAGAAAAACAATCCAATATGTCATCACAACATTCCATCATATACTATTACGCATGTTGCGCTTAAAAATATAGCATACCGATCGAGCATTTTAAGAGGAGTATGTATATTTGCTGAATATTTATCTGAGAGCTACATGTCTTTTTAACAAATGAACTTTAATGCGGCGCTCAGACCTTGTAGAATTTTATTCAGTCTGCTGCTTAATTGTTGGATGATTTGACAGTGTTAGTGAGCTTAAATTTTATTTCAATAGGCTGACGTCACTATCGAAGAAAAATTAGGTTATTTTTTTGTTACATTATATTGGAATTAATCCTAATTAATCTGCTTTTAGGTCACAGATAAAATAGCAAAATATTTCCTCTTGTCGCCATCTTTTGCCTCCCGTATATGTTAAGATATAGGCTAACGGCAAAGGAGAACGTACTTACGTATACGAGTTCAATTTTTCTATTTCTCAAGAATGTCGTGGATTCCGTCGATGGACAGGAAATGTATAAATATCAGCAGGACTGGTATCCTAACATATGCCACTTGAATCATCACGATCCAACATGCTCCATTATTGTGAATTCTGCAGGTTCATTGTTATTGCATGTCCAAGGAACAGAGATGTTAGACATTCTAGCCTTTAATTCATGACATAGAAATTAAAAAGAATATTTAAATAGACGATTGTCACTCAGATGATTATGCTAAAGATCACAGACTTTCATGATCACTATCAACATTACAGCGAACTTCTTCCTTCTTAGAGAAGAAAAAATCAAAATTAAAATTTTTAATTTCATTTTTTTATAATTTCTTCATAGAAAATTGTGGAGCAACATGAACAGCAGTCAAAAGGATCAAAATTTTCCAGAAGTTTTCTAAAATTCACTGACGTTTTCGGTAGCAGCGTCATTTCCTGACTTAAGGTTGTTTGCCAAAAGCTGAGCTGCTACATGCAAAAAAAGTCACATCAAAAAAATTGCCAAGTCATTGTGAACTGCATAGTTTACAGATTTGATTGCCTAATTGGACCGAATTCTATTAAGTCGATTGAAGTTTTAGCATGTTGAAGACTTGCATAGAGCTAAGATCATACCAATGAACAACGCTACTATTTGTATAAATTTACGGGATCTATATGAGAATATCTCGTATAATCTTCGGTTCAAAGCCAAGAACGCTACAAGTTGTACCAAGTTCACTACAACAAAAGCATTTCATTAAACTTGTCAAATTCAAGCGAAAGGCAAAGCAATAAAAACCTTAAATTTGATAAATGGTCTATGTGTGGCAATCTTAAACAGTGGGGAATTATGCAATCAAACTTCATTCAATTATTGATGACCATACAGAATTTATTGAAATAAAATGCAACTCACTGACTCTGACTGGACTTATCACCTAATAATCGAGAAGCGAATGAACTTTACTTCAAAAAGTGAAGTAAAACCTATTCAGTCTTGACACACAAAATGCTTGTTTGGACTTGTTTCAGGTATAAACCGTCACAACATTATAGTTAAACATTTAAATGAGAATATTTCACTAGGTTTTTTCTACCATGGGAATCTAAAGGCAAATCAGAATGCAAGAGCTGCTTGTGAACACATGTAAATTAGTGTGAGTGCATATCCCTGGAAAAAGGGACGCCCTCCGCGAAAGATGAGAATTTAATTTCTTCAATTTTATGAGATTTTAATTGGCTCTCCAATTGTAATATTAAGCTTTACATATGATTATTAAGTCAATGTCGATGCAAATCTGCATCGAATGTCATTGATGCCATTAATGATATAATTAATGTCATTTATAAATATGTATCAATTGCACTGACCAACTACTATTGAACCGCACTCAGATGCTTTGCGCCTGGTTAGTGAATGGTTGTCGATCCGAATCTCCCACTCGGACCAACCCCATGAAGCTAAAACCTCCGATACCTATCTGAAAAATGAATGCTTAGGTCGATGATATTTGCGATAACTTGTTGAGCTGCCACTAAAACTCAAGATTCGAAATTCATGCAATAGTTTACAACACATGTGCTTGATAACAGTATTTCTGAACAAAACCTATGCCTCATATATTCCAGTCTCATACACCAATGGAGCAATTTCAGATATCTATGGTTTAGTGGACCTCTTACCAACAAGGTGAATCGATTTAGTTGACTGATTTCACGGAGTCAACTGAATCGAAAAGACTGCACACTCGGAATTAGATGTGTGCGGCAGTGTGTGTCCATCGCCTGGTAACTTAATGAACCCGTAGGGAGGGGTGACTTGATCGATTGCGAAGCAGATTTCGACAGAGAGGAGGTGAAGATTAAAAAACCGATTGATAAGCCTACAGCTGCTGATAACAATAATAGTTACAGCGAGTTGCACTCACAACTTTGAAAACATTGATAGTCTTCTGTCCTTTCGTCGAAATAGCGCATTATTCACGAATTAAAATGTCAATCAGTATTTGAAGGAAGCTGAATTTGAATATTAATTTCCTGCTTATGTGAATTCATTGTCTTGATATGTGAAATTTCTCATAGGGACACCATATCTTCTCCATGCCAAATGATGCCAGGGCCTTTGGACGAAGCAGACCAGTAAAGAAACTCAGACAACGTGTCCGACTGTATTCTCCATTCATGCCTGCGTGTACCATAACCAGAATCAAAGAGCGACGACGCTATGTCCTCATGGGTAAGTAGATTAATCCTCCAGCTTTAAATGAGCAATGCAATTTTTATGTTTCAATACACGTGTACCATGCATTTCAAAATTCAACATTTTCTTCTTTAAGTGCGTTGCGGAAAAATGACAATACATGTTCCCGGTTGATTTCTTCGGCTATGATTTTCTGCTCTTTCTTGTTTGTTAATTATAGCAAAAAGTGACCATGAGACACCCCAAATATGAGGTACTATGCACCAAATGATTGTATCAGTGAGAATTTGAAAATTTCGTTTCTTATTCTATAGTCAACCATATGAAGAAAAAATACATGGAAATACAATTCATAAAAATGGCTCAAAGTTTCGTGGCACTGACATCAGTATTATGATAATCCGGCATAATATGCTTCAGAAGTGGTCACCAAGAAAGTTCGAAACAAAAAAGCAAGGCAAGCTGAATAATTGGCTGTTGAGACCTGTTCGGCATTCCTAAGTAAATGCATTCTGTGGAATTATAAGCTATCACAAAACTCTATGTTAGCCAGCTCTTTTTCTTTCACGAATAAACGTGCAAAAATGCCATGCTTGCGGTCACGATTTGTTGATGAGGAAGGATTTTGATTTTTGATACATATTACATGTTGCTTGTAAGGTTTTGTGTGGGGATATATGTGATTGAAACTACATGTACATGTAGGATTGTGACGACGTCTAAGTCTGAGGTAATTAAGACCTAACAATGGCTATCAATAGATGATTACTGTTGCTCGTCAGAAGACAGACCAACAAGTTCTTGATTTCTAAATCATTTACATAGCGTAGATCCCAACTTAATTACTTATAGTAGGGAAATTGAAGCAATGGTATTGTTAATGGTATTTTTGAAGCCAATGTTTTTCAAGCCACTATATTTCAACGACTAAGCGCGTTATCATCAGGTCACGTATCATACAAAACAATTTTAACTATTCAACGACATGAGCTCAAAAAATGTAAAGGTAAAGATACAAAAACAAATGTTTGCAGCACTTGGGGGAATTCATTGTTATACGATTATACGTCAGTAACGTGTGAATGTTTCTATAATTAAAAAGATATAGGGTCAGACTATCGCCGATCAATGGTCATGAGAAGAATCAGATTACATGGTACCGATTACAAATAATAGGCCTATTGATCTGACTAAAATATTAATTATACTATAAACATTATCATGAGACTTATAAACGGTAAAGTAAATGAAGGGCTATAGTCAATCAAGAAGTATATGGAAGAGGTCTTGACTAGTCATTTTTAGGTTTGTAGTTGGAAAGAGTCAGGAGTATTTTATGACGTTGTTATAATTATTACTGAATGCTTGAACAATTTTTATCGACTGCTATCCAGCAATCATCTTCAGATGCAAAAGAATCCATTGATGTTAATAGGATTTTGAATGATCAGTTTGAAAATAATGTTTACAATGCGGAGATATGGTCATCACCCCTCAACT
The DNA here is from genome assembly GCA_907163375.1 of Prostheceraeus crozeri. Lineage (NCBI taxonomy): Eukaryota > Metazoa > Platyhelminthes > Polycladida > Euryleptidae > Prostheceraeus > Prostheceraeus crozeri. The sequence continues at coordinate 283,281 of CAJQUW010004163.1, read as the reverse complement.
CCAACTTCATCTGTTTTTAAACATATTCGAAATTGTCAAGTAGAACACACCAACATCGCTATCGACATTCTAGCCCACGACAATGACAACGCTAATTTGCGACTACGTGAGGCATTCCTTTTAGATAAATTTAATCCATCCATCAATAATAGAGCTGAACTTGACAGTTATCGTGAATTTCTTTTTTCATTAACGACATTTCTTACTAACACAGCTCATCATTCATCATTTTTCATGTCAGGTCAATTTTCCTTTTGCTACTGAAAAAGATATGCAGCCCAGTACAACCTGTTAATATCTACATTCTATCATAACATATCTCTTCATTGCAAATGTCATTTTCAGAATGAAATGAAGAATTCCTGAAATGATTGCCGGATAGCAGTCGAAAAAAATTGTTCAAGCATTCAATAATAATTGTAACAACATCTTAAAATACTTCTGTGCAACAATTCAATATCAAGGATCGCAATTCATCAGGGTTCGCAAATAAAAAAACGGAAAATCGTGAAAAACCGGGGTGTGAATGCATAAATTTGAAATATTTACATAAGACTAATTTTGTAAAAAAAACAGAAAAGACGGAAAAAAAGGAAAATTGCGATCCCTGATCAGTATCATGCAGGAGCTATCGTGCTTACACCTGTAATTGAACTCACTGTCTATGTCACTTAACGCGTCTCGTGTTTCAAATAATAATAGCCTTTATTGTCTCACACAACATTCGGTGAGAGCATTACAACAGTTGACGATGACAATACAAAATTAGGAAGGAAACAGTAAAATGGAACTAAAAAAATTATTTACAGAACCGAATAAAGGATTGGCTAAAACGTCGCGTCCTTGATACGGGGAGGCAACAATCCTGTTGATGAATGACGGGTGTTCGCAGAAGCCGATCTAGGAACAAGCAGTTTACGAATTGGATGGGACGTTGACTTAACAGTTTTTTCAAAAAGTTTCATGCAACTTCTGTCCGCAGTGACCAAAAGACAGCTCTCACGGTTAGGTGGGTTGCCAATAATCCGGAAAACACTCTTTTCAACTCTCACCAACTCATAAAGCAAATATTTAAGAGAGTTGCAAAAACTTGCGCATGTATAGATTAGCAGAGGTCGGATGCAACGTAGGCCTTAAACAGTAAGTCATTTTCACATCCTGCTCTGCGTAAATTTCGTAGAATATACATCTTTCTAGAAGCCTATTTTACGACACATCTAATATGTTCAGTCCATTTAAGATTGTTACAAAAATTTACACCCAGGAAGGAGAAAGACTGTGCACGACGTAGCAATGAGATGGATAACAAAAAGATATCTTTCGTTACCAGGTTGCTTTTTGTAATAATATCCATTACAAGACATTTATTGTTCTTAATTGGCAAAGATATAGAAGAAGACCACTCCAATAAATTCTCCCATTCTTTCTGTAATTTATCATCTGTTGATGTACGGACAAAATTAAAAAGTATGTCATCGGCATAGTTTATAGTAGAAGAGTTCTCACACACAGGAGATAGGTTATCAACAGCCAGGGTAAATAGAATGGGACCGAGAACACTTCCCTGAGGCACACCACTTGGGCAAAACATCCAATCAGAAATAGAACCATTGAGAGAAACACGTTGCATGCGATCCGCCAGAAAACTAGTAATCCAGTGGATGATATGAGACTGACGGGAGAAATTTCGACATGTTTCAATGACACGAGAGTGCGGAAGCTAATCGAACGCCTTCCTTAGATCTACAGAGAGTAGTCTAGCAGTTCCAGATTTCAGTCCAAGAGCTGCAGAATAGAAAAGAATAGTTGTGCCGGATCCTGGTGGAGGCATATAAGCGAATTGGGACTGACTCACAGCATCGGAAACGATAAGAAGTATAAATTGATTCGATACGAGTCGTTCAAGCACTTTAGAAGGAGTTGGCATTAGGGATATAGAACGATAATCGGAGACTGACACAGGATTTTTACACGTTGGTATGGGAATTATATTGGCCATCTTCAAAAGGGAACAAAACACTTAGTCAAACTCCAATACACGAGGAAGGTAATACCAGGAGTTAGTAATGCTGCGTGTTGTCGAAAAACCCATGGAGGAATATTGTCAAGGCCACATGCTGTACTCTTAACTTTCGATATTTGATTATATAAATCATCATAAGAAAAAACAAAGTGATGCCCGAATCATCACTATCCGTAGGATTGCTCAACTATGTTGGAGTATCATTGAAGCTAGAAACAAAGAAATTGGCGAATTCTTGCGAATTCTATCGTGTTTCCAGTAACATTGGGTTAGTTCAGTTATGGTGAATACACTGCAATCTATGCGCGCATAGCGGCAATAAGTCGCATGCGATAACAGACATTTCCCACTATAAGTTATGAATTCAAATGAAGACCCTTTTTGCTACATAACTTATTATTTTATTCATTCGGCAAGTGCGTCTTTCAATCATCATAAAATTTAACTGGCAGTTGAAATAGATTTTCATTCCTATCTTAAGCATGGTATATAGTTCTTATCAAAATGATAAGAAATGAAGCAATCGATAATCGCACAACTCCATTAATAAAAGTCGATATACAGCGACCAATAAAAACAAAAAGCTGGTCAACACCACATCACATCGTCACTCGAGTTTCTTCCTAAAGCTTTGAGTTCTACTTCTTGCTAATCTTGCGTCTCGAGGTCATTGTCACGGTCGTAACCATATTTCTTTTCTTTTCTTCAAATTTCTTCCCTTTCGTAATCCACCTCATCATCAATTCACAATGTCTTTATTTAACCAGTAAAAAATCGAGACAGTTAAATCACTATCAGACGCAATTAACATTTTCAATGACTATCTTCCGCCTCGCCATAAAGTTGATTCAGACGAACTTTGCGACAGTATTCCTAAACAGAACTTTCTGTCTCAAATTATTGATAAAGTCGATCTTGATAATCTCATGTTGAGATTGTCAATGTCTGACAAGGCAACGGTGTGCTGTTTGACGTCTCCAACTATCTCATTTTATTTACGCGCTAATCCTTCTCCTGGCCTTAGCTATGATATGAAGCCAAAGGAAATGTCCATCCTTGTTAAATGGTGGCTTGGTTTGAGTTCATATGTTCCTGACAACACTTCCGTACGATGTCCAAACTGTTGTACTTGATACCGCAGCTCATCATGCTTTGACTTGTCGAAGAGGATGTGATGTTACAGTCTTACATAACAATCTACGCAATGCCCTCGCCGGCTTTTGTCGACAAGCCCTGTTAAATCCGAAATTGGAGCTTGTTGCTAGTTAAGACGACACGAACACTCGACCTGCAGACATTTTAATGCCTGTGTGGAATTTGGGTCCGCCAGCCGCTATCGATTTGATGGTTGTGCATCCGTAAAACATCACACATCGATGATGCGAGCACAATTGAAGGATCGGCAGTAGCTTCGGCTGAATTGAGAAAGATGAAAAATAGCGGACCTAAATGCAAGAGTTTAGGCTGGTCATGCGTCCCTTTCGCTATTTCTATCTTTGGTGAGCTAGGGGAGCATGCTAGTGAGATGGTTGGCCGGATTACGTCTCGTATGGCGACCCAATCAAATTCATCGTATGGGGAAGCCAAGTCAAATATTTTAACTTGACTCGGCAGTAGGAGAGATAATGTCCGAGCTTAGATTTCTAGATCGGATTAAGGCCAACATTTTCTTTCATAGGACATCTTGAGAGTGTCTGTTTTATAGTTTATTTCACAAGTTTTCTAACTAGGAATTTTTATGTCTCGTAATGCAACTTTTTTAAATTGTAATCATTGGCGACGCATCCGTGGGGGCATGGGGGACATTGTCCCTCATATGAAGCAGTGGTGATTGTCCCCCACACTTTTTAAGCGTTGAGTTTTGTCCCACACACATTTAAACCGTCTAGAACATATTTCTAGCATTTTCTTTTATTATTACAGAAAATACTAGATGATCGTCTGAGACAGAATATTTCATAATTTTTAATTCTTGATTCCCTCTGTCCATCTTGATGCATCAAGCAGTTCAGCCTGCAGGCATAAATGCACTTTGCATATCTTGGAGAGTTGAATACACTTGCCACAGTTGTTGAGAACAGCAGAGCTTCAATCAAGAGAGGAAGATTGCTATTACAATCAATGTCGAACAAGGCATGGCTAAGGGATTTAACTTGCAGGTCTGCAATGATCGGACGATAGTCGGCAATACAAATAATGCTTCGAACGCCATCTCCTTCAAGAGACTGTTTACGCTTTTAATATCAACTTCGTAAATCGTGCAATAAACTTCTCTTCTCGAATATTTTTTGTAAATACCACCGATCGTCTTTCTATTCATATTTCATTTTTTCGAGTTATCGTCGCCGTCACTGTCTCACTATCTTTTGCAAATGTATTTCACAGGTGGACATGGAAGTCAATCCCCACAAATCTCATACGACCGCGTATTGCAAATTGTAAACATTAATTGATGACAAATTTCTTAAGGTGTATATTAGCTAATAATTGCTGCTTGCTATGTGACGGACACTTGACGAGTGACGTCCACATCTGCGCGCAGCGGGATTTCGACCAAGAACATGCCAAGAAATACATAGCCATGGAATTCTAGATAATAACACCTGGAATGGACACTCCCTAAATTTCTTCCTCTCGCTGGACGATGAGAGGCTGGCTGAACCATGGATTCCATGGCTGAACAGAGGAGAGGTTTTGGCTCGCTTGATGATAATTGCTCGCTGGTCAGCACATTAAGTAAAAGGCGTTAGGATGGGAAGCTGAATAGATGATTCACCACATGTTTCCCTTAAATTACATCATCTGTGAGCGAAATGCACAGTTAGCAGATTCACTGTTTCACACTTTATCCAACGCCGTAATGCCTTACAAGTGTTGTGCAGTGGGCTGCAAAACGCGATACGACTCGGAGTTAGAAAATACGACTGCAACTTTGCATCGATTTCCTCTGGAGAATCCTCAGATTCTGAAACTATGGCTTCGACGACATAGCGGAATTCCATGACATAGCGGAATAATGACTAAAACTCGGAACAGTCAGAAGATGATTACCTCATATGTAATGAATCTGGCAGACAGGCCTCCAAAGTTTTAAAGGAATAATCCATTGTTTAAACATGTGTTTCACGGCTCTCTTTTAAGACGATTGCTTCAGAAACGAAATGTAGAATGTTTGGCTAATTTTCTTGACTTTTGACTAAAACGATCATAATCATCTCCAAACTCGCCATGGGGCTGCATCGCCTGGCTTTACTAGATCGAATCAGTTAATTTAGTTCCACGTCTTCGACATCGCACGTTCGATCCCTTCAATGTAGTGCTCTTATATTTCTACGTCACTTTGGTCAAGTCGATCAATTTATAATCATCCAGAGTTTCATACATAATTTTTGCTCCTCATAGCCTCAAATCAAGGAAAATTACATAGAGCTACGATCTCCGAGGGAGTTGAAATCCTAAATTAAAAACCAATTTTCTGTTATTGGATTAGCTGGAGATATTGGATGTAATCATGCAATTTTAAAATATGAAGTCTAATCTTTGAAAATAGAAACCAAAGAGTTAGAGACTCTTGAAAAAGATCGACGATATGAGTGAACTCATTTCGAAGGTTCTTCATCATGTCACTATAACTATAATCATATTGCATAATCATCACACAAAGTTTGAAAAAGTATTATTCTTTTCTGCATATTGGTTAAATCTAGTGTTAAAATGATAGGCTATGGTAGGTTCTCTGTAACCTATATTGTGCGAGTATCTTGCAACAGAAAAATAGATTAGTCAATGCTGCTATGTTCTTCAATCCGCAGTGGCACTTTGTGATAGATCTTGACATATATACTCGCATTACATGATATGTTACATAACATGTCAATTCAACTTGTCCCCCACACTTCAGGATACGATGCGTCGCCCTTGATTGTAATTGTCTTCTTCACTGTTCTCACAAATACATAAGAAGTCCCTCGGAAAAAAGTTAAATTGCAATGTCGAACATTTATTCATGCAACTCGCCCTCAAATTGAATCCGCACTTAGATTGCAAAAAAACATATAGCCCGCGGTTTATATTCGAGATAATGCGGTAACTGCAAAAATGTTTTATGAAGAAATGGAAACTTAGAGAAATAAATAGTGACATTGCCAGTTGACATATGATGTTGCCACTGACATAGAGATAGTGATGCTTGGAAAGCACATTGCTGCATGAAATTGACTTCGTTGCGAAGTGTACAGCTGTGAAAGCTGACTGTAGGCATAAGCTAAATATATTTCAGACTCATGGTTGGCAAAATTGTTAGTTATATAACTATTTAGCAACCATTAGTCCGATTGAAGCTAAAACGTATGGTATTGATGTCATTTAAGACATCGGTAATCGTATATCGTTTGGTGACGATTGAATAGGTCTAATTATTCACTACCTGTACGAGTACTCTCTTAGAAGCACCTCGTGGAGGGAAGATAATAAAGCGCACATTTAAATATATCTAGTTCTCTTTATTTCTATTTAGTTTTCTTAGATTCTATTTCTTCACTAGAAACATGGCTCGATGTGCACACGTAGTTGTTGATACTTCTATGTTTAATGTGATTGCCAACAGATTCAACAATAGAGGTTGGCCTATATCATTTCACAATTTAGCAACATGAAAAAATATCTTACCCATACACGGTTGAAAACATATGAAAATGATATTTGCGTTTCACTTCATAATTCAGCTAAATTTGAAAGCCTCCATTTTACCCAGCCACCCATTTTGCCCATGGGATGCCAACCATGCGTAGGACTCATGTTGTTTTTCCATAGTCGGATTCGATTTAGCATTCCAATCTGACCCGATGCAAACCTCAAAATCAATCTCACAAATTAGTTCCTAAATTTCAAAATCTGCTTAATTGCTGAATTCTTCTTTTTTGACAATAGTTACGGTTGAAATCGTCTTTCTAACTGCAGAAAGGGAAATGGATTGTCGAATTGCACGTCTATTTTAGAAGCTGGGAAGTCCCAACTTGCACGACGAGAAGTGCTACACCAAGTCCGGTAACATGCAAGCACTATCAATGGAAGTTTATTTGAAGTGGATAGTCACGAATGGCACCTAGGGTTTCGGTGCAAGTTTCGCATTTAATAATTTTTTGTGGGATCTGCTTGAAGACAAGCCGTCCTATAATCCGGATATAAGTAGATCGACTAAAACAATTGCCAAAACTCCTTGAATAGAAATGGTCAATCTGTGGCTCTACTCAGTAGGATGAACAAGAAGCACAATTGCTCGGACTAGCTCAGTGAAGTCAGCGTTGTCGCAGACTTCTCAAACTTTTTTGTATCTCTGTTTTCTATCAACAATTACCATAAATAGCTCGCGCGCCCAGCGCAATAAGAGGCTGTCATCTCCTTTCTCAGCCCTGGCGGTCACTCAAAGAAAGTGATTACTACGCCTCAAACATCCCGAACTGGCCTCTTAACACAATGGCTAGGAAAATAGGACATCACGCAACAATAGATCAATCAGGCAAGAAAAAGCTCTCAACAGCAAAGCAAACATAGCAACAAGACTTGATCAAATTATTTAAATTATTTAAATTATTATTATTAAATCATTTAAAGAAAATTGTAACCACTTACAAAATAAAATCAAACCTCTATTTCGTTACATGGATAGTCGATGCTTGGGATCAGCTGAAGAAGGATCTGATCGTCAAGTCGGTCAAGGAATGCGGACTAACTAACGCTCTAGACCTGAAACAGTGGTTTGCAAGATCCACTGTTTAAGGTCAGACGGTCCGATTCATACTGGACAGGAACCTCTCCAGGAAGCGCGGGCCAATGCCGACATTACCAGTGAACGAGAACTTATTCAGCCACTTGACGTTGATGGAAATGACGAGGGCGGCTACAACAGCGACGAGTCACTTGATTTTGACCAATGAATTTGTGATGACTTGCCAGTAATCACCCTGTATTCGTGCCTTTTGCTAATTATTTAAATGTGCTACCTGCCTTCTCTTTTCATCCATAAAATTTATCTTCTGAAAATTCTGACCAGCTATTCGAAAAATAGAGTGCCACCCTCTTTTTGAACGCCACTTTGGGGAAAGGTTGAAAAATAGAGCACCATGGCGGTGAAATGGAGGTTTTACGGTATTCAAGAAACGAGAATATTTCTTTCTCCTCTCTAGCGGGAATGGAAATGGAATGTTGTTTCACAGAAACACATTTTTGTAGCTCATTGATTTTATTAATTATCTTTATAAACATAGATACTTTTTGCTCTCCTTACAGGCTACGTAGTAGAAGGAAAGCCTGTGGTCTCTCGATGCACTTGGAAACAGTTAGAAGGCGATTTAACGCGTCGACAACAGAAAGGTCTTGTGGACAAATACAAACAAAGTTGTAATAGCTGTTCGGTAAGTCTTGAATATGAATTTCCATGTCAATGTGATAAGGAAGGATACTGAAACTTGAAACACTTTTAAAATTACACATTTAAAACGAGCTGTGCTGCTGGGTCATTGTAGGACGAAACGCAGCGCCTACGACTGCCAAAGAATTTAGCGCCTAATTTGATCGAAAGTACATGGTACATGTACATAGTACATGTTTCTAGCCTAAGGCCTCGTAAGTTTGAATAATCAAATTGATCTTACTTAAAATTCTATGCATGATCATGATGATACAAAGCTTGTTGAATATTTTGTGTCGAGCATGCGTGTAAAAATATCGTTAAAAACCTGTTAAGTAGGCAAAGCACGTAAGTCAGATCATGAAATTAAGAACTGTCTTCGACCATTCCATAATCAATACGTGCCAGATATATGTATCAGAAAAGCTTTGACATTCAGCATAGACCTGGCTACATCGATCTGCGTTAGTACTAAGCTTCAAGGAAACCTGTAACTTCCTGTCCCCACATTCCCTTCTTGACTCAAAACTTCCTGCCTTTTTTCATCGATGGAAAAGAAAGCAACGACAAGGTTATCTACGCTTTGTAGATCTCGTCAAGATATATAACTCTTTGCAACAGAGAGCACTTTCACAATTTTCATTTAGACTACGTGTATCAGGGGGGAGTCAAAACATAGTCTCGCAGCCAGAACGAGTTTCTGCAGGGAACGATGCCGAAAGTGAGACTTTCACAGAGTGATATACACCCTATGCCTACTACGAATCTGCACGTCTGCCGAGTTCTAGTGAGTTCCTCTTCTTGTCGGACAAAAATGATAAAAGAAAAACACATGAAAAATGCAATGGGACGTGGATTGCAGTTTTTGGCTAAAATGAAATTTTCTATGCTTTCTCTGATTAAACGAAAAGTACTAAGCCTATAGACATACTTTTTGGCCTGAAATGTCTTTAGGTCATTTCCTTTCATGTTCATGCACCCCTGTCAGTAAAGTTAAACACATTTAGAATTGGCGAGCCTGTTAATGTCGGCAAACATTTTGAGCAACTTTATCCACTTTCAACCACATTCTCACATACATTGTCGATCAGAAGCATGATAATAGCACATGCACATCACAGGAAATGACCTGAAGACATTCCATGTCAAAAATTATTACTCTAGACTTAATACTTTCCAGTTGATAAGCGAAAACATAGAAAATTTCATTTTAACCAAAAATTTCAATCTGCGTCCCATTGCATTTGCATGTGTTTTTCTTTGATCGTGTCTTACAAGAAGAGGAACTCACTAGAACTCGGCAGACGCGTCGATTCGTAGTAGGCATTGGATTTACATCATTCTGTGAAAGTCTCACTTTCGGCCTCGTTCCCTGCAGAAACTCGTTCCGGCTGCCGGACTAACAAGTCATGACGAGGTTTATTGATGACAAATGGCATCTAGTAAATTTGGGACGGAAAGTACCTCGAGTTAAATACAGCTAGAGTACAGCAAGTATATAATTTCCACTCGCATGTACTGTGGTTTGAGAAAATCAGAAAAACAACTACTCCACGAGCGAAATCATATTTCCATAATTCTGCAATGTGATGTTTTTCCTATGACATGACATCTATTTAGAGTGCTTCGAAATCCATTTATGAAACGATATAACAACATGCACAAAGTAAAGTAAATAAGCGTATATTTGAAACAAACAAGCCCCAAATGAGTTCGCTCGTAATCAAGTCGAAACATAGCTGTTAGTGATTCAGAACTTCAGACACGAAACAACCCGACTAGCTGAATGACAAACCCGAGCAAGTTCCATGCCCGTTCAGCTGTAAAATATATGCATTTTGATATACGTAATTTCATTACCATCAAGGTTGAATCTGGGTCAGAGTTCAGACCTGTCCGAACGGAACGCTTCAAACAGAAATTAATCCGGATTTAGCACTGATGTCCACCTTCCAATATATATTTTTTAAATGTAAAGAAGTTTTAACAAGGGGCGACTTATGATGTCACTTTTACTATTATTCCAGACTCCGTTTCCCTGTTGGTTCCGCAATCGCCTCTTGAAATCACCCTACCTATAACGCAATCGCTCAATTCACCCCTTCATCACGAGTGTTTTTTTCAAGTGGGTACCATCGCACCGTTGATTTCAGTCACACGTCATATATCCATGTCAAATTTGTATGTCAAAAGTCAAAATGCTTTATTGCCGGATTGTGGCTAACATATACAAACCATTGTGATGCAATAAAATATAACATATCACGAGAGATGGCTGACGAATAAACGCATTTAACACAAAGGCGAAGAAGAACATACACGTTTAGTTTTTGATTTATTTTATTTGATACTTAGCATTGTGCGGAAGATGGTCCCTTCAACCGAATATAAAGAAGATTTTCATAGATCCTGTTCCGATCGTTCACAGCTCCATAACTCAGTTGTTGAATATTATATAAATATTAAAGGAATTTATTATTCATTAATATTCATTAACTTAGCTCTGATAACTCGAAGGTCTGACATCCTACAAACCAGTGATTAGTGTCTCAAATCCACTAAACTTCGCATTTTTGCGCTTTCTGGCAAATTTTTGCAAGAGAGAATTAAAGGTTCGGCCCAGGTCTTCATGAATTCAGGATTTTTGTTTAGAAACACTAGAATTCTTTGAAGCTGTTCACATAGAGAAGCGAGTCCAAGCAATTTCTTAAAAAGTTTATGAAATGACATGCGTCCTGTTTGCGAGATACATTCTGGTTTGCTCTACCCCTCACAGTCCGGCCTAACACCAGATACTGAGAAATTGTTGATTAATTTCACTTTTAAGGACATCATGACCATTTGAGCATCAAAATTCCTAAACTCGTATTTTCACACTTCATCAACCATGAATTCGAATTAATGGATGAATTTGGAGAACATTATCATATTTACTGCAGAATTTTTATTTATGCTTTTTTTTAGAATTTTTTTAGAATTGCATATTTATGCTTTAAAAATGTTGGATCATCTCATTTCATGTCAAATTCTGAAAACTGATGTGCAAATATGCCTTGACGGTCAGTTATAACAGATTAAAAAGTTTGGGAAAGCCAAGTTAAGTTGTAATTGTACTGTATTTTTATTAAGCAACATATTTCGACTGTAAAATCCATAGTCATTCTCAAGTGAACTTCAAAAGGCAAGTAGGTATTTCAAAATATCATTTGCGAAATGAAGTGCAACATTGCCAACAATCGTACATCGGCAGTACAATACGCTGCTTACATCCAAGAATCAAAAAACACCATCAGAACAACAAATCTTCAGTATTCATTCAAACACAAAAGCACATGTCGAACATACAATTTCACTATAAAAATTTTGTCATCTGCTGAAGATGAAGCCAATCTCAGAATTAAAGAAGCCGTCTCAATAAGAAAATTCAGACCTAAAATCAACAACCGTTTCGAGTGCGAAGAACTCAAAGATCTTCCTTTTTAATCATATTAACAGATTTTCCATTTTTTTTAACTTTCATAGTGCTTATTTCAATTACCGATATCTTCGCACATATCTATGATATCTGGTCAATAGAGACCGGATATCATGAAATTGAATTTCCTGGCGATGTCATAACTATTTTTCTACTTGCCTTTTGAAGTTCACTTGAGAATGACTATGGATTTTATAGTCGAAATATATTGTTTAAGAAAATATAATATAATTACAACTTAATTTAGCTTTCCTAAACTTTTTAATCTGAAAAGTTAGTATGTAACTTAACTATCTCAGAAAAAATAACCTCTTGTGGTGGCTTGCTTGGGCTCATTCGAATTCATGTAGTACAATGAGCATGAATGCATTAATTGTGCAGCGATTGTAGGCTACACTAATTCTGCTGAGAGAGAAATTTCCTGTTCATGCAATTTACACATATACTGTAATATTTCGTTTTGTAGCAGCGATGTACTCTTCCACAGTAGGCAGCTTAAAATTAAGATGCTATGTTTAAAATATTTAAGAAGGTAATTGGAAGGAAAACACAGAATACAATATGCGTTATCTGTTTGCAGTTTTCTCAAAAATCAGTTATACCACATAAGCGACCGTTCCGTTTTCTTTTCAGATCAACTACTGTACGGACATGAAAAATTGCCCGGAGAATCAGTTCAAATGTAATCTCAATGTCCTGTCCGCTGCCAGTACCTGCTACCATGCAGAGACATTTTGTTTGCGGAAACGCAGTTACTTCCATAAGCTCGGCTTTAAGTGCAAATGGGCGCACTCTCGAGTTCGACTCAAACAGTGTATCAGAGCTCGATGTCATGGTGATCCGAGTCGTTGTCCTGAACAATCGGGTTTCGGAAGATGAACACATATACTGACAAGGCTCTGGAGTTTCCATGTCCTTTTTAATTCCATCTCTTTGTAACTCATTTGTATTTTCAGTCTTGTTAGCGCTATCTCCATTACCAAGTGCTTTCTTCATGTCTAAGCTCTCTGTGAGGAATATTGATTCATTTATTGCACGAGATTTAGAGAGCTGTGGATTATGCAACATAACAAGCGGTGAAAATTAATTCCTTCATCGCTAACGAAAGTCTACGTCATTTACGTGAGAATGGACATGTCAGCTCGTTTGCCTCCCTCAAGCTCGTTTCCTATGGTCAAACAATCGAGAAATGACGCCATCTGACAAACTTGTGTTACGGAACTTGCTAGCATGAACAAGGAGATTATTGCCAGTGAAGTAAAACTCATGAATTCATCTCCGGCGCCATTGAAAGAAGAGTTCACCTGTTGATTATCTTAGAATCTCGCGCTCAAGTCGCAGACTTTGTCATTTGAAATAAAAAAGTTGCTTGGAGTAATTACTTGATTTTTGCAAGAATGAAGAAAAGATTCTTAATTTTTCATTGACGTCTTAAATCAAGTTGCGTATAGTAAGAATAAACAATTTAACTAAACTACATTCAATGAAAGGAATCAATGTGCAGATTCGAGATCAAACCGAAACATTTAGTTGGGAAGACAGCATAGATGAGAATCTTTCGCACTGAGAACAGAATTTCGTTCCGAAGACATGAAAGCGGTTTGTTTTCGAGGAGCTTTATATTATGTCATGAAAATATGAGGGGTTGGGGGTCAAACTGGAAATATATGAAAACTTCCGATAATAAATGTATGTCTAATTTCCAACCCTTTCCGAAGCTTGCGGTCTATTGCTACTGAAATTAAACAACTTCATAGTTATTTCATTATTGGATATATGCACGTCAAAAAGTTAAATGAGAATGGCATAAATCAGAGACAAAAAACCTCAAAGAATTAAAGAAAATGGGGTAAGTTGATAGTGTAATTAGTATGTTTTAGTTAACGCTACGCTGGCGTCTAAAGCATCATAAGATAGCATTTGGCTATCGTAATGCCAATCGAAGCGGGCGGACCAGGTGCTGAATATGCTCATTATGATAGTACACTGATGTTGCAGGTTAATAAAATATCTTCAAAAGCGTGCTTAGATAATTCCCAAGACCTGGCAATGTCTCATATTTCAAGTCACTTGACTGTCATTATAGGTCTACTCTAATTCAATTATATTATTGAATATACGCTGCGCAACAGCGCTAGCGTATAAAGCATCCAACCATCACTTGATCATCGCATTGCTTTTCCTTGATACTCGTATAAGCAGGATGCCATCCATGTTCTGTATACCATTCCAGATCAACAATGAGGTGACGTAGGGAGCAAATAGGCAAATTCATTACCTCAAGAGTGAAAACATCAAAATTCGCCAAACAATATGTTGCTCAGGTGAACTATTGAATTTGCTTCACAAATTCAGAGAGGTAGAAAAAAATTCAAGAAGTTGCAGTTTACTAATGTGAATTGATAGGTACGTGTCAGGTGACAAGTAGGAGATACAAATAGCAAACGGATGCATCTTGCATCATCCAAGTCCATGAATTCCACATGTCAATGGAGCATTATCGACCTAATGGCAGCCAGTAAACAACACATTGTTTCATTTCCGTGTTTTCACGACTGTAGTGTGATTCAGTACGATAGCAACTATTTCAACATCGTCAGTGCATGTACTATAACTTACTTGTCACTGACAGGATTTCTTGTTTTTCCAAAACTACAATTTCCTAAGCACGAGTAGTTCTGCTCCATATGATGAAGAACTCACAATGCACGTCTACACCGAGCCAGGGTTGGCAAAAACCCAGGGTAGCTAACAAAAACACACTGCGTTTTTGGGTTGTGTTTTTGTTAGAAATCTATTCCACACATACCATTCCACTGATATTTGTACATTCGTTTGTCTTTCGATTAATTGCTGATCAAAATCGCTCGTTCAATCGCATATCATTATCACATACACATACCTAGAATTATAAGGTACTTCCATTCTCCCCCCCACCACATTTGTTGTTGACAACCGGAAGTGTTGCATCGTCAATTATCTTCTTCCTACGGGCAGTCTTACTAACGTGGAATAACGTTGAGTGTGTAAGACTCCTCTTATCTGACTTGTAGAACATTTACAGCCTCAGAATTAGACAACTGCTCGTCATTTGTCTGTAGACAACAATCACACGAAGCTCATGATCACAGCTGTACCTTGGATTCTAATTGAGTATCCAAGGGACCAATCCTTCATCCCAGGGTTCAAGTAAGACTTCTCAGTCGTGTTGTACAGTAGTGTCACTCAGTGACACTTGATGATTTTGGAAAACTTGAAAAATGTGGGAGGCGGAAGGAATAGAAGTGCCAATTATAATATCCGATTGAACGAGCGATTGTTGTGGGAACGAGAGTTTAAATAGAAAATATATTGTACATATTTTACATGCACAAAAATGGGAACAAAAGAGTGAAAATCTTCTCCTTTGGAATAATGCGTAATGTCTATGTACAATTTGTTGCAATCAAATATATCGAAATCTATTATAATCTATATAAATCTATAAACTAACACGAGTGATGCATACGATATACTGCGCAAGGAAGAAAATAGTCATGATATTATTTGGGAGTATAATAATTTCAGAAAAAATGAATAGAGTTATTACAGTTGACTCAATGAATTGTATGAACTAAGAATTAAGGAAGCGAGCGCCATCAACAACACACCCCTATTGTCTACAAATACTTATGAGATGGGAGCTATTTCACTCACTACATCTAACCGCGATATACCATTAGCTCTCCACACAACCATACTTCGAACGAGAGAAATTAAACTAATTTTTGAACTTAAAACACACAGTGAGCAATACAATTTAATTTGCAAATATAAGACCTGATAATCCAGCTAAAGCTAATTTTCGTGATTCATGTTTTCTGGTATTACTCCATACCGTATTTATGATGAAAAATAACAAAAACCCAAAACCCACGAACTTTTCGCTGACAAAAACCCAACCCAAAAACCGTAGTACCAACCCTTCACCGAGCCCATCGCTCAATTGACAAACAATGCTAAAGCTTTTGAGTCCCACCTTTTCCTTAACGCAACAGTTTTTTACAACTTGTTTTATTTACAGAACAATTAAAAAAATTGTATGTATGTTCCAATGCATTAGGTTTTATTCCATTAGTATTTCCTAATTGTAGTTGATTGCATTTAGAAATGCTTTTAATTGTAAAAAAAGTTTATTATTTTCTGACCAAATTTCCCACAGCTAAACAGCAAAAATTAATTGAACGATCCTACCCAAGCCAGCTTTGTTCATATAAAGTTGTTGATAATTGTGTAGATGCAGTCAATCAATAAGTCAACATAATTTCTAACTTGCTCAATCGGAACTTCGAGAGTAGTATTCAAAGGCATTATATCGCTTACAACGCACTGCGGATAAGTTTACAAACCAAATAGATCATAAGGAAATGTTGAAGTAAATGATAATATGATTAATGGATATCTTCATTAAAGCCTATAAAGTCAATGCAGTACCGGATAAAAAGCACACAGATAACTGGCATCGTGAATGAGTCTTGCAACTTCGATAGATGACTTTTGAAGATGAAACTTGAGATTCTTTTGTTTTGTTCTTGCCTAAAATTTTGTCACATTAGAAAATTAAATTACTGACAAAATTGGATGAAAAATCTGCAACTGACTACGCCTGTTTGAATTCAGATTAAGCAGGGATCGCGGAGTGATTCAATGCGGGTGCAGTTGGAAATAAATTTCAGAAGGAGGCGCACGGTCATGTAATAGACAAAGTCCACTGGCAACTAGAAAACTTAGCACACCGTCAAACACAGCAAGAATCAGACATCAATGAAGTATATGAAGCAAAACATGAGTAGCAAAAGGCATACAGGATTACGAGTATTTTTTGCATGCTTCTTGACAGGTCGCGGACGCTTGCTATTGATCACTCACATTGTTGACAAATGAATTAAGCAACAGGAGGATGGGTAATAAAGAATAAATGAAAGAATTTGAAGTGAAAGTTATGGCTACAAAAATCAATTGTGTTGCATAGTTGATCGTTTTCTCTTTTGATATCAATCGCAATTAGTCGTAGAAAATTCATCAAAAACTGTCAGCTTAAACCAGCACGCCTTGCTTCCCGGAAAGTTGTCTGAAGCAAGTTTGTGAACTCACCTAAAGATTTCATTGAAGAAGTTGCAATTTTAGGGCAGTTGAAACCGAAAATGCATGCTAGGCTTTTTGCTCTACATCAATGTCTGCATTTCAATTTTCAAAGCTTAGTTCTTGACTGTTGGAAATTGATGATAGACGGTTTTGACAAACGATCTGTTTTGATAGTTATCGCATGAAAATGTTGAGAGTAGTTTGATTTCATTGGAATAGTTAAGTCGGAGTGATAGCATTATTTGTTAATCTATAATGAGTAGTGCTTATAGATAATTTCCAACACTCAAATACACGCATCAGGGCTGACAATTGATCCCTACAAGTAGCAAGTAGTAGGGTAGCCCCTACCCACGAAGTCAAGTTGCGGAATTCCTGCTATGGGGCATCATGGTAGCATACACAATGCTTTAAAGCTGATTTTTTAACATTTACGGCAAGACACTGTCTATCTGAAAAGTAGGCCTATATAGAATTCATGAGTCTTACAGGGTTGCCAAACTCGTCCAGAAAAAAATCCGGACGCTCTAATGTTATATCATCAGAGTAAATATAAACATTAATTGCCTTCTATATTTAACTGTGAATGGAAAATAGTCATTATGCGTAAGATTGTCATCAATATCATGCGTATCTCTTTTCCTCGTCATTCATAAATGACAGGTGATTTTGGATGAAAAATCGCAGCTTTTATGAACCCTCAATATATTCAATTAACAAATACATCAATAAATCTCAGAAGGCCTGAGAATATTTCACAAATCCTTTTAACAAATATAGGCAGTACAAAGCTATATAAAAATTGATCAGCGCGTCTATGATTTCGTTAAATGATTGAATCAACAAATCTATAAAAATATACATTAGTGCGTCTATGATTGCGTTAAGAATCAACGAATCTATTAAGAATACAGCGGTGTATCTATGATTGCGCTACCAGAAAAACAAATCTTTATAAAAGTACATCAGTGCGCCTATGATTGTGCTACCAGAAAAACAAATCTTTATAAAAGTACATTAGTGCGCCTATGATTGCGCTACCAGAAAAACAAATCTATATACAAATACATCAGTACGCCTATGATTGCGTTACCAGAAAAACAAATCTATATACAAATACATCAGTGCGCCTATGATTGCGCTACCAGAAAAAACAAATCTTCATAAAAGTACATCAGTGCGCCTATGGTTGGGTTATGAATCAACAAATCTACAACGAATACAACGTTGCATCTGTGATTGCGTTACCAGAAAGCAAGTCTATATATCATACATCACTGATAGACAAATGATCACTATCAATAAAAACACGTCAAGTATAAACAATCTAGCTCACTGAAATCTGTCCATAAAAACAATCCGATAAAAAATTCTTCTTTGGCAAAAACAATTCTTTAAATAGTCTAAAAATTTACGTTCATGATTCTTCATCATCACTAGCACTATCGTGCTCATATCAGGGTGTCTACTACATCAGGAATTTTCAAATCCAGGAGATATCCAGGATATCCAAGAGATATTATTCCAGAAATCAAGGAGCCTATCGACATTTTTATGATGGTCATAAAATGACCATCTCGTGTCATCGCCATTTTAACAGTGCCGTTACCTACTAGGTATTAGGCAATAGCGAGGGGCTTGACCGAACTCCAACATTCTGCGTGGATGAGAATTCTTTGGGATACCGCGTTTGGCTCCGAATTCCAGATCCACTTGCGATATTTCCTTCAGATTTGCATCGTTATTCAGATCACGTATCAGAATTTTGGAAGCGTCTGTCCCCACCTCCGGCATGACCGATGCCTTAACGAATCTTTTCAATGTACATTATCTTTGACAATGCCCATCAGAAAACCGTGTAAAAATGGAATCATAGGCTTGTCGTGTTGAAACCGCCGTAGAAATGGCTCAAACTGAGACGCTAGGGAGCTGAAAAATACAGCTTCGCTGCAGGAAATGGGTCATTGATTGCGTCAACGACTGTTGAGAATGATGCTACATGCAGTTGAGGTTTCACATCGACGCAATATTTCTCAATGTTCGGTAGAATCTCTATTGCTCTGTTACATACATCTTTGTTTTGTACCTAACCGCATTTGCAAAAAAAACTTAGGAAATGCGGTTGAATCTGCAATATGTGTGGCCGTTAATCAGCCCTGCGTGCAGGAGAATCTTTGAAAAGGTAGTACATGCTTTGCAGTACAGTTGACAAATCCCAAGTACTTTTTTCAATCCATACTGCAATGCTCCACTCACGAATGACATGTAGCGAGCATGTACCTGTTTGGAGCAATTCCTTCCCATACTTGTGCTGAAATTTTTCAGAAAATCTTCGGTGAAATGATTGACTGCCATGCTGATTTGCAACAATCTATTGAAGACATCAACAAATGAGCCACTAATTTTATCCAATGCCTTATTGACACTTTCAAATATGTTTTCAGCTTTCGAGTGAGTGAGAAATACTGACGTTACATAATCACTAACCATAACACCAGTGCTCGTTGAAATATCTAATCCACAGATCTTGATGTCCCCTTTGAACAATTTTGTTTAATGCCTCATCGAAAGGTATGCTGAACTCCTTGGACGCATGTACTCTGGCTAGTATCTCTTTCTGAAAATGTGGAGATAGTCCGAAAGTCACAACGTAGCCTAACTTATCTTTGGCCATTTGGATGTTGTCAACAACACGGTGGCTCTTGAACATCGCTTGAAATATAGATTGTTGATCATCACATGATCGTTGTGAACGGTGTTTCTTTACCATATCCAAGGCCCAAATTATTCCAAACCCCTTCATTTTTTCACAGCTGCCGTAATAGGAGCCGTTCTCGTTTCCGGGTTAATTGTAGAAATTTTACTTGTGTGCATCGATGAAGATGCATCAGCATTCATTGAAGATGACGTAGTTGAAGTCAAGGATGTGGAAACGTCGACACTACGACGAACAAGATTCACTAACTGATAGTCATTGGATGCAACTACAAAATAGGAGTCACTAATCTGTTTGCGAAGTCTGAGACACCCACCGAGTTCGAAAATTCATGTATACGAAAAAACCTTAAATTAACACAAGTAACCTGAAACAGAAAGAAAACACACACGAACATTATTTTACGCTATCAAATAAAATCGAAAAGCACAAACGAAGATTAATTCACCAATTACATTTTGTTTACATTATTGCAAACGTTAAAAATGTGGCTCAGGACGTTTTTCACAACTTTTAATTTCGACGAAATCAGGATTTATCCAGGATATCGAGGATATCAAGGCCAAATTTTCAAAATCAGGATTTATCCAGGCCTTGTAGACACCTGTCATATGATTGGAAGTATCGCCGGGATGAGCTTCGAGCTAAGTCGATGAGGGACTGAGTTACTGAAAAATGTTGTAATCCATCGATATTTTTCAAGTGAGATCGCACTCGCCGGATACCGTTCAGAGTTTCGGGTTGGAGACGATTTCTCTCCTTTGTGACTACAGCTACATTTACACTAAATCCTCTTTCCTCAGCAGCATTGTGTGGCTGAATACAAAGCAATGCCTGCACAAGAACTTTGATCAGCGGATATTTGTGCTTTTCGAATATCTTGCTCCAATAAGCATCTAGCCGTTCTTGTTTGAGTGGCTGAATATCATTGTTGATTGCCAGCTGTTTCCATTCCTCGATTAATGGTTGCATGTCATCAACTTTTATTGTGGGAATGAGACCTGCAAGAAACGTCAAGTTTTTCAATTTTGTTGTCTTGTCCTTATCCGACTGAAACGTGCGGTTTTGTGGACACAGCAATGTCAACTTTCGCCACAAATGCATGTGTTCTTTTTGATCAAGTTTGAGATTGCTCATGGTTGCGTGGAAAGCCTCCAAATAAAAAGCCTTCGCTTCGAGTTTGAAATGGGCCATTTCGGCAGACTGCAAATTTTTCAGACATAAACGTTCGGTTCGGTGGCCAATGTCAACGTCTGATGAGTGATTTTCAGGGGCCATGCTTGATGTTGAAATCTTCGACACGACGATGTCTTCACAGACAGAAGGCAGCAAAAATCGTCCGCCTAGAGAAGCCATCATACCACAAATTCTATACACATAGGCTACTCCGGCCCAATGGGATCGTCTCTCTGTAAAAATAATTGCATTTCTTGAAATAGGGGAAGTGCTTCCGATAGAAAAAGGAGGTAGATGTCTGTATTCTTTGATGCAAATGCGCTGCGAAGTCGCTCATACCGATCATTCTTTGCCAAATCTGCCAATCCTTTTTTGGGCAAATAGTGGACGAAATAGGTTCGAAGCGCATCAAGGAGTGTGAGAACTCGATTCACAAAATGAAGTAAGGTCAAAAACCTCATCCCATATGATCAATTAGTTTCAAGTTCGGTAAATCCAGCTCGTCTCGCAGAGCAGCGAATTCTTCGGATCTGAGAGCTTGCCCTTAAAAGAAATACTTCCTGTCGAATGAAAATTGAAGCACATTGAATTTCAGTTTGCCCATAGCTTTTTCCACGCAGTTGTGCAATGTATGTAGCTTGCAAGAACCAAAGTCTATAACATCCGGATTAGAAGATGAGAACAGTTTTATGAAGGCTGTCATAACATGCGGCCCGTCGCGGTTGATGGCAAGTACGTTTTTGGCTGAGATGTTCACGGTTTTCAGAAAATTCATTACTTCAGCATGAATTATCTGAGCACTACAAAGTTTGGGTGGCGCTCGGTTTCCTGCAAGAGCCTCAATCACATCTTTCCCGTCTATTTTCATGTAAATCGAGGTCAGGAATTCTACACGGATTCTTTGCTGATTGGAGCACCAGAAAATAGCAGTCAAATCGAGCTGCTTGTACCCAGATGAATTGTTCGCCTCATCTAGGCAAAGTGTGAACAAACATGCAAATCCGAGCTTCATTGTTCTGGCCGCGCTGCCTCTGAAGAACATCAGTTACGGTAGAATGAATTCTTCTATACAATACAATTTGCAAACACATTGACAAATCAAAATATATTTGTGCAAATCCAAGAAGTAAACTGTTATGACAACAGCATAGTGCATGCATAAAATTAACCAAATTGGACCCTAGTAGTCTGTGAAAAAAGCAGTTGGCTAAAATGATAGGGATGAATCAGCTTTAGTCCAAAGCAAGTAGTTGAATGATTTTAAACGGGTAAAGAAATAACTGACGAACACTAGTATGGATTCGATAAAAATCCGGAAATTTGATGGTTTTGACAAAAAATCCGGACATCAGCAGATTCTGTCAAAAAATTCTGGTCTTAGTCTTTGGATTCCAAATTTTCCGAAATGCTACGAAGTAGTGTATCCATCGTAGAAGGCCTAATTGTATCGAGCCTATAAAATACATGTAGCAGGCTATGCTACAGTATCTGCCCACCGATTGGTTGTTCGCTTCATAGATTATGTAAGTCGAGCTTCTGAAACTAATACATGGAATGAATATGATTAGTGCACAGATGAAGAAGGCAATGAATCAACTATTTAAAAACAATTATACACTTGGAGCATACATCTATCCGAGGAAACACGTTACATCGGAAAACGCATTTGAAGATCATGTCAAGTCAGGGCGAATTCGCGTGACGTAAGTCAGGGCGAGGCGCTTGAATTTTGACCTTAAGTCTTCAGTTGTCACATTTAGTGCCTTCCCTATTACATCTAATTACAAATTGGCACCTGTATTACTAAATGCAGTTACTTCTAATTTTCTCTATGATGAAAACGAAGGTGTATTATATCAGAATACTGGCATTCGAAATCAGAAAACCTCAGTATCATCTTATCAATGACAACTTCACATATTGGTGTGTTTTGAGGCAATTTCATTGTTGCAGTATCAAACCTTCTCTTGGTCGCTTAATATTTCTTTTACTACACACGTGTTGGGAAAATGTGACGTTTTATTTTTTGTTCCCCAGACGCAACAGTTACAGGGACGGTCAGTAAAATTTGGAGAGCCGCAAGGAAATTCGAGAAATCAGCCGCTCTATTATGGGAGGCAAGGAAGCATCATGCATCGCATACAAGCGCCTTAATCGATGCACAGGAACCCACTAACAAATGTTATTGGCGATTTCGGTTACTTTTATTTAACTTGAGATGTAGAAGCTTAGCCATCATCTTTGAAACATTTTTGAGATAGTCTAGCAGGCAAATGAAATTCTCCAGCGCGGTGCCCAAGGCGACCGCTTCGCTCGCATCCCCTAAGGCCGCCCCTGAACATAGGTGTACATGAAAACGCTGCGAACTGACAGTATAGAAAGAAAAGAATTCCTTCTTGCATACCTAATTCCGATTTCTGGCCAGCAGCGCTGGTACCCAAAGCGGGTTGTGGGCAAGAGTGGACCATTTTCATTGCAACATGAGCATGAATTGAGAAGGGTAAAAGAGGCAAACATCTCTTGATTGTCATCTGGTGTCATTCATAACTAGTGAATCCGTACAATATGTACATGTTGTAAGTTTTCCTTACAACGAACGAAAGGTAGAACCATAATAGTAGCAAAAGAGATAATTCTATTTGATATGCAATTGTAGTGTAAACAGCAAATGTGTAATACTGACAAGGTGCATAAATGGCAAGTTGAAATACTATTGGTGTAGAAAAGAGATTAAAGTCCTCAAAAATGATCACATGAAGCTACAACAAAAGTTGATATGTACGGCATTGGTAAGTCCTTTGACAAACAGAAGCCGGTTTTTCTACTCCACTCGGGATTTTCCACCTGAAAAGGGTCGATTAATTCAACATGTGGAAATGCATACGTACATATCCTAAGACCTTACCTGATACATTGCTAAATATCTGCTCCTCTGCTTTGCGTATGGGTGCATCCCATGCCACAGAACCTTGGCTTCCTCGAGGCTTACTGAAATGCACGAAATATACATATTAGATTCATGAAAATATGTTAAATACTTGAGCAAATATTTTTCCATAATTTTTCAGATCCAATGGTAAAGGAATAGAACGTACTGCAGTATATCGTGAAGCAGTAATAGACATAGGGGAAGCAGACTATGTTTGGCTACATCGTGAATTTCGTGTGCGGACTATTCTAAGCCATGCTCCAACTATATGAGATAAAAGTAAACACTGAGTGAATAACGAAAGACAAGTGATAAGGGAAATACAACAAATGTTTACTTTGCAAGGATGACGCGAGCAGCACTGGCTGCAAGAATGATCCTTTTTATTTCTTGAATCTCTGTCAGAGGATCTTCACTGATACCATTCATCTCATCCACACCAATGCTGTAGATATATGATCACAAATGATAATTAATTAGCTGCATTATTCAATAGCAATCGTAGTTGACAAATAATTTCTATCAGAATTGAAGAAAATTCATAATTCACGAGGACAAGGGAAGAGTAATAGGTTGTAGCTGTCCGACGAGTTATGCACGTGGGAGAGAAAAAATTCACGGGGCAGCAAAATATCGATCACGAAAATGTCTTACGTATCATGATATGTAGAATTCCGTCATGCACATGTTGCAGCTAAAGCGCGAAATTCGTTGATATAAAAAATAACTTGTTTAAATGCAAAGTAACTAAGAAATCAGTCAATTCTATGCGACTGTCAGAGGTTGTTGAGTATAGAATTCAGAAATAAATAATTTACGTTTTTCATAACTTTCTTTTATACTTTTGTACCATCCTATTTTCCTGTTGTTCTAAATATAAAGTTTTAACATATATCTTCAAAAAAAATAATTTTATTTGATTTAACTTATATGAAAGCCACACATGTAGGTCAGACATCTCTAGTCAATGGCTATGCCTCCGAATGAATTACATGCAAACATGTTCTAAAGAAACGTTGAAAATCACTTAATAAGGAATACACAAGCTGTAGAGATGGTACTGGGTGCTGTACGGTACTTTTAGGTAACGGCAGCACATGGAACGGCCCAGCTCTCTTCCACAATCCGTTGAAATACCGTTCGACTATTTTGAACCTTTCGCAGCCACTTTTTTCAGGATGCTACTTGAGAACACGATAAGAGTAATTTTTTGAGATAATAATTTTTTGTCGTAAAAACCCACAACATATAATTAAGAGGACTTTTCCTTAAGAGGACTAAGAGAGTTTAAGAGTTCACTTCACCATTTTCTCAACTATCCGACACCGTCCGGTAACTATGACAATGTACTCCAGCAGGTCAGCCTACTAAACTATCGAATTAGGTCATAGTTTAACGCTTCAATGAAGTTAGTCGAATAGACAGTAGTACGTTTAAAAAACATTTTTTAATGAAAAACCACTGTTTTTCAAACAAAGCATATCAAAATTTTTTACATGCTTCCTAGGATTTAATGACACAACTAACTTCAATACATGCTCGCAACAACCACTGATGACGCAATTAAGAGGATACGTGAGCTTGGATGTCTGAAATCTCGAATTTTACTGGTCTTTCTGAAAGTGTGTTTTTGTGGTTTTGCCAACCCTGTTTGAACGGTGCCAACATTCAAACTTTGGATGGAAAGCTATGCATTTAGACCGGATGCCCTTCCTGTCGACATCCAATCACGCTCTCCCACATAGCCAAAAGACATGGAAAGCACTGAAGTACAAACTGAAAAACGCAAATAGTAGTAAATTGAAAATAATAATAAATAAAAATATAAAAAAATAACAATAATTAAAAAATATTATGCGAAAGTTGCTTGCCCATCCCTGGAGATAGAAAACAATGAAAATGCCACTCGCTGTGAAAAAAATAACACATTCCTGAGACAGCCAGTGGCGTTTTCTTTTTTCATAAATACATATACTTGGAAGCTGGCACTTAAGGTTAAAATATATTCCACATTCCATAATTATATACAGAAGTATTTGTTCCAAGCATGGCCACAGCAGCCAAATTGAAGGAGTTTTAAAAGAAGATGGAAGTGTTTTCAGTGGTAGATTAAAAATACTGCTCATGAATTACGCAGCATCATCTTTAGAATTGACTTCCATTTAAATTCGAACTTAGAAAAATTGCATTGACGTGGCATCAAAATTTTGCTGATATTTTCCGAACTGTTTAAAAGTCCATGAAGAAGTTTCAAATATGCAGGTCTATTTCTGTTTTCCTCAATAGCAGGGTTGCGATATTTAACATATATTTTAAATGTTTAAAAAACAATGTATGTAATGTTTTTTTTAAATTTTTTGTTATGTTTTTCCTGCAAAAGGCGTCTTTTCTTTTTTTGATACACAAGCCAGAATTCTTAAGACGATGTTATCCCTTCTGTGTATGTACAGGGTGACCACTTCACCAAGCGCAGAATTCGAACCATATAGAAATTATTGGTAGTAAGTGTACATTTAACAGCGATGAGACTGTGGTGTCACAAAAATTCGGAAGATCTCTTCTAGTGTCCATGCGTTACTTTTTCTGGTGCCCACTTTCAGTTTTGATATGATTACAAGTAGTCCAGGAGTCAATTTTAAATAGTTATGAATCTTTATGTTGCGCGCCTACACACTATAGGCCCTATACGTAACTGTACTCGTAACTGCGACTAAAGATACATTGATTATTAATGCACTTAGATCACTGATAATGATTAATTAGAGCTCAACCATATTGCGGCAAAGTACCGCAGGCAAAAACCTCCATACTTTAGGGAGCATAACTAGTAGAAAGCTCATGATTTTATAGCGCAGCAGGCGAAACCTCCAGTCCTTTGGGTGTATACCTAGTAAAAGTGTGATGTTTTTAAGCCCCCTCTCTACGACTTTCGCTCTCATCCCCTTTCTCGTCCTCATTCCATCTGAGGGAGCCCTGTTCTCATTTTCGTTCCATCTGAGGCGGCCCCGTTCTCATCTTTTTTCCATCTGAGGGGCCTTCCTCAACAACCTCTTATCAGAGGGGGCCCCTTGTCTGCGGCTTTCCATCTGAGGGAGACCCGTTCTTATCCTCTTTCTATCTAAAGGGTTCTTGAGATGTGTACTTTATATAGACTAGCAAGTTTCTTAGTTTTCCACTCGATAAGAGGTTTACTAGGTGAAATGATATAAGAAGCACTGAATGAAGCATTTTATTTCCCTATATAATTGAAGGACAAGACAAACTAGATTTTCTAGATTTTTTCATTTCCTCCTGAAAAGCTCATGATAGCCATAGCCAACCCGTATGTCTTTCTCAAAGAAATTCGCCAATTCATGAAAAGTACCAAATTCATCGCCGAAAACCGGAAGAATCACATCATACCTGCTTACACCTACCCCCTTACCTCTCCTATTTTCATTGCATTTCCTGGCGAATCTCAGAAATGACCCTGATGGCCTTCAAGAAAGCCGGAAGATGCTCTTCCCTGCTTTAAGTAGTAATGGCTGAATATTTAACTGTATACGTCCAATTTCGTACTTTTTCGAACCAGGGCCTGAATTTCGTACCAATTCGAACCATTTTGTACTGGTTCGAAATTTCGCACCAAGTGGTCACCCTGGCATGTACAATTGCGTATGAAATGTCTGTGAATCATCTGACAAATGCACTTTCGTAGTACTAGTAGAACGAGTGCACTTTGGTCGACACACAGTTAGAACATATAGTACAGTTACAGCGATAATCGATTCCACCGTGGCAGAATTAGTGCGGAATTGTGGTGCCATTGCTGATTATCACCAGCGTTACCATGACAGTTACCATAGCAAACTCATGAAGATTGCGTGCAACAGCAGACTTCAAGAAGATATTTTTGTAAATGATTGCCTCTTATTCAATTTTGAGTGAGTGACGTGCATTGAGCGAATATCCCTAATCATCAAGAACTGTTTTTAGTTACTGGAATTTGCATTCATCCAATGTGGTATTTTTGTCAACCTTTGTTTTCTTTCGCGATATACCAGTAATACATTTTTCAATTGTCACTTCGTATTTTCTATCATTATCTCTATACTAATTTATTATATATTTCTTTTCGCATTTTCTTTTATTCCCCTTAATCTGGCTAAATTGTTTATTTCTTCAAAGGTGAACCTGTG
Source organism: Prostheceraeus crozeri (assembly GCA_907163375.1). Classification (NCBI taxonomy): domain Eukaryota; kingdom Metazoa; phylum Platyhelminthes; order Polycladida; family Euryleptidae; genus Prostheceraeus; species Prostheceraeus crozeri. Next base: position 255,251 of record CAJQUW010004163.1, on the reverse strand, counting down.
TATTAAAATGAATTGAAGAAATGACAAGCGTTCCGAAATGAATAATAAGACGCCACTTTCAGTGATAATCAAACTTAAAATGCTATTATTAAGCATTCTAACTACAAGGCTTCCCAAATTAAAGAAGTCTTTTTGGTTTATTGGTATAAGATTATGCCTTCCTTTAATTAACTAAGTCTTTTAGAGAAGGTGTTTATTGAATTAACATGATTAACATATTTCAAATATATTTAAAACATATAAGTAATAAACACATATAAAACATAAGTATTAAAAATATGATGGATAATACAACTTTTTTTGCAACACTACCCAAAACTAGATCTTTTCGAATAGATATTTACTTAGCATAGAATATTGAAAGAATATTTTGTGACCTAACCATAGCATTAGTAGAGCAGCACTCATTAAGGAAATGAACTACTGAATGTTGACACATGGTTGTTGCCAATGAATTGATGTAATTTCCCAATCCATGTCATCCTATTGCATTATCCTACATATCCCTTAATATTCACTTTTTATTTCATTAAATTCTTAATTAATTTTTCAAATTAAGAACAGTAATGGTGCGGTATGGGTTTGGAGCGGTGTCAAATTTCTTTATCAGCTCTACCCATATGCTCTAAAAGATACTAAATTCATAAAGATTACGGAGTGTACTAGTTCGCCTACTTATAGAATAGAAACATGTCGTCAGACTTGAACAAATTAAGCACAGAAATTCCTTGGCGGTCGCAGACACTGCCTTTTCCCTACAAGGGCTCATCTACCTCACTCACTCCTCACTATCCATTCAACGTCTGTTTGTCCATCTCGCAGGGTTGGACGGTTCCTCATTTTTCGGAGAGCAGCACACACCAATTCTCGATTTACCAAGTCTTGAGGTTGGAGCTTTGTAACATTTAGGTCTTCCTTCACCACTTCCGACCAGATTCACATTTAGCTCCATCGCACTTCTGACGCATCCCTGTCGATCTTTCCTCATCACGTGCCCATATCGTCGTAAACGGCTTTGGTCCAGTGTACATTGAATCGATTTCAAACTCATCGAAAGTCGAATATCCTCATTTTTGCAGCTATCTCACAATGACTGCCAGCCATCCATCTCATCATCCTCATGTCAGCACTTTCCATTCGTTCGATGTCGCGGCGTTTCACAGGCCAGGTTTCGCTGCTGTACAATAAGTGTCCGCGTACACAAGTGTCAAAAACTTTCCTTTTGGGCTTGAGAGATGGGACTCGAGAGGTTAGTAAAGGCATCAGCTCTCTGAACATATCCCAGGCGCACTTCACTCTCGCAACCACCGCTGCCTCAGTACCTCCAGCGCCATTAATGACATCGCCCAGGTAGCAAAACTGTTATACAGCCTCAAACTTTTCACCATCTAACTGTTCACCATTGTGACCAATCTGAACAGGTTTCTGTATCTCACCTTTGCAACACTTACATGCGAAAGACGTACTCGCTTGACAAGGCTTCATTTAATACCAACCCAACGAGGGCTCATCTGTACGACTCGACACGGACCAAGCTAGATTTAAATATGATCAAACATGACCAGATTATCAGCCGCACGGTAAAGCCAGGATAATCAAGCACTGAGCAGCCTGTTGTACAGTCCTTCAGGTTGTTCAACCTTTCTAGACATGTACAGTTAGTCTGGGGCCAATCCGAACCGTGCTGAAGAGCCCCTGTAGGGTGAAACGTAGTGTCTACTGCTGCCAAGGAATTTTTGTGCTTAAATAGTTCAAGTCTGAGTTCAGTTTTGGTCTTTCAATTTCAAATGATGAATTCAGCTCTACCTTAATAAATTATCAAAAATACGCAGAGGTCCATGCATCGTCAATACTGGCGTGCCCTCATTATCGTCCCTAAAATCTTCATCAAATTCCTCATGAAATGAGTTTCCTGTAATCTGTATACGCAAGTACAATGTACCCTTCAAAAGCAGCTTCGTATTAAAATGACAGGATCATTATCAAAAACAAAAATATGGCGCCTCATTAAGATCTCATGATGTAGATAATGTTGTGATTTTAAGATTCAGAAAAGATTGAAATGACGATTCACATTATGCTGTCTTTATCTGTCTTCAACATGTCATAATATAAGCTTTCATTTGTAATCAAAATGCTTAGTATCATCAGCTGTTCACACAAAAACGTAAAATTACTCTTTTTGATTGATAAATTTTTTGAAAAAGTGTACATTTTTCTGAAAGACTCAAGCGTGCCATTTGAAAGTAGCATCGCATTAAAATGCATGTTTTCAAATATGACAGAAAAATATATTCTCGCCGCCCTGAGATTTTTATGAAGTAGATTATAGAGAAGATTTTGAAACCTAGACATCGATAGATAGGATAAATCATGTGTTCAACGATTTTACCTGGAAAATCATTCACCGTGTTGTCAGGTAGGAAACGTATTGTACGATAAATATTTATAAACTACACACTAAACTGTCATATCTTTTGAAACAGCAATAAAACGTTCGATTTTTTCCCTTTGTCTGCGATTAAGCTACAAATGTGCACGATATATGAATATATTGAAAAAAAACAATAATATCTCTAAGCGGGGTTTCAGCAGGTTATTTAATGATTCTCTGTAATGCTGAAAATCATGATTATTTCAATGAAAATCAGAAAACTGACATCTGCTGCGTAGTGTTAAGTCAAGTAAAAATGAATGAATGATTTCATGTGATTTCATGAATGAATGATGAGCATTTTCATGTTGATTTCAGTACAAGCCCTCATTTCTAAAAAAAAGTACTTTTGCTTGCTTATCAGAGCATGTAGTTTACATAAACGCTGTTGCTTAAATGAAATAACAATGCATCTTTGCAAAAATTGTGCGACAGTTGTCATTTTGGATAATAACTAACGAAGTGGCGAAGAATTCTGGAATAGAAACACATATACATCCATGACGAAAGCCTAATTATGATATCCATTCAATTTGTACACAAATCATCGCATTAAATATACTTTAAATATTCTCCATATATATCATAATGTTATTGAATTTTATATTTATCACATTTTATCACATCACGTATATCGACTGTATTCTTTTCTTCCTTGTAAAATAGGAAATAGAATAATAGAATGCGACTTAAGTATACTTACTTACTTACTTTTTTTACTTTTTTCTTTCTGGTCTTCCCTTTGACTTATTCTTTGACGTTTTTCGACCGTCACCGTCTCAACGATCCTGGGCGTCCTCGTCTGCGTTCTTTTCCTCGTCATCCTCGGTAGATCATCTTTGGCGTTAGCGGAGCCATGTCTCCTTCGGCCTTCTCGTAGGAACCACCCTCTTCACCTCGAAGGACCAGTACACGACCAAGGGCTTTCTTCCTCTTCCTTCCCTTCACATGCCCGAAACCTTCTCCGTTCTTTCTTCACTTTCACTTAATGCCAACGGGCTAATGCCACACCGACATGCCACTTCACTGCTGGATCAGTGGTATGCGCTGTATGCAGCACATGTCTCCGCCATTCTCCCTGTTGAAGCCGTAATTGATGTTTTTGTCTTTCTGTCAGATTCCAGCACCCGCACCAGTAGAGCAACACAGATCTCACACAATTGCTGTATACAGTGGCTGCTGCACTTTCGATATGACATGGGCGTAGCGTGGCAAGCTGGCTCTTTCCACTTCTTCCACGCTGATGCAACTCTTGCTTTAACAGCTCGCTCTGATCCGCCGTTGCATGCGAGGAAGTCGCCGAGGTAACAGAAATCGTACACTTCATCCATTTCTTGGTCATCACTCTCATCATAGTCTTCATGAGCGCTGCTTAGCACAGTTGGGGAGCGAGAGCATGTAGGACAGCGGAAATCGACCACGTAACAAATGCCTCTCAAGTATACCCATAGAAATATTGTGTTGTCTGCGTGTTGGGTTCAAGAGATGACATTCCTCAATTCTCATGGTCACGGATAGAACTAAGGGACAAGAAAATCAATTTTCCATTGAATTTAATGCAAACTCAAGCCTGATTTCCGAGGAACCAGAAGATTTACACCACATTAAACAGTCAATAATTGAGATTGTGAAGAGTCGAGCGGTGAGAATAATATTTCATTTGATGAATTTATCATGGAGGAAAATTGAGTTTAAGATGCGTACTTTTCACTTGACAGGCCTACCTGCAATATAGTCCGGCAGCCAGAACTACTAAAACCAAAAGTACTAAGCCCAGAGTCACAATGTTTGGCATGGAATGTCTTCAGGTCATTTCCTGTGATGTACATGTGATATTATCAAGCTTCTGATCGGCGTTGTATGCGAGAATGTGGTTGAAAGTAGATAAAGTTGCTGAAAATGTTTGTGTTTGCCGACATTGAGAGGCTCGCCAAATCTAAATCTGTTTAGCTTTATAGGCAGGGGTGCATGAAAATGAAAGGAAATGACCTGAAGACATTCCATGACAAACATTATGACTCTGGGCTTAGTACTTTTGGTTTAATTAGAGAAACATACAAAATTTCATTTTAGTCAAAAACTGCAATCTGCGTCCCATTGGATTTACATGTGTTTTTCTTTGATCTTGTCTGACAAGAAGATGAACTCACTAGAACTGGGAAGACTCACCGATTCGTAGTAGGCAGAAGATGTACATCATTCTGTGAAAGTCTCACTTTCGGCCTCGTTCCCTGCAGAAACTCGTTCTGGCCGCCGGACTAATATGACCTCTTTGGTTCGTGGGTTCGCTGATCATTGCTACGTCTGCAATGCGCACGCTGGGACAATCACACAAGTCAAAGAGAGACAAATATCTATGTCAATTTCTATCGTTTGCTACCATTGCATATAATTGCTAGGATCGGATTATGAGCGCTCTAGACTAAGGCCTCAGCCACACTGAAAGCAAAGCAAACACGAGCGTCCTGAGCGTCTCGAGCAAACGTATCTCCGTAAGCTATTAAACGCTCTCGTTTGCTTTGCTCGCAGTGTGGCAGTTTACAACTGCTGTAATGATGACTTTATATCTGCTGCAAAACGCTTTGCTCGAAAACGCTTGGAAAAGCTCGCAGTGTGGCTGAGGCCTAACCCACACGCAAATAAATCTATCTCTCTGTGACATGCTTTCGCGTCATACTACTGATTTACAGTCTGAGAGTGATACATTTATTTGATCTTTTTATTTTGCTGAAATCTCTCACTTGTGATATTGACGGTGTTGACCAGTTACCCCATGACATCTTCCCCTTCCCGTAATACTGAAACGTAGTTGAAAGTGTAGTGCGCCATTTTACTGCATTTACAAGTTTTATAAAGAGACTAAAACAAATACCGTAATAAAAATCTCCTAAGTATTATTCATGTAAATATCCAAAAACATTTCAACTTTTCAAATGGAAGACAAGATCCAGAAAGAACGAATCTGCTTCTTCGACTTACCTCAGAGGTATAACGTTTTTACCAGCAGCATGTTGATAATAGAGAAGCTGCTTGCTATTAATAACGACCCCTTTGGAATTTCTGGAACAAAAATCGAGGTATAAGAAGGTTGACAGGACAGACAAGCAACAGCAACTAACAGGGTTGCATCATCAAAGTTGGTAAACTATCGGCTTGGTGCATCACCTCAGTGAAGGTCGGTGTCCTGTCACCGGTCGTTAGTCTCACCTTATGGCCTGTCCACATCTTGGCGATCATCAGCCTACACCTGTTTACGTCATGTTGCTAACTTTGAAAACAGATATATTTACTCACACAATCATTTATGCATTTTTGCCTTTTGTTGTTTTGTCAATAAAAGGCAAGAACCAGAAGCTCATACAAAAGTCGAAATTATTAAGTCTTTAGAAGTGAACTTTGCTATGAGTGCAGAACCAACTGCGTTGGCAGGACGAATAAGCGTTTATTTGTAAGGATAGATGGGCTCATCCCGGCCACGGTAATCATGTAACTCTTTTTTCTGTGTGGATTCCTTTAAACACTAATTGAAGCATCTAAATTACCTCTTTTATTAAAATGTCACTTTTCATCAGCAAGATTAATGATTTCTTCAACAAAAGACATGTGATCACAAGCAGAATTATGCAAATACTGCAGAGTAGTATCATATAGATTAATTATCAGGAATATATTTTCGGTCATGGAGTAATGAATACTCCATTGCGCCATTTGCATCCCTTCAAAGTTTCAGAAAGCTAATTCACCATTCAGTTGATCATCGTATTGATAATCACATTTTTCTTATTTTTCTGTTTTTCCTAGGAACAAATAAGCGATGCATCCGGTACCCACTGATTTCCTGAGGGAGGATTCTGCAATAAAGAATTTTCTATAATTTTTCAAGACAGACAAGTGTATAGGTAAATCACAAGGCATTAGCTGTCCTATTGATCCTGTCCACTCAACAACCATGGGAACAATTCGCAATTTAATCCCGGTATAAGGAAGCCCATCAAGTTGGTTTTCTGCATCTACACTCCATGCAATCCCTGTGTGCTGACAGATTTCGCGCATTACTGGACGATGCGGACCTCTACTCACCAGGGGGGATCCTTCAATGAAGAAAATGTCTTCGTACACTCTTTGTAGCTTTATTTATATATAAGCTATAAGCCAACCAGGGTTAAACTGGATCCGGCACTCTCCTTAAAATTCCACGTCTGTAAAAAAGTATCGGTCAGCCTCGGCATCCTACGTCAAATCCGCACCGTTTGTCGATCTCTGACATCATCCCCTACTAGACTTTATGCAGGTTTGGCTCTCTTTCATTTCGTCTATGAGCCATTTACAAGCAAAAAACAGAGCTGTTACACTGCAGTTTCAAGAATGAATACCCTCTGCATAGTTTGTGGATGAAAAGAGCCACGAAATTCATAAAGATCATTCGCCCAATCTTGAAAGCATTCTGTCGAGGTTCGACGAAAGGCCTCGCACTAGTAAATATTTATGAATGTCATGGCTCTTTGCATTAGTAAACATTGCTGTCGATTTTTTTTAAGGATTTTTGGATTTAGGAGCCAACCCTCACCCATGGATGTCAAGCAAGTCTGGCATCACCACAGATCTATTTGTAGAACGCCCCTACTGTGGCAGGGGAACCAACGAACCATTTGGTGAAGCCACGCACCCTCCTAGTGAATTCTTCGCCCGTTCTGCTGATCCAGACCAGATCATAAAAGAACCAAATGTTAAAGTACGTGATGCCATGTCGAATCCAGACAATCTGCTCCACTTTCCCTTCGATGCTGCAACGTTCTGGCCACCTTGTTATGCCAACTTTTCATACTCATCGGCACTCAGCATCTTTTGTACCTTACTGTCATGATTTAACAGATTTACAGATTAACGTTATTATTTAACATTTTGTGCACCACGCAATCTACTCTTCAGCACGTTCACGACAAAACTTGTCTTTTACTTTACTGACTCTCTTGCTTTGCATTATCAGTTATCAATATTTGAATCAAACGCATGCGCCAATCGAATGATTTGGTCAAGACGATTTTGAAAATCAAATTAGTCAGTTTTAACTAGATACCAATGACAAAAAGACAACAATTTTTTATTTGAAATCCTCTCGAATCAGGCAATGTTCAAATGGATCTAGCTGTTTCACTCAACATGTCGCTTTGCTCGAACTGAACAATATTTCAAACTTGTTAATCTTGCATTCTGATTCAAATTTGAATTCTAGCAGAGATGTGATTGCAAACTGAAAAGTTTCCTGGAAGTTACAAATCTTGACCTTAGTACGAGTATTCTATCTTCTATCCAAGTGGGTTGCGGGTAAACATCCCGTCTGTGAACGTTCCCTATCAAATTCAATAGTCAATAGAATACTCACGAGCGAAGATTGTTCGATGACTTGATATTTTTGCCTTTCCCAGAAGCCTGCAAGTTACAGTGACATTTAATCATCGGGAACAATTTGCATATAGTGTGCACTAGTTTATTACTTACAGCTTCATAATATGATTTCTGTCTCTCACTCAAAGGTCTTTTCTTCTGTATCATCCGTTCTCCATGAAGTCTACGAGCCTCGGAGATCGGTAGCGAGCTCTGTAATACATGCAACATGATAAGGAGCATCCACTGAAATTTTCATGAACAATTCCTTGAATAATTCTGTGGATGTCATATGATCCCTATAAAATCAATTTGTATTTAAGCAAAGGAGTGAAAGATTTCCGCATATTAAAATCGCGCTTCTGTTTCCTGCATCATCCATTGATAATTGTACTTCCCAGTTCTAAATTCAACCTGCAAGCATGCAAAATGAAATATCTTTATCTTTTTTCTAGTTTCCTACAAATATCCAACTCTATTTTATCAAAATGGATCTTGCAATAATGATGATTGATTAAATAACGTGTTCATTGGTTTACAAACATTTCAATGACATAATGACGCAGTTTCATTCTTGGGTCATTGAACATCCTATAATGATATATTTGTATAAAAACACAAACTTCATTGAAGACATCGTTGGTGAAAAAGAAAAGCAAATTGTAGATATTATCTGTGATGCGAATGCGAAATTGAAAAATCCGAAAACATTCCCATTGCACGGACCCAAATGCGTGAAATGTACAGTTAGCATTGCCAAAATCGATCTAAAAAATCCGGAAGACTCTGATCCCTGAGTATTAATTCAGAGTATGAGCCTTTCAGTTCGATTGCCATTTTTAATGCATTTTCATCAGACTATGATAAAAATTGAGATAGGTTTCCGCGGGTTCCTGATATTATTAATTATTATACGCATCAGATGTTTGCTGTAGACTAATAATGAAACTGTAGAAGGGAAACCAAAACATGGAACATTAAGATGTAAACTTCAATGTGCTTACTGCAATCTGCAAATTATATGAAAGGTAGGAATGATTTCTTTGATAAGAAAAAGATTCTACAGAGACAATTCTGAGATTCTTAAATATAAATGTAAGTAGCGCTTCTAAAGATATTTTAAATACCAAGATGGGACGATTAAGTTCCATCAAATATATTTTACACAAGGAAGAAATTTTCCAAAATATCGTTGAAAACTCATGCATGCATTCAACTTTATGATATACCAATTCAAAAAGCATCGTCTCCGAAAATATTCAAAGGGCAAGACCTATACGACTTCAGAGGAAGACTTTGTCATCCGATGCTTCATACGCATGCATGAGCATGGCTCTGCATGCGCATGACTATGCATGTGATTTCATTCCATGTTTCACACCTTAGTTTCTTCGTTCGCGCAGAACGCCTGGTTGTCAGATGGAGAAGCTGGAAACTTCGCAGAAACGCGCTCGACGTGTTTAGTCTTCGTTCTCTCAATCATTGATTTACAAAAAATTAAGAGCAGAACTTTAACTTCATACAATGATCTGTAATTTCATGTTTTGGCTAATGAGCAAACCCAAACATGAACAAGTCGATCGGTCACGTTCTAAGTCAGATGTAAGATATATCGGTGTGTCTAACACTTTCAGAAAATACAATTTGAATGCTAATTGTATCAAAGCATCTACAAGATATTGTACTGCAATGGCTGGTGAATTGCGCCTTTCCTATTGGTTTCATCAGATGGATTCAATCGCATCTGATGGACAGGCGACAGTTTGTGTGAATTGGTCCTCAATTAAGCTCTTGTACTCTGGCATCCTCTGATGTTCCACAAGCGTCTGTAATTGGTCCCTATTTATTCGCAATGTCTGTTGAATGATTTGCGTGTGACCAGAGCTGAAACCGGGCCACCTTTTTCGGCACGTGACGCATCGACTCCCAAAATATCAGACCCAAGACCGGCCCGGATGACAAAGTATACATCGTTTTGTGCACTTTACCATACTCAATGAAAATATCAATTACATGTAAGATAGTTGAGTGTAATCGCTTTCAGAATCATTCGAAAAAGCTAATTATTAATTACATGATCGCATGCTGTAGGGCCGATGTACCGTCTGCAATTGAATTGATTACTGTTGAACAGCAAGGTGAATTTTTAAACATCTAATACATAGTGTTTTTTTTAATAGTGTTCATATTGTATAACGCATTTGTCTATCACAAATAAATTGGATGCACCGATAGCTGCCTGTTCTCGTAAATTATAGGTCTAGGTTTATAAAAACGGAAAGCAAAAGCATTGATGACATACAACCTGTCTGAAACAATGAAGTCATTAAGTCAACAGTTGAACTAAATATTCAATCGACTCTTTTGACCAAAATTCCAAAGAAATGTCACTTGCTAATCGCCTACCGATTGTTGTTTGACATCATCTACATGTGATATACTAGTCGACACATTTCGATTTTTTTAAAAATGTATGCAACATATTAAGTCGAAAAGCAACAACGTGCTGCTTGACTGGTCTTAATCCTTAATTGCCTAATCTATTCAAAAGATGCTTTAACTCAGATAAAAGCATGAAACTCCTTCCACAGGATTCGGTCGAGAAAGCATATTAATGACTTCTTATTGCTTAAGAATCATGTTGATAGGCCATCAAATGAATTGATTCAGAGAGTTTAGATGGTCAGATGACGAAAATATTTTTAGCTTCAGGCATAATAAATATCGGCCCGGGTACTAGATATTTCAGGCCCGGCTTCCAGCTTTGTGTGACTCCTCCACCTGCTCAGTCTTAAAGAACGTGGACAGATGCTACATTGGTTTTCTCTCCTAAGCAATCTCTCTCAATCATTATCTCTCAAGTATTTTTTCATCATGATCGCATGATAAAGTGGTCTGAATATGTTCCAATTCCTCTGAATGATAATAAGAACAAGTCAATTACGATCCAAAAGAAGAGTACCAATACTTTCAACCGTAAATAACGTTGACAAACTGAAGATTCTTGGGATTACGTTGAACTCAAGTTGGACCTGGAGTGACCTTTCTGATAGCGTATTAGCTGCATGTTTTCGCCGCCTATACGCCTTGAGTGTGTTGAAAAAATCGGGTTTCTCTAAACAGCATTACCTTATTAAGAAGTATACGAGTAATTCTTTCATGCGCTGCTGTATTGAGTTTTGTGTTCCATTGCTTTTGACTATGTCTTCATACAACTCCACCGGACTGCATACATTTCAGAAACGTGTTAATCGTGTCATCTGTGGTGAGTGTCGGAATAAGTGCTTGTGTCCCAATGGTGATAGGTGCTGTCCCTAGGGTTCATGGAATTGTCAGTATCAGAAAATGACATTCTACATGATCTGGTACCTCCAATTTCATCATCTGGTCGATTCTTGCTACATTGTCGTCGAAGAAACGTGGTGATTCGTTTTATCTTGAAGCTTGCAAAATTTACAACTTTAAGTGTCAAAAACCAACATTTTAATTTCGACGCCTAAATGATTGAATTGTCTACAAGCACGTGCACACTGTATGTCACATCTCTTTGCTTTAACATCTAGTGATTTATACTCACTGCCTAGCTTGATTTAATGCATCGATTTTCATTTGCCAAAAATATACATTATTGTAATATACGTATGCTGTTACTATATCATATACATTATTATCATCAATCGTTTATCTTATGGATGAACTCACCGGAGAATTTTCTTTGTCAGGTATTTCAGAATCCTTTTGAAGTTGCAATCGCTCTCTTTCCACACGAGCACGAATAATGGACCGCCGACGAGCCAGGATAAGAGGCACGACTCTTCTTCTTGTGATAAAGCCACGAACATCTACAGGACATAGGGCTCACAGTAGTGTGGGCGATTTTGAACTTTTTTGTACATATGAAACAACGAACAATGTAGGCATGCAAGAGAGATTTGTGTAATGCTACCACGTGCGGAAGAATAAATAACTGATGATGAAAACCTAGAAATTAACATTTTCCTGTTTACAGTGATAAACAAGCCTTTGTTAGTAGGTTGATTGCGATAGAATTCGCAAGATCCGTCCACTGCACACATTATTTCACATTCCGAAGTCAAAAAGAATTCTAGAATAATATCGCTGACATGATCGTTCGTCTTAGCAGGTTTTAAAATACATTCTAGATGGTCTAATATTCTTTAAAATTGCCATTGAATTTCTTACATTCTAGCTATTAATCTTTTTAATTAGATAAGCAATTTTGTTGATGTACAATGGATCTTCGTGGGGTTTGCACCACTTATGTAATAGGTTTATACAGTGTTTAAAGAACTCAAAGTCGAAGTCCACTGAATACCTTTACTAAAACGAGTTCCATGTGACTTATATCACAGAATATGCAAAGCTCACGGCGCATGACAAAGTGCTTTCAAGCAAGATAACTAATTAACCCCTTCTTTAATTAATCTGCGTTTATGTTGTCCAATTAATAATGTTAATCCTCGTTTCAATTCATGCAAATGTTTTTTCGGTACGGTGTCTATTAAACACCATTTCGCGTCTGGCTCCATACCCAAAGTCCAACAGTGGAACGTCTAGGCTTTTTGGAGATAAGGGAGTAGGCTTATCTCGATCAATCAAACGATTATTCAATTTTGATGTCTAGAGTTCACCCTGTCCCAACTTATTGGTGCATCCGTTTTCGATTTCATAGCTGTGTCTTGACTGGAAGTACTTTGTACAACAAAATGCCTTTGTGCCGTTCTACATTGACTGCTTCCTCCATTACCTGGCAACTTATCCAATCGTAAGGTAAGATGAGACCGCAGAACAACAAATTGTCAAAGGTGATTGCTTCGGTTTCCCGTCAATCAAGTGAGAGTTCGTGCGGTTGACATTCCCATAGAGAATGTTGTCTGATCACTAAAACTGATATTGAAGATGAAATATAGGATCCTATATGTTAAACCTTCAATCTTCAAAAGATAAAATTGAAGATGATTACGAATAACTTGAGGTTTCAAATAGCTTACGGCAAAACTGTATGCTTCAAAAGTTTGATAGACCTTCCTTGAGTACATTGCTTTCGGGAAACAGATTCCTTAACCTTCGAAAGAAAGAAGAAACAAAATTCGACTTCGTGTTCAATCAACCCTTCTTGATGGAATCATCTTCAAAAGCTACAACGATATTTACCATCTTGACAACCGAAAGTCTCCGCGCCTTGTGATCATCCACACATTTTCTCGGAGCCTTGGAAGGAGTTTCCATAATCAGCTTTTCCAAAGAATCGATGCTCTTGTTAAACAGGCTGTCTGTCTGTCGATGTCGCAATTTTTACTACGTCTGACCTCCTCACGATCATGTTATCACAATAGTGGCAACTGAAGCAATCTCAGTCACCTCTAGGAAGAGACCAGATAGAAAATGTTACATACAACACAGTTAGAAAAGCATGGCTAGCGTCCAGCAAAGCAACCAATGCGCTCCATTCCACATGATTGATTTTGTATCTAATGAAATGAAACTCAAACTTATTCATTGATGGTGCACCCTTGAGTCGAGTGCAGGCCTATTAGCATTAGTTCATTTGTCCAACAACTTTGTTCAATGCGCAGTGGTATTCACCGTAATATCACTAATAAAATCCGCAAGAAGACCGCGAACACCCTGTATAGTTATTATCTGTATGGTACCAAAACATAAGTCAGGAAATAAGACAAAATCATGATGTGAAAATGCGATGCAAATGCGCTTAGCCTTGACTAAATAGCTTTCCAGACGGCTGGAGTCGAATCTGTTCGGTTATAATAGGGAAACCACAGGGCGCATGGCAGTGTCCAACTCTACAATAACTATCAACGTGCTTCTTGCATCAACGCTTAAATGAAAAGGCACAGATTAACTATGATAGATGAAATTAAGATGGAAAGAATCAGGAATGTTTAACAACTATAGCTATCAATGGTGTAAAACACACAAACATACAAAATTTTTCGGTCAGCATCCACAAGCCATCCTCAGGTAAAAAATCTTTTTTAACCTTTTTTTAATATTTTAAAGCACATATTTCATGTACATGCACATGTATTCTCAGTTCTCGCTAATCTTTCACCATGTTTCAAATAAATCCATTGCACCACCATGCAGTGCATAGATATAGCGTGAATAGTGGCATAGTGTCCGCCGCTTTTGTCTTTCCTGATTTATGGACACTAAGACAGCATAAAAGGGTAAAAAACATGAGATACAGGAATGAGGTCAAAATAATAGGTGCATGCTGAGTGAGGGGGGGGGGTAGTGCTACCGATTGAGGAAATATCGACTTTCTACTTTCATGCAGTTTCTTTTGCCTGCGATAGAATACTAACATCGCTGAATTGAGATAACCGCGGACAGGCGCTGATATTGAAGTTTGGCGACATGTCGTCTACTTAACCAGCCTCGAATATCTGCAAAATAGCATCATCCATCTGATATAAAAGGAAGCGAAGAATCGAACAGTTATCAGCAAAACCGTAAATTACACCGTTTAAAAATATAAAATGCAGCTACAAACCCGATCACATGAAATTTATGTGAACATTTGAAACGAACGCATTATTATCAATAAAACATACAATAAACTCAACCCATTTGATCGAATTCTTCACAAATCATGCGCAACACCAACGACGTTGCATTCATTCGAAGCAAGGACAACAAAAGTGGAGGCGAATATGTAACACTGAAGAATATATGTGCTGCTAGAAAGTGAATGTTGAAGATGAGCGGCGTGAATAGAGGAAACAGAGCGATGAGAGTTGAGAGTGTAAAATGGATCTGTAGAATGGTTGGATATATGATCAGGGATACGCATGTGAAGAGTCAATTTGAAGGTGTAGTAAAGAAAGCGATGACATGGAGAAAAGAAGAGAGAGATTAAGATTTAAGAAGACATGGTTGGAGCGAGCGAGGAGCGACATGCGGAGGACCTGTCTATTGTACGGAAAGTGGAAGAAAAAAGAGTGTCATTTTCTTGGACCACCTTCAGCCGTCAAGAAAACGCACTTAAACAGCGGTTAGTGAGTGAAAACACAAAAACATAACAATCGACAAGAAACACTGAACTATTCGAATAGTTCACATAAGTCGCGTTCGAATACTGAAACTAGTGTAGGCTGTCATAGGTCGAATAGCAACCTTAGAAGGCACATTTACTGGCACAACCGTTTGGGGGCGTTCAATACAGATATCAAAAACAAGCCAAGAGTATCATGCAATGTAAGCAGATGGAGAAAATGAATTCATTCATTCATTCTCCGAGGTCATCAAGAAGCGGTGACCTCTGCAATCATGGGGCTGACAAGACGTGAATTGCCATTTCAACTATATCGAGAGTTTATTGAGATGATACGCTGACTTATTCTAATCCTGAAGATAACCTTGTTTACACTTCAGATCAAAATATGAGTGGAGATCAATCGTGCCTGGACATTTTGCGTGCACGGGTAGTCGATTTGAAATACAACCAGACCCGGATGCTTAAAAAGATAGACCGTGAAAGCGACTCAGTCAACCCGGACATGTGCCCGGGTAATCGGCGTCAATATTGGGAAAACGTGGAGTGTTTAATACGTTTCCTGATAGATTTCCAAAAGGTAATGCATCAATATCAAAATTAATTATCGCATCCTTTCAAACTATGCACCACTAGCGTCGATGCACAGTTGCATGCGCTGAAACCACTTTATAAAGAAGGTGGACCACACCGAAGCAGAGAGCCCTCCACCAGATCATTGAAAGATGTCACAGCTGTCTCTGGGGAGTCATAGCGGATGCTACTCTAACATTTGGGAAGGCAATGAACTCACAAGGAGCTAGATCTGGACTGTGGGTTGAATGAACTAGGTGCTGGATGCCTTCATTAGTAAAAAAAAAGTTCACCAAGCCTAGGGAATTGTGTGCTTGTGCGCTGTCATGATGCAGCAAGATCCTGCATTCGTAATCCACAAATTGCATTCGAGTGATTGGACGAAAATTAGGATGACTGACTGCAGCTCCGATGCTTGCGGCAAACCCTGGTTGGTACCCCCAGCACACAAGTCCCAAGAAGTGGTGAATTTCTTACTAATGAAGGCATCCAGCACCTAGGTCATCCAACCTACATTTCAGATCTATGTCCTTGTGGCTTCATCGTCTTCACAAATGTTAAGCGCATGATGCGCGGCATCCGCCATGACTTTCCACACACCGCTGTGACATCTTTCGCTGATCTGATCAATTTTATTTGTTTTTATTTTATCTGATCAATTGGGTGGAGGGTTCCCTGCTTCGGCGTGGTCCACCTGCCTTTCAAAGTGGTTTCAGCGCATGCAACTGTGCATCGACGCTAGAGGTGAATAGTTTGAAAAATTGCGATGATTATTTATGATATTGATGCATTACCTCTTGGAAATCCGGAAGCTTATTGAATTCCCGCCGTATGGCTTGTATGTGACAATTTTTCTTTTAGAAAAAAATCTAAAGGCACCCCCTTGTTATGGCGAAGCTGCTATTTTGAAAATAAAGGTGGTGCAAAATCATTTTTCCCGATAATTTGTCTTTGCTCATTGGTGCTGTTTATCGTTCACCTAACTCTACACCTGATAATGACTCTCTCCGTAATGAATCTCTTTGTGCTTCTGTATCATTCTCTCATGATATGAGAATTGTTGCAGGCGATTTCAATTTACACTAGCATTGATTGGTGCACTTTCAGTAATTCTAACTCAGCAGAAAATTCTCTTGCGGCAACTTTTGAAGCTGGTCTTCATCAACAGGTTTTTGAACCCACTCGCCAATATTCGACTCTTCATTTGATTTTCTCATCCCCGCTAGATATCATTTCACGTGTTGACATCATTGAGCCTCTAGGTCTCTATGTTCTTCTTATCATAATATGGTACTAGAAGAAATGCTATTTAAGGGCCCTTCTATATTTTCTAAGGTGCAAAGTCCCGGCTTCAATTACTAGTTCTATGAGTATAAAGCTAACTGGAATCTAATCAATCTGTCCTTTAAGAGGCATGAACAGGCCAATTGGGATGTTCTGTTCTCATCTGATGATGCAGACGAAATTGGAATTTTTCGCTTCAGCTGTTAAGCACACAGTCCTTTGCTCGGTCCTCTTTGGCTGGCTTTCACAAGACATTTGCAAACTTAGGAAATTAACGAGAGTTTGAAAGTTCCTTTTTGGCTAACTCCGCACAGGAGAACCGACGCTTTCGATATCACTGCTCCAATTTATTACCGAGTGCAACTTGTCGAGCCATCAAGCAGTATGAAGTGTCCTTAGCGCGCACCAATAATCAAAAAGCTCTTTTTTAAAAAACGTAGGGTCTGAACAACAGCCTTCTTCCTCGAATATCGGTTCGATTAAAGATCCCATCTCCGATGCTGTTGTCTATGACCCTGAAAGGATGGCCAATATCTTTAGGGAATTCTACCATTTGAAGTGTTTTCACAGAAGAATCTCATCCTATACCCAATTTGCGGACTACTTCTTGCCCATACATGTCCATGGTTGACTTATCACCTGAAAAGATATTGTCCCATCTTTCCAAACGCAAGGGTTTTGCGTCTCCTAGCCCAGATGTCCTTTTAAGAAGTTCCTGCTTTACTGATTCCTCTATTATCACACACGTTTTCTTTCCTTTTTGCTCGTGGCTCTCTGCTAAGCATTTGGAAGCATGCACATGTTATTCCAATTTATAAGATAGAAAGTCGCAAGCAGACGACTAATTCCGCTCGAATTCAGCTTGTTGTCTCCAGAGAGTTTTTAGGAGATATCACTTCTAATATCGATCGTGCAGTTGGGCTGATGTTGTATACCTTGATTTTGAGAAGGGACACGGTGCCACACCGAAAGTATTGACCAAATTGCGCGCTTTAGGTATTCAGGGTGACCTTTACAACTATTTAGCAGTTTTTGAGTCACAGATTAGAGAGTGTTGCTGTAGATGGTGTTGTTTCTTCTTCCCATGCTATGTCCTCTGGTGTCCCTCAAGGTTCCGCACTTGGGCTTGATCTGTTTGTAGCCTATATACCGTAAATGATATCGATGACTTCTACTCTGAAATGCGCGAATGACATCAAGCTTTACACAGAAAACAAGCGTGACAATCTTCAAGATGCGATCCAGTTACTCCAGACTGACCTGGACGAGATTTCAGCGTGGTCCAAGAAATGGCAATTACGCTTGAATCCTGCAAAATCACACGTGGCCATCGCAATCCATTTCATGCTTATGTTCTCAATAACCAGTCCCTCAAAGCCATGGACTGCTCGAAGGATCATGGTGTGGTCATCTCGAAAGACTTCGAATCCTACCAACACGTCATGTACACTCAGAAAGCACATATGGTACTTTCCGCTATTCTGCGAACTTTTGTATCCCGCGAGCCTGATTCTCCTCTCCACCTGTTCAAGACCTATCTTCGTCACCACTTAGAGTTCGCTACGTGCGTGTGGAATCCCCTTACAGCACAAGACATTGCCATAATCGATAAAGTTCAACGGCGGTTTACTCGATGTTCTATAAATCTATCGGGGCATTCATTTGAAGACCACATTGGAATAGACGCTTGGAACTCGCTCCCATCCTTATATATCGTTGAATCGACATCCCTTCGGGATTTCAAGAGGAATCTGTACAATTTTCTACGTTGAGAGACCAGCTTTGTGCATGATCCCTTACCTGTGCATGTTGGCTCTGTTTTACTCACTGTATATGCTCACTGCAAATTTGATTTGTCTTAGTGATACGTGCACATATGGGAGCAATAAAAGAATGTAAAATGTAAATATAAAATATGAAGTAAAAATAATGACCGACGTTCCATCCGCCGTTGACTTATTCATGGACAAACTGTTATTGGCAAGTGGTGGCAAATACCAATGACTTCTCATCAATTTATTCTTGTTTCCGATTCATGTGTGGATCCTAATGCAATTCGCTTCAGTCAACCTAGTGTGAATAGGATTGCTGAAATGATCGATGAGATCGACTTCAAAGTCGTCTATAGTAGAGGAACAATCACATTAACGTAGGACAATGTGATCTGAGATGACACTCGTACTGTATAGATAGGCAATGCTCGGCAATGTTCAGCAAAACAGACACCGAAGAGTCGTTTCGCAGAGCCGATGTAAAAATAAATGCATAATCTGCGCGCAAATCGATTTCAACATACCGCATACTAGAGTTATACTTAATGTTTGTCAGACCTAATAATCACATTTTTCTATGAAATGAGAAACGACTGCTACTTATTTTGGTTGCCAATTCTTAGTTAATTTGCTGACTTTACGGGTAGCTGGGGCGCTCAGGAAATTCAATTTTAAGTTGACTTTATTAGAATAGCCATGGCTACTAGTCGTAGGTACTAGTCAGGGTACTTGGAAGTGGTGAACCTATTGCTTTTTTTAGTTCTCTTTTAGTTTTACTAATTTTCCATATCAGTCTGATGGCTTAACTACCCGAGACGCACCCCTCCTTTTACTCAATACATCCATCAGTGCTACAGCCTAAAGTCCTGTGCCCACCCAGTATCCGACTTTGTTGTTACTATTTTGCCGAAAACAGGAGAAAATTCAGGCGGAGCGATTGTAAATGCAAAAATATTAGACAAATGCATTGTAATGAGGCAAGTGGCACCTATATTTTTTGCATTTTCGACCATTTTGTTGGCTAGAAGCTTCTATTTTCGCCTACAAAGTAATCATTCGACTGTTAATGGAAACGCTTCTACTGGTAATAATAGAAGTCTATCATCGTTAAGCACTGTTAACAAGGATGTGCCCGGAAAATGAGTGTAATCCTGTCAGCACCCATGCCTGGGAAGTAACCGCAACCTTGCCTAGAGAATGACCGAATCCGGAACTGTACTTGAAAATGGCCACGCAATAGCTGTGCCCAGACCCGTTTAATCCCTAATGATTAATAAGGATAAATGCGAATAGAATGCATGTAATTAAATATTGAGTTGCATAACATATCTCAACATATAAACTGGGAGGCACATTTGCCGCCCAGTGGCGGAAGATTGTCGCCCACTCGACTAAAAATTTCATCACTGGGCGGCATAATAAGGGACATGAAAAATTCAGCAAAAATCTAATTGATACATTCTAGTTCCTGCAATATACACGCATCTTCTGATCTGTCAATCGCTTTAGCATCTGTCCTTCATTCGATCTCAATATGATTATATCTAAATGCGCGCGCATTGACATCACCTTGTTTCTAAATTCAATGATCGTTTGATGGCAAAGCATGTAATCGCATAATGCCACGTCCTTGGATTTTACGGATCCTCAACTTTGGGTAAAAGTTATGAATGCACACAAACAAGAAATTATTCAATTACTAATTCGCTTGACCATAGACGTACATATTGATTGCATGACAAAAACTCTCCGCTAATTCTTGGCCATTTCGATGCCTCTCACAACGACATGCTGAAAGTCAGATAGCTCATCAATGTCTTGTAGAAGGACTTGATTTTGCCGTCATTCCATTTTAACAACACTCGTCGGCTTACTTCAAAGTCGGAAAAGGCAAGAGTTACAACTGAAATTGAATTGCTAAAGTTTTAGGGACAAAATAGAAAATTGGGACTGTTTCAATATTCAAATGGACAAATCGGTCGATAAGCACAACGCTGACAGCATCTTTGTAACAGTTAGACTGCTGAATGAATAACATGGAATGATCTTCGGATTTTTTGGTGAATGTCATAGAGAAAGTCGCGGGGCGAGAGGACTGCTGCATTCATTGATAAGTTGAAAGATGTTGGACTAGGAGAGGAGTGCTGCCACAAATTGGTGGGAACAACAACAGATGGCGAAGGTGCAAACACCGGGAAACATAGTGGGCTTTGGGTCTTGCTTGCTAATTTCTTGGACGAACCCCGCCAATTACAATTTAGTGCATTCTACACTGAAGTGAGCTTGCCTTCGAGGCTATTCAACTGTACCGGAGTTTCGACACGGAATAGCTGATGATTGAGGAATCGCGGTTTATTTCAGGGCATCACCAGCTCGTGAGGATGATCTTCGTATTCATGGAAAGGAAATGGAATGACAACTCAGTCAAGCGGCTCCCTAAATTTCATGAAATCCGCTTTGCTGACCACCTTCACAACTTAGTCAAGGTGCTAATATGCATAACAAGGACTTCGTGTTAAAAACACCGGACATCTCTAGCTTAAAGTCGTAGCCTACTCGTTTGGAAAAGAGTCAAGCCATTGGTTTTTTGAAGACTTGGGCATATGAATAACTGAACTGGCAAATTACTCGTGTCACGGTAGACGTCTTGAACCAATGCATACACCTGCAAATTTTAAGGAAGCCCAGGGACGCCTACTAACAATGCCGGATCTCCGACAAAAACGAGATCAAGTAAACGAATTCGGGTGACCTAGCATAGCAATTTTGAAATTATTTAAATTGTCAATTGTGTCAGTAACTTTCTGAAGTCGTTCTCTAAAGATTAAGATCCAGTAACTTTAAAATGGCTTCCAAAATTGTGCGGATTAATGAGCTTAAATCTGTGTAGGTCTGTTTTAATCTGATGATCAAACTCAGTTATTTAATTATTCTATTTAAATTGTTTTTACTAAACACACATTTATTGACTATTACGGGCGCTCTGACTCAGACGACATCTCAGTAGCGTGTTAAAAGTAGAATTCAATGAATACCCGTCGAAATTTCACTCATGATGTTAATTGCGTCAATATGCTTATCGGTTTTTGGATATCACATACCGGCATCAGACATTGAAAAAAATCACAAGAACAATGAAACGAAATGAAGCTTAATTATTTGGTTATGATGATGATGAATAGAAATACAAAAAACCATGTACATCACGTACACTTCTGACAAACAACTGCCTGGTCGTGTCGCTGTTTCTTGATTTTGAGAATACGCCGTCGGGCAAGAAATCCTCTTACAATTGCTTGAATGTGCAAGGCCCGTTCTGATAAGAGATCGTGTCTTTGCGCCAATTCCTCCATATGGTAATACTTCAGAAAAACCTGAATGGAAGAAGGAAATTAAATGGATTACTCAATTGAAATTCATGAAGAACGGAAAAATTAGATGACATCAAATGGTAAAAATAACTTTATCTAGATAACATTCATCATCATACCGCTTTCCTAAGTGTAACTACCTAGGCCAATAGCTTTTCACGAATGCGAAATGTTTTCAAAATCACGACAAAATCGCGATGAAATTGGCTGCTGAATGCGAAATTTCTTGAAATTTGCAAAAAATGACTAAAATATCGACTAATTGAGCTGAACAATAATTTGGGTTATTGTACACCGTGGATACATCCTGGGTATTTGCTCCGGTTCATCATCTGCAGAAAGATCTTTTAGCAAAATAACCAGTATTCTTACCCCACAACGTCAATCTATCAACTTTGAAAACTTTGCAATGTACAATGCAATTTACTTCAGTAATGCTTAATATTGACAAATGACAAGTCGTGATGTAGGCCACTCGTAGGCTATGCTGTTTGTCTTGTGAAAATACGGATATTCCATGGATCTAGATTTTGTTTTCACTTCTGCCATGTACAATATAGATTTTTCATTCATTAACGTAGGACTGTGTTCAGTACATTTGTATAGGCCTAGGCCTACAGTACGTGTACATATTGATTGGATAGCATGGCTTAATGTGATTCCGAACAGCTAGAGCTGACAAGATAAGAATTGACTGTTTACATACACATTAGATATAAAATCAATTTTAATATGGCAAAATAACTATAAGACAATACTATGTGAAATTTTAAAATCAAAATGCGAAATTCGCGAAATTTCAAATTTTTGAATGCGAAATTTTCGAGAAAAAATGCGAAAAACCATTGGCCCAGGTAACTAATGAACTACAAATTTGGAGAGTCAATTCAGCATGAATGCTATCCTTCATATTCATTCACTCTTTATCAATGGATTCCATTTTGAAAAAGTGTGACTTCCCAAATTTTAGATTCCTAAAAAATTCCCAAAAAATAGATGACTAAAGAGGGTTATTGTATATATTCCCCATCATCTTAATAATTGTGGAAACATTCCTCAACGTATGATATGCTGGGGCTCAGCTTTTTCTGAATGAGCAATTCATGACCGATTTTTTAAGTTTACGTTGATCCTACGGAACCAGAAGCGGTTGAATATTTTAAACGTTATCTATTTGTAAATTAATCGGTCAATTGCTTCCATCTTTGTACAGGAATTCTGAATGCGTACAAATCAAGTAAGCAAAAACCATCATCTTGTATGCTTAAGAAGTATATCGCTACCTAAAAAGCTCTTCATGCCCAGGCTACTGTTGTAATTGTTGTTGCAATAACAATTACTGCAATTAGTAGGCCTAATTGTAATCAATAGCATTTTCTAATGAGTAAGTTGTAATCGTAATCAATTACATTTTAGTCACGTAATTCGGAAGTAATTGCAATAACTTTGCAGTCAACAGAGCTTAAAATTCATTCCCCACGCAGCTTTAGTTACTTGACTCTTCTCGTCTATAATGCGATACCATACTTAGCCGTGCAACGGGTGTACAACAACCGGTATTTCTTTCAAAGAAATTTATGACGAAGCAGATTTCCAAAATCTAAATTAAGTGCCGGTCTTATGATATTCTCCCCTCATAATCTTAATTGCTGAACCGAAAATCTAAATCGGAAAAAGAGAAGCAAATAAATTCTTGTAGAAGCCAAAGTTGAAATCTTCAAATCAATTTAAATCTCAGCAGACATGTAATTGCAAGCGTAGTGAGGTCCCCTAGAAGCCACAGGTCTAGATATCCCAATCATGCATCTTCAGCTTGTATCGTAGTAGAAATCTAAGGTAAAAATACTTAGGGAGAATAAAAAGGTAGTTATTTAATATCAATGCTACGAACGTCGTCTGCTTTTTCTGGGGAGCAATTGTAATTAGAAGTGAAAAAAGTAGTGGGGAAACGCATAGTTTTATGCTGACAATTATCTTAAGTAATTGCTAGGTAATCAAAATGTGATTTAAGAAAAACGAAGTAATTTGTAATTGTAATCAATTACATTTCATGAGCAAATGACACAAGTCTGCTCATGCCTAGTTAATTCCAATTATAAAAAACCCAAAAGTTATGAAATTCAGACTTATTTGAAAGACTTATCTATTCAGACTTATTAGTAGAACATTAGACATACATGTACGAGCGTATGCAGCAGACTTTTGAAAGTATTTAGATCCTAAATTTGTGGCCGAGTTATCATCTTTCATTTTAATATTAACTTTTAACTTCCGCTCATTCGCCTGTATAGTATGTTGATCATCGACTACGCTTTCAAAAACATTGGTAAACGATGCTGCAGAGAATGGACATTTAAGTAGAACACCTGTTTATATACAATCTATATTTAATGTTCGGTTTATCAGTGCACATGTACAAGTGACTGCTGTATAAAAACAACTGCTGAGTACATAAGTCCATGATTTGAACGCAGCTGCAGTGAGAATGGTGCAACATCATGCTGAATTGAGAACCAAACAGAATCTCACTTCATCTATTTAGCCAGATAAAAACAAGATAAGCCATTAGGCCATTTTTTCGTGCCTTTTCCATCCTTTCTGTTTCACATAACACAGGAAAACGTGACACATAAAAATAGACTCATAGTACAGAAATAATTCATCAAATACTGTGTGATTCAATAAGCAAAAAAGAATGATAGTGTCACACAACAATTTTTCGTCAAAAGGAGGATATGTTCATGATTGATCTAAAAATGTTTGATTCATGAAACATTAGGAATGATGATTTCAACCATACTGCTTTTAATTTTTCAGTAGTTTGAACGATATGTGCGGAGAACGATGTTTTGAGATCTTAAGCCCTACAAAATCCAGAAACACCAGAAATCAAAGGTCAGAAAAGTAAGTCAGAAGACTTAATTCAAAAGACCTCATCCGACTATATGAGTAATTTTCCAAATAAGCTATGTTGTACACCTTGATGGTAAAATACTTCGCACCTTCTTACAATAAGAAGTGGATTCTGAACAGAAGACAAAATTGTAAAGAGCCATGAAATTTTCAACTACCCAAAATTACTTCATTGTCCGTCTTGATTTTGTCACCTGACGTCTTACCGCACTAAAAAAGTATCAAAATTTGCGAAATAATTACGGAATGATGGATGCGTTCAAAATTGTGCTTCGAATAATCAATATAACAAAAATACCACACTGAATAAGATGAAATGGAAATTTTTGTAAAAAAGATGAAGGGTTATGCTGCAACCATTATCAAGTGAACACAATAAAAAACTTGATTTTGAATGAAGAACTTGATTTTTATATTGTGTTCACTTGATAATGGTTGTAGCATCACCCGAAACGTCGTTACTTATAAAACAAAATTATAAATACATTTTTCCACTACATTTTCTTATTCAGTGTGGTATTTTTATTATAATATTTAAGGAATGATTCACGCAGTATTGCCGGCATTTCATAGCATGTCAAGCCTTCAAAACTTTCATTCAAAGCTACTGAGTCGCCAGATGACTATGGGTTTCAGCTATCAAGACTTCTAAACAGGGCTGGCGATTTTATGGTTTTTGCCAGGGCAGGTGGGAGAAATTGGTTAATCAGAAATAAATGGTAAAAAGTGAGAAATAATGGGAATGCTAAAGTACGTGGGAAACTTGTGTTGTCATTGACATTATAATTGCTAACCAATAGACGTATATTCACATGATACGGGTCCGTATCTCTGTACTGGCTGTTGCATCATCGAACTGAGACATCGCATCCTACAATAGCTTAACTCCTGCTTTCGTCTACTGTTGTCAGGGATTGACTATACATACATTTGATTTCATCAGCTCTACGTGACTAATGCACAAGGCACATGATCATGTTTTTCTTTATGAAGATAATCAATTTCCCTTGTCGGCAGTCGAATACACCGAATAATTTTAGAATGAATGTTTTGTAAGAATTAAATTAGTGAGGTTTGATTTAGTTGTGATGATTAGAAAAAAGCAATTAATGAAAAACTATATTAAAAAAATAAGCTATGTCTTCAATACAATTGGGGTGTTATATAAGAAATAAGCTGAAGTAGTTGTTTTATTCATGTTTTATATCACTAAAACATTGATGAAATTTCTCTTCAATTACTAGATGCTATAGGCCTAAGTGAATGTTTCATTTTCTATCATGGCTTTCATAATGAATGAATCAAGTAAATGAGAATTTCAAGCTGTTTTTATGCGGCTCAGATACGTTGAAATCCGTAGATTGCAGATTAGTAGTTTTAACCAGTTTTGACCGGCTTTTCTATTTTTATAGTTTTTATTAGGACGGTTTTTACCACTGGTATTTACCACCCTTCGGAAAACCATGCAACCCTGCGTTTAAACGACAATTGGTAGCGAAATGATTTAGATAAACAGACGAACAAAACATTTTTCTCGAAAGTATTGACAAAAACAGACAAATCTTACAACCATTTGTTTTTAAAAAATTAATTAATACTCTTGGAAACACAAAGTATATTGCTCCTTCTGATGCGATGTTAGTTCAAGGATAGAGGAGGAAAGGCTAATTTGTAAATGTAGCAGACATCAAGTCCGATTTCTAAACATGCGTACTCAGTCATTTTCACTCTCACAGATTCAAATAATTTGCCAGGCTTATTCAGGTTGTCAGAATCCCATTGACCTTTGAATGACAAAATATACATCCGATACCGGGACGGATACCATTTCGGAAAGTCAGAAAGTAAATTAGATCTCATACATCAAAGAAATTGTTCACTCAATGGAAATATAGAATTTCTATATCAAGGCTGAGAAACAATTCGACGGAAATCATTTGCATGAATTATCTATTAATATAATCATTAGAGGCCTTTTTGAGAGAATTATGTTTCAAAAATAGAAGTTATCATTCAGACTCCGAAATAATCGGATGAAAAGCGTGGGTGGAAACGTTAATGAGTTTTAACTTGATGAATCAGACGTCAATATTGATGTTGTCACCAACTGTGGACACTTCGTGGTCAACACAAGGCAGCAAGAGACGCTAATCAAGTTATGAATGGAACGAATGATATAATGACTTTTGTAACAAACTAATTATTTCAATTTTTCAAATTTTAATCTGTGTAATATAACTGGGATTTGTACGTGTAAGACTTGGCAAATTGAAGATGACATACGCTACTCTATATTCAATTACAGCTGTTTCATAATTGACATGCAGGAAATAGCTCAAATTTGGTTCTTTAATATCAATCTGCGTTTCAGAGAATTGCTCCGACTTTAAATAGGGAGTTGTGTCGATGTTGACAGATGTGAACTAGGCGTGTTGATGATTCCTGATATTGGATGAAATAGCAGGTATTAAAGTCTGCTTCCATTTTTCAACTAAGGATGCAACTCAATATTTCATTCTTCTATTCAAATGGTGCCATCCATTCCAAACATTTTTTTGATGAGCTAGTTAACTAGTCAAAAGAATGTAGACAATGGTAGATATTAGAATATTTGTTTGTCATTTGAGCAATTCGTATGCGCCATTGATTTATTATTTCGTAAGATAGGAATGCTCATTAATGATATAGCCAAAGTAAATAACTCATAATTGACCAATCGTTCTAGTTTTATGGATTTGTAGGAATATGGTTAACTGGAAAATGAGAACTAGTCAAAAGTCAGAAACAGAACTTCCTGATTCCCAAACTAGCTCAAAAACTGCGAAATACTCATTTTAATAAGTAGCAAAGCGCACTCAATTTTTTCACTGCATGGGTGGCTTATATTATTGTGTGAAAGATTATGCAGAAAATAAAACCGCGCAAAATTTCAGCTTGTTCGTGCTATTATTTGGTGCAAACACAGTTATTCTACTAAAGTACGTTGATTTGTAGCAGTAATTTATTTAGAGTAATATTTTGGGTGTTTCGCAATATTTTTAAAGCTAGTTGCAATAACAGCATCAATTTTGACTTTGTACGAAAAGTTTTTGAATTTTTAGATGACTTCTAGTTTCAGTAAATATTTTGATAGTGATAAGATAGAGTTCGATTTGTTATTGACATCAATGGCTGACTCGCAGGTTCGGTTCTAGTCCGGCAAAATTATGGCTGACTCTACGATTTGGCTCGTTCTCATTTTCCAGTTAACCATATTCCTACAGATCCATAAAATTACAGCGGTTGGTCAATTATGAGCTATTTACTTTGGCTATGTCATAAATGAGCATTCCATCTTACGAAATAATACATCAATAGCGTATACTAATAGCTCAAATGACAAAAAAACATTCTAATAGTTACCATTGTATACATTCTCATATGCGGTAAACCTTGTGTTGAACATATACCTTGTATTTCCTCCAGTTCAATGCTCTTTTATGCAAAGAAAGTGCAATGAAAATCACTTTCCAAGCGGATACAGTATTTGTCCAGGATTGATTCATAAAGCAACATGTCTACTCATGTTTTTATCCGTTCAGTGGCATGACAATATTCTAAAATTAGATTTGTGCTGCGCTATGAAGGCAGAAGGGAGCCAATTATTCCATCAAGTATACGAATTTTGCTGATAATTATATAATTGTGCGCATAACTTGAAATGTAAATGTAGCAGCAGTAATATGTCTTAATTGAAAATAATGGAAATCACAAGTTGCAAAAAAAGCTTACGTACACAGATTCAAGATAGGAATTGTATCCCGTCCTGCATTAATAAAGAAATCTATGAAATTAGCAAGAACAGTTGGCACAAAAAAACCAGAGTAAAAAATCTTAAATTGAAAGATGTAATTCCATGAAATTTTGCTCATTATCTTCATAACTAAGACACAGACAGAGCCGAAGAATTACCGGATTTGCAAAATTGGAAATATATGACATATGATATTAGAATTACTAATGTTGTCATCAAACACATGAAATCTCCTAACGAATTTAGCTACCACTGGTCATGTGTGACCTCACCTTGTTGCGTCCTAGTACCCAATGCCGCATGTTCAGTCGTTCAAGAATCTCCTGACACATTTCTTTGGATACCAAGATATCAGGAACAAAGCGGAATGCAAGAATATGATACCTACAAGAAAATACATTGAAGCCTTGTATACGAAGCAGAAAGCGAGATGACGTACTTTCGCACGAACTCGGCGAACAGCAATCGGTGAGAAAATCCCTCTCTGCGGATTCTAGTTGTTTCCAGGACACCTGTGTAGCGAAGCTGTTGACGCACCTTCTCGGGCTCGAATTTGTGAGCTGTATTTTGAGCATTTGGTCGCAAACAACTAAAATGAAAAATCAATAACGCAGATTAGAAATGATTACCAGATATCTAACTGAAATAAGTTTTAGATGCAAGCGTAAAATGTCGCATCATTGCAACTGTAATAATGTTTATGCAAAGTATAACCACATAAATTAGCTCAATTTTGTGATTTGGGTCGGATTACTTTTAAGTAAATTCCATAATACTTCCATGATAATAAGAAAGTATAATTATCTTTAGTTCTCCACTGTTACATCAACAATAATATTGCAAGGAAAATTCATCGGAAAGAAATTCGAGCACTTTACTCGGAAAGGTGGAACATTCATATCCTAATTCTTTTGGATGAATGAATTTCAGTAAGAAGTAAAGACTACACTTTTTATGCAAATGATAAAGTTCGTCAGTCTGGATGGTGAACACGAAAACACAATCACATAGTATACAAGTCATGCACCACTTAATGGGCATAATATTTCTATAGAGTAATTTTTTCAAACATAATAAACAAACAATGATAAAATACCATAAATTTCATGTATCAATATAATCATTCAATTATTTACATATTTATGTTGAAAATGTGTTCCAATAATGCGTCTCGAAGAATATTTCTTAGTTATGTAAAGTATAGGGTTGAATCCTTTACTCAATTATGCTACACTGCTGATGCTTGAATGTTGCTCTGTTAAATTTAGATTGGGTGACGATGCTTAGATTTCGAACACCATGCAATGCTGGTAATTTTTGATAGGGTGGAGGAAGGGGTGCGTGTTGAACCATCAGAGGAAGTTGTGCTCAACAAAGTTCGAGTCTATGAACACATGGATGATCGTCACAGCAGCAGTGCTTGTTACGACTTGCATCGCTTTGCAATGTACTTTATTGTGATACTGATGTTGTATATTGTATGTGCCAATTGAGTTTCACAACAATGCGATACATGCAGCAAGAATGTGATTCTTTCTTCCTACCACAGTGGTTGTTAGAAAGCTAGAATCTACGAAATAGCGCCCAACGTGGTAGTTGCTGCATGTAAAATAATTGTTGTTAGAGGAATCAGATCGCGAGGTCCTGCAAGTTAAAACTCAATTACTCGCTAGCATTGACTCGCTGTTGTTCTTTCACTTGGTTCCTGGTCCAACTAGTTGCTCATTGCTGCTCCTATTCCGACTGATTGCTCGTTACTGCTCCTGCTTTGACTGGTTACCCGCTGCTGTTCCTGCTCCGACTGGTTACTCGTAGCTGTTCCTGCCCTGACTAGTTAACCGCGGCTGTTCCTGTCAGTTCGCCTGACTCTTGTTCCGACTGGTTACTCGTTGCTGCTCCTGTCCTGACTAGTTACCCGTTGTTGTTCCTGCCCTGACTAGTTACCCGCGGTTGTTCCTGTCAGTTTGCCTGGCTCCTCCGGCAGATCACTCGGTTCTGATTCCGGTCAATTCGCCAAGTGCCTGCTCTAATTCACAATTCCTCCCTCAAATTGCTTGATTCAACAAGTCAGTGAATTAAGCTTCCCGCCATTCACCACTCCAAGCAAGTGTGTCCAGTCCTGATTGCTGCTGTGATCTCTATGACCTGAGGGAAAAGTGAGATGCGAATACCATTATTTTTATCATCTACCAGTATGTGTTATAGATTTAATTCGCATTTGTGTTGGTCTATTAAGGTATGCTATCGTTTTCGTTTTTCATAACTCGAAGTTGTACGTTTATCACTGTGTGGTAAAATTATGCATATTTCAATTACTTTATACAGAGTTTACCATTCGTGAGGCACTATTTTTCATACACAGATTTCTTCGGATTATTGTTACATGGCCATTGGCCTGGGAATTATTTCGAGGTAAGCGTGCTGTCCTGGTGCATTGCCGATGATCTCAAAAACTTTGTGTTACAAAACTATTAAAACTCCGATGAAAAGTTTGCCTTTACTATGTAAGAGATGTGCTGATTTCATCTAACGTCAGAGAAAAGAACAACTCCCAAATATGAAAAGGAGTCAACTCGTTTCAGAAATTTGTCTTCAGAAACACTTGTCGGAGTCAAGCATAGACTCTGTTTCGTTACAATATCCATAACGTCATGTTTGCTGTAATTGATTGGAAGATGAGCATCTTTCGCCCATGTAACAAGATGGCCCCACTTAATTTGCAACAAATCTTAATCACAATTTCGCAAAGGTGAAGAAATAAAAAGTTGATTCGCTCAGTTTAGTTGGGGCATCGTATCATGCAAAGTCGGCAGTGATAATCGTTCTGCCAGTGTTAGGGTCATGGGAAGTAGATAATCCCCATCATAATCCGTGGTCTCCGTAGCACAGTGGTCAAGTGCTTGGCCTAGCGATCTGTCTGTCCAGAGGTCGAGCCTCGAAAGTGTCATTGGAAGTCGTCATGACGGGCATCCGAACTGAAAGGTCACAGGAATGCAGATTAAAGTTTGACTTTGTCAGCACCGTCCAAGCCCCAGTATGGGTGAGTAGTGACGTTAAACCATCATTTTTTTCATAATGTGCAGACGCATCCGTGAGTTGAGTGATGTTGGTAACTCAACAACACTGAAACTTCATGCCTACATCAACTTTGAGCTTTCACGCACGAGTATTGAGCCGTCAGGATATTATTTTTGTGATATCCATAAATAACGTTTTTGCCTGTGTGTAGCACAGATTTTTATTTTATTTATTTATTCATAAAAGTAGTTGTATGACGCACAATACAATGTTACAAGGCGCTCTGTTCAAACAGATAGGTTTTCAACAACCGACGAAAGCTGGTGAGTGTCAAGTTATTGTCCCTGGGATGTAAAGGGAGGCTGTTCAGCAGTCGTGGTCCAGCAACGGCGAAAGCTCTGTCACCCAGGCGAGTGCGTGTTCAGGGTATTTCACTTGTTTTCAGATCACTCGATCTCATGTAGCGAGAGCTGTGAACCTCCCTAGGGTGACATTTGTCCAATAAATATCGTGGTACCATTCCCTTCATGGCTTTGAAGACCTGTACCGCCATGCGAAAAGTAATCCTGTGGCGCACTGGGAGCCAATGCAGCTGATACAGAATTGGAGATAGCGCTCAGATAGTGCTAGAGACATCATCATCTCCTCAGTGACAGTTCCTTTTGTTAGTAACTGAACATGCATACTATAATTGGCACGTGCGTAAATATTAACTGGCATTCTGATTTCGGTGACAGATTTATCCTCATTTTACTCATTCGCGCGCTACGTGAATTTTTGTGAACATTTAACTAGTAATATTTTGAGAAATTTGATGATTTTTGAGTTCTTTCTTTGAATAAAAAAAAGCGGTGTTCTACAATGGAGCATTTTGGATATTGATATTGTGTTTTGCATTACGTAGCGTGGTGAGGCACTCATCCCGCGGACTGCGCATGTGCATGTCAATTGAGTTTCATGACAATGCGATACATGCAGCAAGAAGGTTGCTCTCTCTCTCTTCCGACCGTATCGGTTGTTAGAACCCTAGAATCTATGGAAATGCTGATAACGCAGGCCTCTGTTACTCATTGCCAGATGCAGGGCCTTAATCAGATGAGAAAACAGCGAGGAAGAACAGTTGCAAGCGGGAGTCAATAAACCAAAATTTAGAATCGCCGATAGATCTTGCAACTATATGCTTTTCGCAATGTGTTTTTATAATAAAACAGTGATTTCCGGAAATTAAATCTACATCGTAAATACCGATGAATTGCTAAGAATTCCGCATTGACGGATTTGGGACTTATCAGACGTCATATGTGACCTAGGGAGTTGATCTATGCATCTATTTTGATCAAGACGTGACAGCGAAATGCGACTGAGACAGTGAGACTTGACGCAATATGTAGAAGTGTTTAGAGAATGTTTATAAACATGCAGTCATCTTGGCAATAAGGAGATCTTTATCCTCTCTACATGCTGTCTGTGTTGACCATCCCGAAGCTATTCCTGTTCACTCACCGAACGAAATGAGGACAGCCGTTGACTAGTTTGTTTAACAAATCCAGAAGAGAATAACGGAAATAACTGCCCACAGTTTGATGACCTCTAGGCTGCGCAGTAGCAGACGAAGACGTCTGAAAATGAAAATTATCAGCAAATAACATCTAGCAATTCAAAGTACCGATACGAAATATAATTCATTGCATCCATATTTGTAACTAATAAGAAAACACCACACTACAAAATGGGCACCGTAACACATAATCACGAGTGGAGAAGGTGACATAAGAATTCTGCATTAATAAGCCCAATTATAGTTAGTTGTGCACACTGACTTCTTTCCTTGAGAACAAACTCAATCCCAAAAGTTGCTCCCCTTATAATCACCCAGATTTCGACAATTCATGCTCCCATATCAAGCGATTCATCGAATAGGATCTTTACTACACATATTGAACAGGTTGCAGTTGATTCAAATATTCAAAGCGGGATGATGAGATACCAAATTATAATTGTTAAGTAGCATTGACTGATTCATAAAACTTTTGGGATAATTAGGATCTGTCATGAATATCGTGGTAATAATTTAGATTTGATAAAGAGTTCCAGAAAATATATGCATTCAAACTGAGATCACCCGTAACTCAGTCTACGAACACGGACAATATCATCATCATGCGAAAAAAGCATTTAACAAAACACCTGGCAACTACAATTCAAAACACGTTGAATATCATTTATGTGATATTTTCATAATAAAATTGTTGTGCTCGAGGCCTACCGAATTCTGATGAGTCGTAGAGCAGGAATGTACAGACACAGTGGACAATTCATACTTTGAGTTTCTACTCGCATGCGAGCGGAATTATGATCGCAAAACATGCTTCTTCATCGGATACTAACGGTTATCAAGGTGATCCAAGCACATCAACTCCCATGATTCTGGAAAAAGCCGGAGGGCGAAAATTTGGAAAGCTTTAATAATGCGTACATGTTTGTGTAAAATTGAATAATACAAATGTAAATACTTGACATGCCATTTTTGCCATTTGGTTAGCGATGTAGATATTTTTGAATGCAAATATAAATTTTGCGTTGCTAGAAACCAGCTGGTTTTACATTACACAACCCAAACAAATGTACTGACTGCGCACATATCTGAATCCGAAGAAGTATACTTCAGTGATGATTTTGTTGATAGACAAGAGTCAAGAATGATTTGATCTTATCTTTTTTATTTGGATACTATCAATTTCAATCACTACTCAGTGATGATCTTCATGTAAAAAGGAATTTCATGATTGACTTGTATATAAGATTCAACATTTTTAATACATTGACATCATAAACTATTGTATGGAAGGGATATAGGAAATGGGGAATAGAGATATGCATGAAGCAGGTAGTACTGGGTTACATAGTACCAGTAATGGAAACTTATGATCTGACTAGAAAGTTGATATTCAGCCGACGGCTTCGGATGTTATGAATTTGCTTCGACGTCAAAATATCAATATACCCCGCTAGACTATGCAATAACAGCATGTCCTTGCGGTACAAGACGGCACATACTTGTGCTATCTGACATCGGACTTTTTCAGAGATATTAGAAAATTCCAAGCCGCGACATTTTCACAAGACTTAATGCTATTTCGTATTTTGGGTTTGATGTTCGAACCCAGTCAATTAGACGGAGCTAAAAGTTCAACAATCTGATGTGCATGACAGCATGAGATCTCTAACGGAGTCATGGAGAAGGAACGACTTCCAGCACTGACACTGACATAGAACAATGTATTCAGCTACCAGTAAACGAGACACTGATTTTAGGCTTTAATACAATGTACAATATCATGGATTTGATAGTAGCTGTGCACTGCCTACAGTGAAGCCCACTAATTGGAAAATCTCGCACCTCACTGGCCAAGTTCATGGACTAACTACTGACAGCTGCCCCAAATGAGTGATAGTTTAACATTGATTGATCAACGGTGTTTACAAATGTAGCAGGATACCATCACTGCTTGACATGAAACATTCATGTGCGGAAAGAAGAATAAATCCATTTTTTATTTCATTCCATCTATGTGTCATCACTAAGGTGTACCAAATGCATTGAAATTCATTATTTGAGTAACTAGTGGATTCTGCAATACAACGATTTAAGTTTGAGATGGAGCAAGAGAAAATCTGAGACATAAATAGACAGATGTTGGAGCTAAATATTTGAACATCATCAAAAGTCAATTAAGTTCCTAAACTTTTCAGTATTCCGGAAAAAGTGAATATATTCTGCTTCAGCCTAAGTCTGCCACTTATAGAAGACGCAGGAGTACAGCAGAAAGCAAGTCAATTACTTAAACACAACAATGGTCTACAGTGTCTACTGCCAAGCATGTTCTACACTTAATCTAGCATTCTGTGATATTCCGAAAGTGCAGTCTGAAGCTCTCACTTCTTGGAAATATGCTCCATTATCTGATGAAAGTCTGGATGGTGAGCGCTCATAACAACATTTCCTGAACACAACTTCCAAAAACATGCCATGGTTCACCTTAATTGAAAATTCGTTCGTCTGTTTAGTAAAAGTCTGATTCTGGATTTTAGAAACAAATGAAATATAAAATGCATGCATTTTTTCGATATATTATCGGTTTTTAGTGCATATCCGCAGCCTGGTCATCACATATTGCACACTTTATGACTGAACTTTAATCACGATTGATTAATGCACTTGGAAGCAAATGATAATTTTCTTCATTTCATCGATGCTTCGTAGATGTGATAACCGTAGCACATTGATTAGTGATGGTATTTTCAACCGTCAATCATGTAGTACAAGTCTTCCTAAGAGTGTTGATGAAAGTAACCAGAAATTGCATCCGAACTGAAGGTTTCGTAACGATCCAGCGAAGCCTAGCGATGTCACCACTGCCAAAGCCCTTTGTGTGGAATAGTGACGATGTAGCTTAATTTTTTAGATTACATTTTAAATTGGCCTTTTAGAGGCCGAATTACGAATAACATGATCTGAAAAAGAGATGGATAAAGATCCCGTTAATTGTGCAAGGGACAGGGAAGTCAGGTCAAGATAAGTCACCTGTTGAATTTTTGCTCTGTACATATTTCACGATATTCACGCAATGCCACTTTAATCAAAAGAGCGCTTCCAAATTTTGTTCAATCGTGTTATTTAAAGGACGCACTTTCAATAAATACGAGAACACGTACTAAGGGCTTAATTCAATCATATTCGTTCTCATCACAATGTCCTATGCAATTCTATGCCAACCAATTATCTCAATAATTGATCTAAAACATCCGCAGATGCAATTTCACTTTGCTACAAGGACACAATATAATCCACCTTCCCCTTAATATTCTCCGAGATGCGGGCATGGAATAAAAAAATCACACATTTGTCTTTTAAAAACAGACACCTTGCTTGGAAATAGAGACATCTCGAACATCAGAAATTCTGCATTTACTCTTCCGGGATATTATCAAACTATTCAAATTCCAATGCTATGGATATCCAGTGATACAAATGCGCAAGAGTAGTAAGACTTCCTCATAAGTTGAAAATCATTCTCATCGCATTTATTACATATTCAATTTCGAAAGGAGAAAGGATAGCGAAATTACGTTGATTACACACGAACTTTGAGGAAGTTCAAGATCTAGGGTAGACTGACTCATCCATAAACAAAATGTGGATTACATGACACGTGTTACACAGCAAACACAGTGAAAACTAAGGATTTTGAACAGAATTTGAATAGAATATTGAGAGTAATAAATGACTCCTCACTCGACGGAGCCGCAGCCAAGGTATCACGGCAGATGCCTGTAACATGAGACGAAGACTTTTATCATGCGACAATGCGTCTGCGAAAGGAAGCAAATTATTCAGTCCCAGCCTTCTTCACAAATCGGTCTTCCTAATATTTGTTAACTATCGTTCGTTTAAAAAGAAATTAAAATACTCTCAAATCTCTTGATCTTATTAAGCAAGTGTAAATAAACTTTATGGAAAGCCAAATTAAAGTCACAGTTTACCTGAGATCTATTATGTAAAAAAGGGAACACGGACACCACGGGATTTTTAGAATTGCTAGTTTGATTAATTAGTACATATAGTCAGAAAGTATTGCACCTATGTCATGCACCCATAACACGGGTACAAACCCAAAGGATTGCCCATGACATGAAAGAGCAAATCATTCAGCTAGCAATCCCGATTTCGTGATTAGATTAAGTCGTCAGCAAAATGACAGGTTCACTATGATGCATCTAGCTTCAAATGAATCACTGAGGACTAAACAAGAAACTGATACTTTCAATCTATTGTTGACAGAAGATTTACCACTCTTGTATGCATACGCTTTTACTTACTTTAGTACTGGTTTTGTTGCTAATGCAAGTTGTCGATCCCAATGAAGTTGTGTAGCTGATGTGAGTACTGTTCGTAGCCGTAGAGCTCGTACTGAAATTCCCGAGATTACCTGTTGATAGGAATTTATTGAAATGAGGCATTGAAATCTTAATATTGAGAAACATCATATTGTGAAACTAACCTGACTGCGTTATCACCGCTTGAAACAAAGTTCTAATCAATGGAAGATCAGAACCACGTAGTAAATGCAGTATCTCGTTCGGCAATCGATCTCGATTTTTCTCGAGGAATCCGCGACATTCGTAATGCACCTGTTGAACAAATTGTGAAGCTCATGATGTTAATGGAAGTGCAAAGGTATAAGTATGTATCATGTACAGTTATCGTACCTACGAAAAATATTATTATGCCAACGGACTGCGACACTGATGAAAATCCTGTTTATTTTAATTGGTAATTGGAAGAAACTCATGACATACAATAGCATAATTTTCTATGTGAAACGTGCTTATGCTGTTTCGATTACATTCATGCACGCTGATCGTGAGTGAATGACTCAGGAATGGGTTGAATTGGAGGACGTTGTATTCCAAATTCCTTTCTTGGAGTACCTTGATGCCACATTCCCCCGGAATGAGCTGCACTGGAGAACGGTGTCTTCCAATTTCTTTATTGGAGTATAGTGATACCAAAATCCACTTCAGTATTTCATCTTCCTTCTGCCACAAGCAGGAAGATATACTCGTATATTGAGTAAAAGAATTGGCAAAGCGGGACCTCTCACATGAAGCGATACATGTCTTATGGCAACCCACATTGTGATTCATGACAAATAGATTGAACGGTGTTACCTGATAATTATGTTGGTGGCTTGCATCTGACACTTGCTGCCAGACTTACGCGCTCATCGAGAGAATCCATATATTATAGCGGATAGAGGACTAAGAGTCCTGTTACAGGCCTATTTCCTTATCGAAAGTTCGCAGTTTGTAGATAAGCCATCAAACGCAAGCAAAATAACTCATTGTACTACATGACAATTAGACTGTAAAGAAAAAATCCGACGCTTGTAATCTGCCTCAAATTTGATTCAACTGAATTTGAAACCTGTCATTAAGCAGCTCATACTCAGCTTTTTGTGCAGCATATAATTAGTCTCTACCCCGAAGTTGAAAAAGCGAACTTTACAATCCTGTGACATAGGCGAATAGTAATAATCGATGAAGGTTCACCTGCTAGCGAGCGGACAGAGTGCACAGCACAGTAGTTTCCCTTAAATAGGTATGTGATTGACCAAACGAAAAGAATCAGGAAACCAATTTTTGAAGGGGGACCCAGTATAAAAGGTCACTACTACATTAACAGTAGAACCATTAGTTTCTAGGGACATTCACATATTGCCTGGTATAGTTCGATTATAAGCAAAAAATGAAAACAAAAGCAACGCGCTACGTAGCGTATGCAGCCCACATACATGTAGTCTGTGTATATTTAGGCGAAACCCATGTGACAACAGATGTGATAAAAACCTACCATTGAGTCATAATAAAGCAATCATGATCAATCATACAGGAGTCATATTTGTAAGCCACGTGCCACGTGCAAATTAGTGTAACGAGTTGTTTTCTATACTATATATAACTCAAATACTACGATTGATTTGAGATTCTTACATAATATTGGCAAGATCTGCCTTGTCTCAAAAATTACCGAAATCAACCCAAACATCAGGATTTCCTGATAAATCAGGAAATATCACATCCCTGCTTAAAGCTGCCTGACTCAAAGAATTTGAGAATACTCACACGACCCGCGTAGTGCGTCACGCAAAACTGTAGGTTAGCATCGCCCTTGGAACGAACGTAATGCGGCGATTTAATGTTGACATTGAATTTTTCTGAAAACAGAAGGTCAGACGTTGAAACATAGCAATTGTACTGGGTGCACTGCAAACATACAAATCAAAGGGAATTGAGGACATTACATTGAAGGTGGAGGACCTCAAACTTCAAAGTCTGCTGCCAAAATAGTTAACCGGGTCAATGGACTAATAGTGCACAGCGTAATTTTTTTGTGGCTAAGTAAATACTTTTGACAACATAACGATTTCGTCACTATGACCGACATTAACATCGAAATGTTTCAACAATTTGTGAAATTTTAGCACAATATAAGTTGCAGTGAATATAGGCTAAAATTTTGAAGCATGTTGACATCTGAATTATATAATTTCCCTGAAATGTTCATTCTTTTACTACAGCAAACTTTACCAAGTAGGCCTACAGCTATTAATCCATAGTTCACTCATTATCAATCAGGTGCATGAAACAAAGAACGGAAATTCTGCTGAACATTTGGTTTTACACATTCAAATATGAAAGAATACTCGTATTTTCAAGGAAACTAAATTTCCTTTCAATCCCTTGCGGGTAATTTTTCCTCGGATTCACTTTTGATATTTCCTTGCAACTTCCAGCTGCTATATAGACTCATGCACATGTATGTTAAGTAAATGACCTACTATTAAGTCAATCATTGCGAATTTTAAAGTTGAAGAATACTGCAAATCGATCATAGCGACAATAACAAATGAGCAAGATAAGAAACTCAATCTGTTAAGAGAAGAAACTGAATATCAAAACTTTTTCAAAAAAATTCGCAGCTGAAATCTTGCAAAAAAGACCAAAAATAATCGCGATTTCGAAAATTACGATAAGCTATCGATATCTATAGTATTTGCGATAAAAAGACAAGAAATTGAATGATGAAACTTTTAAAGTAGCGTGAATGATCACGAAAGGAGCGTGCCACATTCTTTTAACATGCGCTGTTGCTCGCAGTGGAAACGGCGTGTTTTCTAGTCTTCCGACACGATTTCGTAGTCAGGTTTGTGCAAAATCGAAAGTCAGAACATCCATCGTCCTTAGGTATTCATTCAATACCACATTTGTTACCTTAATGTGATCAAAAAATAGATGTTCTTTTACTGTGATTTCACCTTTTGCATGTTCCTGCTTCGCTTCTTCGCTCAATTTTGGTCTCAATTTCATCACTGAATTTCCTTTTTCCTAAACTAGCTTATGCACACTCAATACTCGTATATTGCTTGACACACTGCATAGGAACATTGCAATATTCCCATCCATTAAAATCCCGAGTTAATTTTTCCTAGCATTTCCCGAATTCCGCAGAAAATAACAGCATATTTGCTCGTAATGGCAAAACAATAATTTCGAAGATGTCCATTTCTGTTTGCTACAGCACCAAGTATTTCAGTTGCAAGATGCTTCTGCTGGGACTTTCTAATCACCCATTACATACCAATTTTTCCTCCAAAAAATCATCACTCTAGAGCTACGTAATTGCCTAATTATTCATCTAAGTGAATCTTGTGACTGGATTTAAGCATGTCATTTTCGCGAAGTACCTAGGCCCTCATCATCTGCACCACTTTTGTTCTTCTGGAGGCAGAGCCATCTGAATTGACGTTCAACTCCAGGGCTATAAACATACGCTTAGCAACTTGATGCTGCAACAAGCCCTATTGACCTCTGCAATTCCAGTACTTGGGTCAAAAAGGCAAATATTGCATGATGTGGATATGCCACCCGGTGCAATGCCACATTGAACGGTAAAGGGTCAACCAAATGTCAAGCCCTCGTGGCCGAAACCATCCGCATTTTGTCAAATGGCAAACAACCTTGGACCAATTACGTCAAACAATAAATCTCACCCATCAACGTAACATCTGTTGAATTGGCCAAACAGCTTTCTTCATCTAGTAAAGCGAGCAGTCCCAATGGCTTTGAAAGAAACATTTCTAGTAGCGATTTGTTGTCCACGAAAGTGATATTCCCAGTGGAATCCACGCCTTCATTCTTGTACTCTTGCTGCAAAAAACAAAAGAATGATCAGTATAAGGATCGCTCACTCTACAATAAACATGAAACAATCAAAGATACATTATAGAGACTTCAATTTTGGATGAGGCGACTGATGATATACGAGCATTACATATGTTATCAGACAGGTCGTCGGCGTCCTTCCAAAGCTAGATGATGGAGTAAGCCATCGACCGCTAGAAGGTCCATCAGTGATTTTTACTTATTCGATGTGAATTTAATTTACCTTAAATAACAGACTTTAATAGCTTTTCTTGTAAATAGCTTGACATTGCTGGAAAATTCAATTATCTTCAAGCATGAAATATCTTCATGGAAGTGCTAACAGTGGCTCCATATTGTCATGATTTGTGATTTATTACTTGATATTAATATTACTTCAAATTGATAATATATTTCCAGGCAGTAAAATCCCCCCCCCTCCAATGTCATTCAAATATGTAGCGCATACGCAATGTGCTGCGCACGTCTATAAATGACTTTCTCTGCATTTTATACCAATCTACGACTTTGAGTATTTGAAGTCCTCTATATCGCATTGCTACGAGAGTATGTTGATATCGGCCATGGATATTGATGGTCAATCCCATAGCAGTAAAAGGCCTATCATGTGATCATTCAGCTAAATTATTAGCAGGATCATATCCATTCCACAACATTAGGTTCAGATTTTCCGCTTCATGTGCATTACGAGGTTGTTTAGGTAACCCGTGGATAAAGAATTCGATTTGATACTTTATAGTACCAAAAGATCATAGCCTTAACGTATTAGAACTTGCCATATCTTGCAATGCATATTCCCACAAATATTCGAGGTTTAGTAGTCAACAATCCTAAATCTGGATTGAACTTCGGTGCGTTCTAGTGTCACGAAGGTGATTTGCACATTTTTAGGAACTTCTCTCCAATCGTTTCCATATTTTTGAATTCTTTTTACTTAGAAGTATTCAGGGTTTGTACAGAGACAGAGGATGAACTTTCGAGGGTTTTCAAGGGTATCACATATACTCAATAATAGCTCTGCTTGACATAAATGAGGCTCAACATGTCATATTGGCATATCCTAAATTAATACCGCATTTATAATACTGAATTCTATGCACTGATGAGAATTCTCCACGTGAGAAGAAACAAAATTTAGTTCCATGATTAAAAAGGATAACTACTTTATCCTGAGGTTAGTTGTATGCCTGTATTGTCATAAAATGATCAAACGGAAATCACACACAGAGTATTTGATAATTTTTCAGTCATATAGAGGAATATAAGTATTCAAGAAAGACATTTCATAACGAGGCTCAAAAGATCTATGTCACCAGTCAAATGATTGTCAAAATCCATGTCAGTGCTCAGCGCAATTAAGTTACGAGCATAAACAACAAATCAATCCAACAATGTTTGATTTCAGCACACAGAAAAGTTACAAAATCATTATTATATTTAAAACCTTGATGTTTCTGTTTTATCAAAAAATAACGAGAGTAAAATTGCAATCTAAACAATTACAAACAGACAATAATTACGAGTTTACGAGTAACGATGTGATTCATACGTTTTTTCTAAGTCTCAGTCCAATATTCATAACAAAAGTGAATTACAACCAAGCAAAATGAAACAAAAATAATTCGATCAGCTATAAATTTACATAATCTAAAAAAAGGTACTCTTGTTATCTTATCAAACAATGATTCTAGATACCAGAAAGAATACAAAAACTTCATAATCAAACTAGTAACTAGAATAAATTAACAATTCGCATTTCTGTTGACGAGTTCGCAGTTTACTTCAAGTCAGTTTTTCAGCTGCCACCGACTGATAAGGCGCCATTGCCATCCACAGAGGATTTACCTAGACACCCCGTAGTTCTATCTCCTTATGAAGTCGAGACGCAGCTTCGTTGTATCAAGCCGAAAAGTTCTGGACCTGATGGGATCCCGTTCTGGGTCCTCCGCTGTCTTGCACATCTCCTTGCTCCTCCAATAACCATCTTATTCAACCGCAGTCTGGCCGAAGGCCGCGTCCCCAGTTCCTTCAAGATCGCCGCCATCCAACCTATTCCCAAGGTAACCCACGCGAAAACTGTGTCCCAATTCCGCCCCATTTCTCTCCTTCCTCTTCTGTCCAAGACTCTCGAAAGGATAGTCGTGAAGAAGTGGGTCGCACCCTATCTACAAAACATTGACGATACTCAGTTCGCCTACCTACCCCAACCTGGCTCGTGGTCAACATGTGCCACTACCGTCACATACATGAGCATTCTCCGTCATCTCGATCAGTCATCCGGTGCCGTGCGTGTCCTCTCCATTGATTTTGCCAAGGTCTTCGACAAACTGCCCCATAACACCATCCTATCCACCATCATCGACTTAAAGCTACCTTTTGAGGCTGTTTCTTGGATAACTGACTTCTTATCCAACCGACTCCAGCGTGTCGTGCACAACAACGCCACCTCCGAATGGTTCTCCGCACCCAGCGGAGTTCCTCAGGGAAGCGTGCTCGGACCGTACCT
The DNA here is from genome assembly GCA_907163375.1 of Prostheceraeus crozeri. Lineage (NCBI taxonomy): Eukaryota > Metazoa > Platyhelminthes > Polycladida > Euryleptidae > Prostheceraeus > Prostheceraeus crozeri. The sequence goes on along the minus strand of CAJQUW010004163.1, from coordinate 211,377 downwards.
CTTCTGTGCTGTCATCGCATCGCTACGTCCTGTGTGTTCTAACACTCGTTATGTTAAATACGCTGACGACGTAACTGTACTCCACTTTATGCGAGATGCACACGAAGACAACCTCCAACGCGAATTCGAACACATTTGCCAGTGGTCGGCTAGAGCGGGGCTTCCTCTAAACACTTCCAAATCCGTGGTGATGGACATCGCCACCAGAACTGGTATTCGACTCGAAGAAATTGCGGACGTTGCAGGAACTGTCATTCCAAGCGTGACCTCTATGAAAATCCTCGGTGTCCATTTCGCAAAGGATCTTCGCTGGGATATTCACTGCAAGGAGATCTTCAAGAAGGCCTCTAAACGCATTTTTGTCCTCAGAAACCTGAAAAGAGCAGGTTGTAACGCTCAGATTTTATGGAGAGTCTACCGACAAACCATCCAATCCCTTCTCACCCACTGCCATCCGTGCTGCTGCAATATGTCCCAAAAAGTTTACAAGTTCCTTGTCAAAGTAGAGAGACGAGCTTCTAGAATAATTTTCGGTACTTCCCATGGACCAGACTCAATAACTACTACTACATTGGCACGCACCAACCAGAGGTCTGGGACCCGCCTATTCCACAGTGTTATGACAACGATCAACCACCCTTTGCGTCAATTTTTCGACGAAAGGTCCCCAAATCACAGGAATTCTTCCACCCTAAAAAAATTCAGATGCCGTACTGTCCACTTCTCCGACTCTTTCATCAAGTACTACTCTACGTGTTCATAATTTTCTCTCTCCATGCTGGTTATCATGCTTCATTCATTCATTGTCTCTTTTGTATCATGAACTCTGCATTGTTTGTAACTGTTTCATGCCTCTGTACTGCGCGCACCGCAGATGTGTGCCAATAAAGTTATTATTATCATATCATATGGTGAACTACATGTCCTTTAAGTCTTTCATCTTCGCATCCAAAGAAGATGTCAATACAACGAGTTGTTGCCTTATCGGAAGAACTATTCGTAAACGCGTTGCTTCTTGTAAGAAGAACAAAATTCTTCTATTCTTCGGCTTTTTTGTCCAATTCATCAGCACTGGATAAAAAGTCTTCAATTTCAACCGTTAAACACCTCTTATTTTCCCGTAGTTCATCGATTTTATACAATAAACGCTTGTTTGTTTTTCGATTCATCATTTTCTGTCTTCCTGGCCTCTTGTGTGAGGTTGTCCTGGTAACGCATTCTGCTAGCTTAGCATGAACGCAATAGCTCTTTTGTCAACGGAACATCTGAAATTTTTCCGACTGTTCGAACATAGTCAACTATCAACCTAAGTAAGTGGAAAGTCTTTTCTTGAATATTGACAACTTCAACCTCTTTATTAACTGAAAACCCTCTCTTAACAGTAGCATAGCCATGCGAAAAGAGCAGAAGACTTGATACCACCTTTAAAAGATCAGAATATTTCTTCATTGTTCAATTCGATCTTCTTTGTCATGCTGAAATTCGAGATCATCATTTAGAAACAGGGTTGGCTTTTTGCCGGCTAAAACTGGTTTTCGCCACTAAGTGGTAAAAACCAGGTAAAAACCGGCTAAAACTAAAATTCCGAAAAGTCAGTCTATTTCTTCACGAAATGATCGACAGCAAGTTGGGGTTTAAGTATTTCGGTGCATGCGGGTTTATACAGTCTGCAACTCTTATCTTCCAAAACATGACATTCATTCTGTGATGGAGCCACATGATATGTTTTTATAACGAACGAAAAACGATGTTGTCTTTCTCTACGATTGCTCTGCCCTTTTCTTGTAATTTAAGAACAAATGTAGACTTCAGCACCATTTTGGCTCTTTGGTTCATGTAACAGAAGTTGTTACTCGCAGAATTATCATCAAATGAATGAAAAAATGAAAATGAATATATGAATGTAGCTGGTTTATACATAGAACTAAATTATGCAAACCACTTTCTTCATGTGGACGAGCTTCAATAATCCCACTGTCATTCTTCCAGGTTGCGAGTGTTCATCAAGAATGTAGAGTGTATTTTGATAGTAGCTTAGGTTTCATCAGATCTAGATTCGAACCCAGGTCTCATGAACGCAGAGAAAACACTCTATCAAAAAGTCTCTGCACTGGAAAATCTCACCTCCCAAATCAAGCAATGTGCAACAGTCACTAGAATGCATTTCTACTTTTTTTTAGAAATAATACTAATGCTTGTGACTGTAGTAGGAAATCATGATTTGTAAGAGCAAATAGTAATTAAATAACATAGTTCGCACCAGCAATCTTGATAAAGTGAGGTATAATGTATGTCTGACCAGCTTCAGTTATAATCTCAACAAAAGAACATGTCCAGTAAGCTGTAAAATTAATATTGTCAATAGAATCTGAGAGCGACAAACAATTTTGACATTATTGTCATACAAGTTTGCTTAAAGTTATTGAAATTTCCATATTTGAGCTCAAATCAAAACTTTGCTTTCGGTTTTAAATTCATTTAACATAACCTCATCCTCTAAATATGTGAGGGTAAATTATCATGACATGAAAAATGTTGAAGGGCAACATTTTTAATCTAGTCCTTCTGGGAGTGCAGGATAAATTTCATAATATTACTCGTGTAGTCACAATGGGTATGGGACATTTGCCACAGATTTAGAAGACAAGCTATTCTATGAGATCAGCAGGGAGGTCAATCGTAGAAATCCGAGGCCAGATTTCCACATTTTCCTACCATTCTAGCTTCATGGAATGCCTGTTTTCGATCTTTTATACAGAGCCAAGTGATTTCCTTCCAGCATGGACGTCTGTTGCATCTTACAATGAATGAAATTCGTAAAGCAACGAAATGCGTGCACACTTAGAAGAATAATGTACAACAACTTTATAACAATATTTTTTATAATAATTCATATTCTTACACCTATACTTGAAACATATTCTTGATTGAAATGCAATATTGATAGGTTTGAATTGTGAAAATACAGGCCTAAATGTTTATCGAATGATGAAAAAGTAAAAGGAACTTATTGCGACTAACGTTCATCAACAAAGTAAGGAGTGACGGTGATCCCTTAGTACCCAAAAAACTTAAGTATTAATGCTGGAAAAATTGTTTTAGCCAGTTTTTGCCAGTTTTAGCCGAAACATAGTGACAAAAGCTGGTGGTTTTTACCTGGTTTTTACCGGCCAACCCTGTTTAGAAACCTGTTGAATTCGTTCAACATAGCATCACAGTCTTAGGCGCTAACTTTTCTTATATTTGCAATTTCACTAGAACACTCTTGAACTTCATTATGCATACATGCATCGGGTTCATTTGACATTTTATTTGGATCCAAGCATGACAAGTTCCTTACGAAGCTGACTTTCAATTGAAATTTGTTGAGTATCTTTTCGATAATCTTAATTAGCAACATTTTGGTTTCTCCTCGAAACTTCATCGCCGACTCTTTCGTGACTGACCCACTGTTGAATAAATGTCTCAGCATTGTGTCTGCTGTAAAACCGGGATCAACCTTCCTGATCTTCACGTGATGTTCAATTACATGCACATCAAGTTGGACGAGATTCGTTATGGCGGAATCCATGACCCCACCTTTTCAGAAATCTTCCCATCAACTGTTTCACGACACGGTGGAGATCATCGGCGAGAAAAGGAATCATTGAACGATCAATCTGGTACTGTGCAAAAAATGGTTTTAATGCTTTTGCAATTGACAGCTCAGTATATAATTTGATCTCCCAACAAAGGATCCGATAAATGTTTTTCAACTTGCAAATACGATTGGGTATCTGGCCTCGTGATTTTCTTTTTGTTGACAGCTTAAACAAAAATCTTCAGTTTGGGAATGATATCTATTGTAGGATCGATTAGATTTAAGTTCTCGATCCAACGATGCTCACAAAACTTTAACGGAAAGGTGTTGGATTTTGTGGTTTCCATAACATTTCCAAAATTGCTACCGGCATACAAAATTACATTTTAAATATTGATGTGAAAATTTAAATATTCCCAAAAAACCTCACAGATTTATATTTTGTTCATCGAAACTTCGAGGGTTTTTCGAAAAAAAATACAGATATTCGAGGGTCTGTGCGAACCCTGAGTATTCCTGATAATAGAGAAATCTAACTACAACACTTGTTCTCATGAAATTTGAAATCGGAGATTTTGACAATTATCATCAATATCTTTAGCCGATATCTATTACCAACATGCTCCCTTAGCAATGTGAGATAGAGGACTTCAAATACTCAAAGTCGTAACTTGGTATAATACGTAGAGAAAGTCATATATAGACGTGTGTATCACATTGCGCAATGGCTATATACGCATATTCACATGGCATTGGGGTGGACAATTTTGCTACCTGGAACTGTATCTATCATATCGGAAAAACAGTTGTTAATTGTAAGTAAAATTCATTGTAAAACCAGAATTAAATACAAAGTCAAACGTATCCTAGTTATCCGATGAAATTCCTCCTTTGTAACATGAATTCTCTATATCCAGATTCCCTATGACCGAAAATGTTTCAATTATTTCCAATTCATCTACGCCTTCTTTTTCGAGATTTCTGCTTAAGACTAGAAAAGACAAAAAATCTACCGCAACAAGCTAAGTATGAAGATCGCAATTTTTCATGATTACTTTCAGTCCGCAAGCATAATTTGCAGGCTACGCTCTGGAAAATTAACATGATGGACCAAATAATTCACGTAGATAAGCACAATGGAAAGATCATCTTGCACAAAACATATCTAGTTTGCATCAATGTACTGTAGCTCACATCTGCTATGAATGAAGGGCCACGTACAATATTTCACGCGATGGTTGCAACTGAGATGACCTAATCGTAAAATAATATTTCATCAGTTGCAATACTGCCCATGACAGATCCTTTCATTGAGTGCTGGAGCAGAAACAATAGAAAGCTTCACTCCTACCTCAAATGACTTCAAAACTGTCCTCAATTTTCCTTCTTGTTGACCTGGAAAATTTGATTTATGTTTTACGCATTTACAAAATCAAACAGAATTTGCAGCACGACTTGAGGCAGTAATCAATGGATGATATCACAAAATCATTCAGAGGAAGTAGAACATTGATTTGGACATCATGAGATTGAATTTGACTTTCATAGCATATTTTGAGTCGAAAGACTAATTATAATGTTATTTCATCAAATTCAAATTTATTTATTCATTTTATTTTATGAAAACATTTATATCGCGCACAATGCAAAAGTTACAAGGCGCTCTCTTGGAACAGGTACGTTTTAAGTGACCGACAAAAGATGGGAAGTGTAAGGTCATTGTCCTTGAGATGTGAACGCATATTGGTTGACTGATCTAGGCAATAGCATCATCGCCGAAGCATTGTGGTCCCACTGTTCAAAGGAAAAGATGATCCGATATCCTGAAACTCGTAACGAGCCATCAAGCTTTTAGAGCAAGCCATGAAGATTCACAAACGATTAGTCGAGAAGAGGATAAGAGCTCAAGTTGAACTGAATTCATTGCAGTTTGGTTTCATGTCCGAAAGAAGCACAAGAGACGCAATTTTTATCTTTCGCCAAGTTCGAGGGAAATACCTGGCAAAGCAAACACCCCTCTTCATGGCAATCTTAGATCTCGAGAAGGCCTTTGACAGTGTTCCACGAGAGGTGGTGAAATGGACTCTTCGTAGAGCATTTGTTGATGAATGGCTGATCAAAGCAGCTATGACCCTGTTTGAGGATGTAAGTACGGGAGTCTGAACTGAGGCTGGTCTCACGACGTAGTTCAGGGTTTCAGTTGGAGTTCACCAAAGTTCGGTGCTTAGTCAGCTACTTTCCATCGTTGCAATTCCATCGCCAGAGACGTCGAGTTTGAGCTACCTTGGAATCTCCTCTACGCGGACGACTTGTTTTTGTTAGCTAATAGTGAAAAAGAAAAGATTAGAAGAGGGACGAACTGGAAGAGGGGGTTGTCAGCTAAAGGCTTAAAGGTAAATGCAGCCAAATCCAAGGTAATGTTGTGTACAACTGATGGCAGCAAATCGATTGCCAGTGGTGAATACCCGTGCGCGGTCTGCCGTCAAGATATCGGTAGCAACTCGATACGTTGCACTATCTGCAAATCATAAGTACACAAGAAATGCTGCGGTATTAAAGGAAGCCTCGCTCAATCAAGCACGTATTTCGCATGTAAGCGTTGCGAAGGTGAGATGCAGAAGTCTGTTGAGATCGGTCACAATGGTGAACTACTCATCGATCATGAAGGTTTTGAGGTTGCGGAACAGTTTTGTTACTTGGACGATGTCATCAGCGGCGCTGGAGGAACTGAGGCAGCGGTGACTGCGAAAATGGAATGCACCTAGGGTATGTTCAAAAAGAGTTGATGGCTATCCTAACCTCTAGAGTCCCATTGATCAAGACCGAGGGGAAAGTTTTTGATGATTGTGAAAGCGGACGCTTATTGTACGGCAGCAAAACCTGGCCTGTGAAACGCAGCTACATCGAACGAATGGAGAGTGCTGACATGAGGATGATGAGATGGATGGCTGACTGTCATTGCGAGATAGCTGCAAGAATGAGGATATTCGACTTTCGATGAGTCTGAGATCGATTCAATGTGCACTGGAGCAAAACCGCTTACGATGGTATGGGCACGTGATTAGGAAAGATCGACAAGAATGTGTCAGACGTGTGATGGATCTCAGTATGAATGGTGTAAATAAGAGAGAAAGACAGAAGACCTGGTCGGAGGTGGTGAGGGAAGACCGAAAATCTGCAAGGCTCCAACTTCAAGACGCGGCCGATCGAGATCTGCGGCGATCTGCTCTCCGAAAAATGGAGAAACCGTCAAAACCTGCATGAGGGGACAAACAGACGTTAAATGGATAGAGTGAGACTTGTGCAGACTTTTGTCAATTACTCATGAAATGTAATTGATTACAATTACAAATTACATCTTTATCCATGTAATTGATTAAATTTCAAATTACTCCTTCTTCTTCAATTACATTTTAATTACTTTGCAATTACTTAAGATAATTGCCGGCATTGCACTTTTCGTTTTCTCAACATTTCTTTTTCATGGTGGATATGCAAAGGTCAATCACTACTGCTCCCCTGGGCGAACTGAAACGTGAAGAACAAATGGTTGATTGAAAACCCTACCTATGCCTTGTCGGGCTTTCAACTACCACGCCGGCAATGGACACTCCCGAACCGATTCCGAACAGGAGTAGGGATCTGCGCCCATACTCTACACAAATGGGGTGCTCGACGTACACCCGCGTGCATTTGCGGTTACGAGGAGCAGACAATGGAGCACATTATAGAAAACTGTCCACTTTTTTCATTAAATGGAGGCCTTCAATGTCTCCATAGTTTGTCAGACACTGCTGTGGAGTGGCTTCAAAACCACTCAACATCAAACTTATTATGTGATTGACTTTTTTGCATGCGAATGTATGCGCCAGCAATCCCTCCCACTTCAACTGATTATTACTGATCGGTAACTGCCTTCACTTGTTGAGAATGAAAGTTAGGTTGTTAATAATCCTGATATACCTACACTGATCCTCACTTCTCAGGCTTCGAGATCCTACCAATTTAGTTTCGCCGTCTTGAGAGTTTGGATGCTTGAATATCGAATCAATTGATGTAAAAATTGATAGAATTGCTGACGATTACCTGATAAATGGTGGGCCTAATCTTGAGTTTGATAATGATTGAATTTTGACTTTTTTTCCTCTTTACATTTGTCCTTACCCGAGTTCTATTGGAGGCCCAAATTGTAAAAGAAGAAATATGGTAGCAATTATCATCCGAGAGATTGCGAAACACTTCAGTCAGGTGCACCATCAATAACCTTCCAGTTTCGTGTCTTTCTCCAACTAATGTGGAATAAAAAATAAAGCTTAAAGTTTTCCATCAGAATCTTTGAATTATTCACAGAAACAAGGTATGAACATAGTCTGAAATTTTAAACAATATTTCTAGCTATATACGGTACTATGTTCATATAGCTATTTGATGCTATGTTCATAAGCTCACTGTTAATTTACCACTGATGATGACCACATCGACTGAAACATGTTTGGCAGCTCAATTAAGTTCTCGTACCATAATGAAATCTCTTCGGCTGTTAACTTTAAAAATTATACGAAACTAATTTTCGGCTGCCCAACCTGCTTTAAGGTTAAAAATAGAACAAATTGAGAAGTACGTGCTAGATGTGACCTATACTATATTCTAGCAGTCCTAAGGAAGGCTAAGCGGCTGAAAAATGTTTGTTATTATTGTGTAAGCAAATCTGTAAATATTTTAAAGAATCTGCAAGGACATCTAAATTTTACTCCCCATTAGTTTTATAAAAACGCCACGTGTTTCTGCGCTTGACACTGACACCTGTTTACTGAAGTCCCAAACCAATCTCCTACGTTCCTTTGCAGCTTCACGATTATTAATTGCAGCATCGTGTTTGAAAAATATCAAAGTTGATAATTCCTTAATGTTAGAGAAACTGCTGGGATTGAATTAGTTTGCTGCCTCACTTCCTTGCTGGACAATTTTCTTTTCTGCTGATGAAGCTGCGCTTATGTGATGCCGAGAGGCAGTCTCAGGGGAGAAGTCATTTTATAATTCGATTGTCCATCCAGGCATGTGTCCGCCCAACGGCGATCTGCAGTTTTGCCTTCATTGGTGTCTCGACTAATTTCCTCTCATTAGATGAGCAGGACAATGGGGTCAACTGCTTCATGAGTCAGCGCAAGTACTCATAGTTCGATTTCAAGGACTCACTTGCATAGAAATCACGAAATTTGAATTCACTTACCATTTCCCAGGCAAACACGTGCTGATTGAAATAGTACTGAATTTGTTCATTTGCCAGATTGATACACAGCTGCTCGAAAGAATTCTTGGAGAAATTCTCAAACCCAAAGATGTCCAGAATAGCGACGGAGAGATTATCATCACTGTAAAGAAAATAAGAAAATGGAATCGATGCCTTTACAGAATGAAGGAATCATGTGAGGAGCTCATGTAGAGAAGTTTGTTGTAAAAGCTTTTCTTTTCGTTTATAATTCAATGGAACCCGGGTAATTGGGCACGAATATTCTGAGTTAAACTAGAAGGTACAAGGTGTGACTAAATATTATTGAGAGTGGAATTTTTTTACTTGAAAGTCGTTGAAATTCCGCTGTTTTATGCGATACTTATCAATAAGTGTATGAACTAATATCAGTGAAAAAATTGTGAGCCAAAACCTCAATTCAAACTTTTAGGAGCATTTTTAGTTCAATCAATTTATGCAAGCGCAACGAGGTGAAAAAAACGTAAAAAACGTCCGTTTTTTAATAAAAAGAACGCATCTTTACTTCACTAAAAACACACTAAAACACAAAATTCTGAGGAAGGAACTCTTTGTAACATTCATAAACAAAAAAATCACTAAACGACATAATCTCCACCACTCTGAATCACTCTCTCACAGTGCTCCAGAAGCCACTCCACCTGGGTCAGAAACTCGTCCTCAGGAATGGAGCGCAACACTCTCAAAGAAGTGACCACAACCTCGTCGGCATCTTGGAAAGTGATCTTCTTCATTTCTCTCTTTAAGCGATCAAACAACCACCTATCACACAAGTTCAAGTCCGGCGAGTAAGGCGACTGCCAAAGAGTCTGGATCCCTCGACGTTCAAGGAACTCCTTCGTCTTCTTGGCAGTATGGGGACGAGCGTTGTCGAACTGGATCAGTAGCTGGTTCAATCGGGTGCGGTCAGATCGGAGACTGCGCTATTTCTCACCTGTCGACGTCGTACGCAAGAAGCAGATAAAGTAATCTGCATCAACAGTTTCGTTCACACAAGCTCCTTGAACATGAAACTTCTTGTTCGGTGTGAAGATTACAGACAGGAGGGTTTTGCGTTTAGTCATCGCTGAGTCACGAATGACCCTTGGACGGGTCTCGCCTACCGCAGTGCCCGCAGCGGAGGATTTGACAAAATTCGCGTTTGGGCTCCAAATTCGCGTCAAATCAGAAATTGTACTATATGCGTCAAAAGACAACATAAATATCCGGTATATAGTATAGGCCCACAGACATTTGACTTTGTTTCGAAAATTGATAGATTTACGTGAAGTCATAGACTTACCACGACATGGTAAATGTGAGACTATGTCCACATTAAACCACTGCTTTCGAGTAGCCAATATACGTGTATGAACTATGAAGAAATCTTAAGTTACTGGTTTCTCGTATAGCCTAGTTGCATATGGCCCTATGCAACTATACGAGAAACCAGTAACTCCAAGAATTTCTATAAATTCACACATGTAGCCTGGAGTGGCATGGTCGATGCACACTACTTCGATGTTATCCAACTCCTGAACCCCGTAACTTACCGGCATACTCAACCATTATGTACACAAGCACATTATACAAATCAGAAACCAGATTAAAAAGTAGATTTCATATTCATTGTATTGAACTTTCAGAAAGTAAGCAGCCACAGGATGAATCAGAAGTGGAAACAACTTAGGTAATGCAATTGGCCTACAGAAGGCAAGAAATCATATGGCAGTCAAATAATCAGCTGAATTTGCCATTTTTAGAAATTAGATTATTTACAGAAAAATCATGAAAAATGCCCGTGTATATCAGACATCACTGAAAAACATTTATCCATGGGAATTTCCAAGGATTCCATCGTCTTCATGATAACAGTCGCTATGCTCTTAGAATCACCTTTCTCAAGCAGTGAAAAAGAACGCTTTCAAGATTCCATGAATCATTCCTCAAAAATTTGACAACGATGCCAATATATCCATGGACTTTGTTTGCTTCGTCAATAAGAAGAGAATAGCAACCCGCGTTCTTTCCACAATCGACGATCAAATTTTGAATATATGGGAAAATCGCATCAGTTATAAGATAGCTTATTTTCCTTGGACTCAACTTCATTTGCTTTGGTACTTTACTATCAGGGAAAAGAGAACCGAAATCTTCAACAATGCCTTCTTGAGATTCGAAGGACCAATTACTTTTGATGATACGAATTACCCATCTAATTTCGCTCTCTGTATGATCATGAACATTCTGAACTTGTGAAGTTTGCGGTTGAGCAACATAAGTCTCAGAAATGGGTTTACAACATCTCACAACACTTCGCATCTTTTTGTGTGCCTCTGAACGAGAATGACTAGTTATGTTTGTTCGTTTAGACATAATCATAAATGATTTATTGCACCATTTGCATTTTGCCTTATCATCTTCATCCTCTACAATCCAGTCACCTATCACGTCATCCAATGCATCCTTTTCTTTCAGCCACGAATCCTTCCATTTCACAGTTGAACGGGACATCTGAAACACATTAAGGTATAGGGAAATACATGTATGGCGCAAACTTATAAGCACGTATTTTGCAATTATTGATATGCATCATAAGTACTGTTGGAAGCAGATGTGGGTCGATATTTTTTGGGATTTTTCTAACCATTTAGACTCTATTAAGATTTTATACGATATTTTTAAAGATTTTTTATATTTTGCGTAAAATCCCGTCCGCTTCCAACACTGGTCATAAATAAGAAATGTTAAAAACGTATGAGGCCAAGATAGTGTCGGATTACTGATGGCGTTTATTTAGTACGTTTTTAGACGTTTGTGTAGGCATTTGTACCAGGGATGCGGAACCGGAACAACCGGATTTGGTCGGAACCGGAGCCGGAGCCGGAGCCACTGACAAATCTACTAATGACTGCGTCAGACATTCAATAATCATAAATGCAAAATTATATGACGTACCGGTACAGGAAAAAATGGTGCATCCACCACAATAACTTTGTACCAGCCTTTGCACGGACTTCAGCAATTCTGTCCACTCCAGATGAAACGAAATGCACGCGTACATGTAGCCGCAGAACAAGCAGGAGCAAACGACGAAACAGAAAATCGCTCGGTTTGACGGCTTTGAACTTGAAATGAAAACTCGACGGTCACTTTGGTGGTTTATTTCAGATATAGGCTAATGAATACAACAAAATATAAAGGCAACCAGCCAACGAGAAGCATAACGTAGGGAAATCTGGCTAAAACGCTTCTGTCCATAATCTGTTGTCATATACGAGTAATGTCCAACATTATTTAAGTCATATAATATAATATGAACCCTACCTCAAAAAATGTATTTTGTATGAAAAGCCACATATCACAATACTTTCAGGAAATGGAAAACTTCTTGCAAATTTTGCTAGCATTGCGTTTGTCATATGGCAAAAATTTCAAAGCGCGCAAGAAAGCTTCAGACAGAATCTAAATTTTGGTATGTAAGATAGATAGGCCTACTGTCACAGAGTGTTAATATAATTACGTACAGTAGTGTATAATAGGCATAGGTCTATGCACCATATTTTTTGCAAATTGAGGTTCGGAATTAGACATTACAAGAAGTTAGATTGGAAAACACTATAATTACATACACAGACCCTATACAGCAGAAAATCATATAAATTGACACGCAATTGCACACAATCTGGCAATATTTCAGGAAACTTCATATTGATCATTGTTGCCGCAATCACTCGATCATCACAATGCAGATCTGAAAATGTAATGTTCAAATGTTAAAGAGTTTCATTTCTTTGCTAAGCAGTAAGCTTTCTTTCTGACAATAATAGAAGCAACGTCATTAGCAAGCCATAGCAGGCTAGATTGATCTTGTTATTCCATTAAGTGAATACTACCAGGTATATATAAGTTTATTAAAAGCGCCGCAGGCGAAATTTCCTCTTTTAGAGCTGTGTCAACACTCAAGTAAGCACATATACAAGAAAATTGTAAATTTTGTCCCAAAGAGCATGACGCGAATCCTGAGAAGACAAAAATCGCGTCATACCCCAAAAATCGCGTTTCGCGTCATGATTTTTCCATTTTCGCGTCAAAACGCGAATTCGCGTCGCGCTGCGGGCACTGCTACCGCCATCCATGCCTTGTTGGCGGCCTTTGGAAGAACAGGATCGAAGAAGACCCAAGTCTCGTCTTGGATGGCATACAGTCGGTCTCTCTCCTCCAGGTCTCGAAGATGATTTCTTACTGAAATGGCGCTATTCTTCCGGAGCAATTTGTGATGGTCGTTGAGAGAATGGGGAACCCACGTCGAGCACAAGCAGCGGCGATGGAGTTTGTCACGCAAAATTCGACCAGCGAGCTTGTGGTTGACGCCGGTCAGTTCCTCAATTTCTCTAAGTGACAGACGCCTATTCTCAATGATGAGCTCTTCGATTTTTTGAACATTTTCCTCCGTTGAAACGCTCACTGGACGGCCGACAGGACTCGAAGCGTTGGTGACGGAATCTCCCGAAGCACTCGGAACACTAGGAATCTTCAGGCACCTTGGCATATCGAAAAACAGTGGCACGTGAGGGAGCGTCAGATCTACACAAGCTCTGTAGGTCTTTGAATATCTGAGAGGCACTTTCACCCAACATAGTGCGAGTTTGAACATAAAAACGGTACATCTCATTCGACGCCATCAGTAAAAGTGATCATTCATTGCATCTCGTTACACTGAAGGTCATATATCTATGTAAATAGACGATTATCACGTGATGTTCGATCGCAGATATTCAAATTTCTGTCAGACATTAGCTGAAGATATGTTTGACACTGATGCGTCTTTTATCACCCCAGTCTCAATAATTTTTAGTCACACCTTGTATCAACAGATGTCATGTCAGAGTATGTGCTGTATACTAGGCCATAGAAGAGACCAAAAATATGATAATTGAACGAACTGTCTATGTTATTTGAAACACGAGACGCGAAGTGTCAGGTGTTTTTTGCAACAAAGACAGTGAGTGAGTCAATTACAGGTGGAAGCACGACAAGCTATGCGGTGTTATATTCCTGCAAGATATTGAGTTCTTGTACTATGCCTTTTCCATTTCTATTTCATATACTTCCAAATCGATTTCAGATTTCTCCAATTGAATTTCAGATATCTTCAAATTTGATAGATATCTGAAATTCAATTGGAGAAATGTGAATTTCTACCTAGAAATACATATCTGAAATTCATTTGGAAAGGTCTGAGACAGAAATGGAAAAGGTGTAATGAGAAGAACTGCAATGATATCTCAATGCATTTAATACATAGATTGTCAATGCAAGAACTACCTTTTAAATGCACTAATAAGATTTAAAAAACTGCATTAACAGGCTGGAATTGCAATAACCGACTTCAAAATCAGTCGAGCCTGCATAAACACTCAAAAATATTAGACAAACAATGTGATTGAATTCATATGTCCGGAACTCTGATTTCAAAAATAAAAAAAGCACTGACTTCTATGTTTAGAATTTTGCACTTTCTGTTGAGTTATTCTCCATCGCGGGTTAAGTTCAATCCACTGGCCAAATGTGGGAAATGAAATATGCTAGGATCTATTCTTCGATGATAAAAGTTCTTGTCAATGATTTTATATGCCCGATTTATGGAAAATAGAATAATCGACGAGAACTTTTATCATTGAAGAATTTTCTTTTGGAATAACTGTCTAGGTTCTCGAGAAGAAACTTTGTATGTTCAAATATGCTAGGTGCCTTAATGGTTGTTATTTTCCTTAGATAGCCGATAGACAAATATTTTGTGCGCCTTAAGAAATGATTTACACCCTTGGATTGCATGTGTAAAAAACAATTAACAAAACGTGGAGTTTCTGTGATCTGAAAGCCCTCGATCGGAACACCTGGAGGCATTCCATAAAGAATTATCGTCCATACAAAAGGAGGTGGAGAAAAGAACGCTAAAAGATCAAAGTTATGAGTCAGACATATAATATATTCAGGGAGAACAGCGTATATCTATTGACAGATAATTACTTCAGATGTTTCATCGGTATAGTGCATGTACGGTTGTTCACAAAAATGCTTCCATCGATTCTATGCGCATGATATAACGGCTGCTACGCGACTGCATTGCATATTCGTACATAGAGTATTGCAAAAAGATTAAGAATTGAGATCAATTAATTCGAAATGAATTTTGAAACAGGATTTTTAAAAACAGAACAACGAGCAATGTGATACCTTATGTGAATTTGAAACAGGGAAGTTTTGAAATAGACTTTTTCTGTTTTACATTATTAGCTGTCAATGAAAATCATGTTAATTTAAGACAGATTATCCGGGAACAGAGTAAGAGGAAGTAGCGGTTGGATTTATTCATACATTCATGCATGCAACTTTCGTGACTACTCGTGACTGTTGTAAAGATGCTTCATGCAAGTCAATGATCGTAGAAAAGATAATGAATTGGTTGATGTGCGTGCATTGCATGTAGAGGTTACATTACAGAACTAGCAAATCTGAGAAGTGTTCGTTTTACAATCAATAGTCAAACCGAATACAAAAAATACAACTAGTGCTGTATGCTTTTAACATTTCATTCACCGATTTAAGTCGATACATGACAGGGCTGTCAACTTGTATTAGCAAAGGAATAGCCTTGACATTTCAGGACTTCCCAAAATTATCGTGGCAGCTGACAGCCTTATCGCATAAATTTCTTTGAACTGGTCCACCGATTTTACAACTGCGAGTGCTTTCCTGAATATATGAGTGTTTCAGTCATTTCAAAGGCATCGGGGCAATTAGATTTCAGGGCTTTCAATTGTCTCAAATAGCCAGAAAATCATTCAAAAATGAGTGCTTCTGTTGCACGCTTAGAATTACAGACTTTTCTTAACGACAAATGTCCGCAATCTCTCGGGAAAACTCAAATAATTTCTGCGAAATTTGAATTTTTTAAAAATGACAAAAGCATTGATGGGAAACAAAGCTTGGTATATCTGCAAACTAAGCCTGTCAGCAGGATATCGAATCGATGTCGATCAAAACGAATTCAACCAATGGAAATACAAAATTAACCGCTCACATCACTAATTATGATATAATAAACATATTCTCAGATCTGCTAGAAAAAGTATAGTACCGTGAAATATCCATACACGGCATGAAGGACATTTGAACATTGCTGGAAGGAGAAATGATCAGGTTGATAAAAGTCGGATGTGAAATCTATTTACTTACCCGCGGGACACTGGACGAAGTTGCAAATTAATCCGATGAACAATCCATGAAAATAACCGTCCGTACAGTGACTTGGCCATCGCATCTCGGGCTGTACAAGAATCTCCTATGGTGTTTTGACGGATAATAGTTTCTCCGCGAGCCATGAGTTCCATACTAGTCAAAGCAATGTGAAGATCATCTGTGTCCACACACAACAGTCGAGATACTACAAGAAATGAGGACGTATACGAATACACTTTTAGCTCTGATCATGTCTCCTCTATTACATACGTATGATTTTGTTACTTAGTCTCAACTACATCTGGGCCAACAAATAAGCAAAAATATGAAGCCAAATTGGTTAACTCTAAACATCAATTTTTTCAAAAGAGAACTAGAAATAGACAAAATGGAAGTACCAAAATGTAATAAATATTAAGTCAAGCAGTCCTTTGAGGGACGGGAATTATGTAGATGGGCGACAGGCTAATATTCCGCGGCCCGGTGAGGGCCCTAAATATCTGGCTTGCATTTAATTTTGAACTTAAGATGCCCAAGCCATACGAAAACCTTTTATCGTCATAGTTGACGGATTAATTTGGCCTGTGAGTGGTAAGTCAGATTTGAGATTATCAAGCCGGATGTCCTTCAAAGCCTACACTTGTCGAGAGTTCGATCCCATGACCAAGAGAGCGCGTTGAAAACTCTTTAGTTACTCCTTCACCATCGCAGCTTAATCTTGTACTCCATGTTAATTCATCAAAACAGTGACGGTCCATCATGTCATCAATGTTACCTAAACTACATTATTGACATTTGTTGTGTACCGAAGTAGAAGACAACGCTGATTTCAGTTACGTTACTGTAGTTAATGCGTGCTCTTATTTAGCCATGAAACTTAAGGCATCTAAGACCAGATCGGTATTGAACGGTGATTGGTTGAAGATATGTCGAGAAAATGATGTCAATAAGAAAAGCCTACCTTCCATATTTGGCATTATCGGCAATGAGAAGCGTGATCGAGAAAGTGACATACTAAACTTTGTTGACTTAGATTGTGCAACGGGTTATCTAATTATAAACAGAAGAATTTCCCGTGCGACCTGTGGAAAGCACATGATGATGATGGGAGGTATGACCGCATCTTTATGTTGCGTCATTTTGAAAAATTCCTGATCTTCCAATGAACATTCAGCCCGAAGCAGTTTGTCAGCCAATTGATGATCATCCAAATAAGCAGTGTCACAGGTCGGAAATTCTTAATGATTGTCAGAAATTTATAGGAAATGCAATGGATCGGAAAGTGGAAATTCAAAAGGTTACAGCAATTATCTTATTTTCCTAATTATCTCATATTTAGTAAAATATTTCCGCTCATGACATGATTGGATGTTTTGATGACGCGATGGATGACCCGTGCGTCATTACTTATAAAATTTGACGCCAAAAATAAACCTCAGTTCCCGCGAAGTCCCTCTGACGAAAAATAACGGGCAGATTTTCTACCATGATGATGGACTTATTCTTGACTCAAACAATTGCGTCACGAAAAGATGGCAATATGATCCAGAACTATGGTTGAAATTACAGGCCGCGTCCGTTTAGTCACAACTCGGGCCAATATTGACCAGTTGCTTTATTTGAAAATTGACCCAACCAGCACCAAAAAATCCGATCAGGCTTCCCCTGTCTGTGGTCAATGGCATGTGGTGATGCCCCTGATCTCGATGAGATCCTAGAAAGTGAGTGGTCCACGCCGATGACTCTGAAAAAAGTGACTGCTGCGTGATATCTATGTCCATCTATTGTGACATTTCATATTGTTCTCTACAGTAACAGCCACAGAATTAGATTGTTTATCTGTGTCACTTTGCTAGAAGTCAAAAAAATTCAAACCATATGCACGATGCAGCACTTAAAAAGTGGCTAAAAATAGATTTTTAATACTTCTTCAGAGATAGAAAAAATTGCTGATAATTCTTTAGAAATTCAAAAATCCTTAAAATGCCTTGTTCTTCATGATTGATTCATCAGATTTCGATTCAGGGTATCATTGCTCAACAGAAAGTTTCTCCCATGTTAAAAAAAGTTATCATCATAAAAAAAAAAAGTTTAAAACGAGGAAAAATTAAAACGTTCACAACTGTAGATGTATAACTTCACGACTTGTGATGCTGTGTGATGGATCCGGGGTTGATAACACAGCGTTTTTACAATTTGTCGTTCGTTTTAATGCTGAAATGGCTTCTCATTATTCGAATGCTGTATATTGTCAGATCAGAGATTGTGCCATTTCAATGACGTTGCACGTTCCAATGCTTCCCTTCTAGTCAAACGGAAGAAGAGACGACCTGTCTAATTCTGTGGTAACAGCTTATTCCTGTTGTTCTATTGTCACAGTAGTAAGCAGTATTCGCTCGCTGCTGTGCATGCATGTATATTTTGTCACTCCGCGTTTGTTCATTATCTCATGCAATACAAGTCAATGTCTGACGCTACCTTGATGTCCTGAGACTCGTAATTTAACAGTGACTTTCTTATATTAGCCTCAGCTGATAAAAGATTCACAACCACACGCTGATTCCCTAGCTATACGAGAACAGCTATAGGAGAGAAGGATATAACATTTACCGACAAAACTTTTTGAGGACTTTGGATCTATGGTCTACATTTTGTAGGACTGGCTTTTGCTGGGCAGTTTTGATTTTGGCCTGTTGTTTGAAGGAAATAGCCATTTTGGCATGTGCTCCTCCTCTCTGAATAGCAGACTTCGTTCCCTTTCCCAGTATACCTTGCTGCATTTGAACTTGTTTTCGGTTCAAAGGAATGATGTGTTTCACACTGCTAGGAGCGAAGGTTCTGGTACGAAACATAAGAATACTCTTCTAATGGAATTATAAACTTAAGATTTCTTTGCGTAGTATGTTGATCGCAATAGATTCACTTGGGTTTGAATAATGCTGGATATCACAAATGCAGGCAAGGAAAGTGCTGATCAAGATGTCCGGGTAAACACAATCTTCTTCCATGATCGTGTGATGGTGTCCAAACACCATAGACACCAAATTGGATTTGCACCGTGCGGGAGAAAATGATGAAAACTTGTTATACAACGCCGTGAACGTATATTTATGATAAATTTATGGAACTAAAGATCTCTCATTCAGTGCTGCGATGTAGCTTGATTTCCAGAAAATGATCTACTGATTCATGAACGAGATTAAATGAGGGATGCTGATAAATCAAGAGTTTGAATAACTTTTTTTAATAATAGGTAATTAAGAATGTGTCATCCACTTATCTTCAGGAATGTTTCAGCGAGTCCAATCAGGAGGAAACTTGCTTTTGTATAAAATTTATGAATATTTTCATCAGATGTGACAATTAATGGAAAACTCACAGCCATTTCGCTGACATGACTGTTTGCCATCATTGTCAAGAGCTAGCAGTGCAATTTCAAGATCAACACCTTCGAGAGAAAATCTTTGACATCCAGTAATATGGAAGCCCAAGTGAAGCTGTTGCGAACGACAAGCGCAAAGAAATCACGAGTTCTTATTTCCACTTGAAGGCTATTCCATTGCTTCGTACCAGAACCCTCACTCCTAGCAGTGTGAAACACACCATTCCTTTGAACCGAAAACAAGATCCATGATTACTTGCTGTTTCAAAGGCACCTACGCAGCAAGCGAGATACGCGGGGAAAGGGAGCAGTGTCTGGTATTCAGAGAAAGAGCTCTAGCCAAAATGGCTATTTTCTTCAAATAACAAGCCAAAATCAAAACAGCAGCCTCGATTTGCCATCACCTACCCGTCATTTACATGAGTGCCAGTCCTCCTACAAAATGTAGACCATGGTTTCAAGGTCCTCAAGCAGACAAACAGTAGTCTCAATCTATCTATAAAGGAAAGTGTGCCGAAATTATTGCAATTTCATACAAATATGTATTGTTTGAACTTCAAAGATAAAATTGAAATTAAAGATAAAACTGAAATTGACCGTCAAGATAAGAACCCGAACGGATGATATATCTTTCGTTCAGATGTGTAGAAGCAAGAGCTGCTTATGACCTCTGGCTTTTTTCGCATCAAGCTTTACATCAAAGGCTGGCTATGTAAATCATGAAAAATATGGACACAAAATGGTCTTCATAAAATTCGGTTATCTTATATTCTATGGTCTTCATATATCTTCATAGAGCAGTTAATACAAAAAATATGATTATGGGGGAAATGATTCTCCTTACTACCACTACCATATAACGTGTGCTCGAGCTATTATATGTTATCCCAGTTGTCTTTTGTGGATTCATTAAAAACGTTCAGTTCTTACCTAACTGCAAAATATTCCTATTGACGACATGACACTTATGCGAATGGTCTCGGGTCTCCTGCACTTCAAAATCGACATTGCCGAGATGCAAAATTGCTGTGACAATCCGATAAACTGCGTCCACTTCCTGTAAATAAGGACTAATATGAGGAGAGCATGATACTGATAATTCACAAAATAGCATAAATAATCGAATTATTTTATGACCACATAAGCACATCACTGGGTTTGGTGGAATAATTGTGAATGTTTTGATGTACTTTCCCTCACATTACACGAATCAAAAACTACATAATTGTACTTATTTTCGGTTTGCAAGAAATTTTATATTTAACACTTGTACGAGATCATACATTTCCTTTCAGATCACTACTACACGAGCCGACAGAATTATTAGTATGCTTAAAAATACTTTAGATTGTAATCTAAGATCCAAAGGAAAATTGTATCTGCACGTCTAAAAGGCCTGTGTAAGTGATTACATCACATAAATTATCATTTGTAACCTGGCTGATCATTCCCATCCTCAACGTCAATGGTTTGCAGTTAGAGAGTGTGTTCTTGCTAGTAAATCGCCGGTTCACACCTGTCCACGAAAGTACCCACGAAGAACACAACAGGCCGAATAGACTCATGCAAGTTGTCGGCGACTTACTTTTATAAAGTAGGCTTTAATGATGGTGCAAAAGAGAGAATATTCGGCTTATTGAAAAAGTGGCCTATTTCTACATGTATCTGCAAATTGATAGAAATACATACTTGCAATCATCTTCAGGTACTGCGGCATGACAGCATCATTCGTCTTCCTAATACGCTTGAACTTCAAAAACAATTTTTTTGTTCTTTTAACATCAACAAAAGGAAACTGCAAGAATGACAATCTACAACTGCAACAGCGTTGAAGTATGCCTGTTTTTTCAAAGAATAAGAAATACTAAAAATAAAATTCTTCCATCACATCTCATGTACTTTCAGTAGCATTTACATTCCCGTATAATTTTTTTCATTCTAGTGCACACGAGTTATCAGCAATGCTGTCGAATTTTATTTAGACCAATGCTCAACATGGACCACGTGCATAACAGTAGGCCCAAAGGTTTTGAAAGAGAGGAAAATGAAAGCCCATAATCGGATTTCAACTTTGATTTGTAACAGTTTCTTTTTCTAATATTTCTGAGGAAGACGCGGTATTTCACTACGTTGCTCTCTTTCTTGCTAAAATGTTAATTAATTTAGATCTCGGACCAAGAAGATTGAAGATTTTCAGTTTCAATAAATGGTCTATACCATGTAGGTCAAATGGTGTTGAGTTTACCATTTATCATTGAAAATAAGCAGGTATAGCAATTAACCTTTTCTTTTACAGAGCATGATAATGCACGCGTCATGTTATGTTAGGTTGATATATAAGAGTACAGATTTCATTCAAAATTCAATGCTTCATGCGGACCTTTCAAAAATCAACTTAGACTTTAAAGAAATTGGGCCACAAATTGATCATTCAGAAAAATGGGCCACCAGCACAACAAGCGTTTTGAAACACTGATGTAGAAAATGATTTTATATACAAAAAATCATAAATTATAAAATCTATCTTAAATTCGACTCACCTCCTTTTGAAAACCAATCACTTCAAAACAAGTTCGTAGTACATTGAATTGTAATTTGAAGTAATTGATGTCTAAAATGAAAAAATAACTCACATCATTTCCATAATATTTAACAATCAAATCTAAATTTCAAAATGCAATAAGTCATGACTGAATATAAAGATGACAGCTGAGTGATGAGAAAGATAATATCCATTACATAAAACTGGTACACAATAGAGAAGACATTTCCTTTTAGTGGTGAAATACCTTCGATAATGTTGAAACATTTTCAATTTTATGTACTAAGTCAGGGGTTCCCAACCTGGGGTACGCGAAGGAATTTTGAGGGGTACACAGAATATGGGAGATTTATTATAATGATATTTTACTTTGACTACTTTCCTGTAAATGGGTCAGTTGAACTGTTAAACTTTAAGCGCATTCCGCATTGGATTGTCATCATCTGGCCTTGAAGCAGCCGTTACTAATTAGCGACCACCAACTCAACCCCAACCACATACGAGAAGCACTCCAAAAGTTTTGCAATTGGACTAGAAGGCGAAGTTGCCTGACACTCTTCGGTTGTCATATGAAAGTTTCATTCAATAGCCGACAGCACCGCAAGAATCTATTGATTTCATGATCATAGTTCATCACAGTTGATCGTTGGTTTTATCTACTTCAGTGATTTGGCTGGAAGGCAGTCACTACCCATGGAATTGACACGCGAGCAGACCAGGCTACTAATTTGGTACTGCTTCAAGAGCAGGTTGTCTGCACTTGAAGCTCATGGCGAGCTGGACACCACTTTTGGGGACCAAGCTCCTTCCTACGCCACAGTCACGCGCTGGTACCGCGAGTTTCAGGCCGGCAGGGAAGACTTCCAAGACGACCCTCGAAGTGGAAGACCACCAACAGCAGTGACTGAGGAGAATGTGGCTGCCGCAAAGAACCTGATCGATGACGACCCTCGGATCACGCAGGCCATGATAGCCAGCCACTTGAACATTGGATCGGCGGCAGTGGATACCATTTTGCAGGAACACCTACGCATGAGGAAGCTTTGCGCTCGATGGATCCCCCACGTGCTGACGGATTCACAAAAGCGTGCTCGACTGGATTTTTGCCGTTTCCTGATCGACCGCTACGAGAACTCGAGGAACTAGCAGCGATTTGAGGTCATCACCGGAGACGAGACCTGCCTCTACCACTTCGACGTGGAAACCAAGCGCAGTAGTGCTGAATGGGTTCCTGAAGGTGGCTAACGACCTGTGAAGGCTAGGCGATCCCGCTCCCAGGGGAAGAGGATGTTCGCCATCTTCTTCGATTCCCAAGGCGTGATCGCAATGGTAAAAGTGGAGGGCCAAGCCACAGTCACTGCCCGTTGGTACATAGAGAACTGTCTGTCTGTGGTCATTGACAATGTAAGGAGACGAGCACCACGAACAGGAATGCGAGGTCGGAAGCTGCACCACGACAACACTCCACCTCACACCGCCGCTGCAACACGGGAGTTCCTCAGTGAACAAGGGATTTCTATCCTTCCACACCCTCCTTACTCGCCGGAAGGACCCCCCTGCGATTTCTGGCTTTTTCCTACCATGAAGCGGATGCTGAAAGGCCGACGTTTCGAATCGGATGAAGCCCTAGAAGAAGCTGCAGTGGAGGCGATCGAGAACATTCCGATTGAGGAATTTGGAACTTTCATGGACAAATGCCTCCATCGAGCTCATAAATGTATTCAGTTCCAGGGGGCTTTTTTTGAAGGACTCTGACTTGATTTTTGTTTTCCATGAAATAGAAATGATGAATTTAACTGGAAAATGTCGTTGTTTTCAATCTTAAATGCCAAAAACATATCGAATTGCAAAAATTTTGGAGTGCACTCCGTACTTATATGAAGGCGGATTCTCCACCATAGTAATGATTAAAAGCAAACAAAGAGCTTGTTTGATGATAGAGCATGACTTTCGCTGCGCTTGTGTTGCTACACAAGCGCGCATCAGTTACGCCGAGTTAAATTTTTGTGTAATTAAATTACGAATTTCGTATACTTCTACCCGTAATTAAATTTTAGCTTGATTGAATTTTTGCTATTTTTTATAGGTATAGGTGAGGGTACACGGAATAATGAAAAAAATCCCATGATTTCATAATTTGGGGTCACACAACCTGAAAAGGTTGGGAACCCTTGTACTAAGTGATCATGTCGGACTGGCGAAATCGATAGTATAATTTTATGCATTGAAAGACGTGTTAAAATTATTTTTAATGCATTTTATTCAGTAATGATTTCTATGTCTTTCTATACGAATTGCTTTGAAATAAAAAAAGTTTGATGTCGCATAAAAAAGGTTCGCGAATGCGACCTACTTGCATGAACGATCTTTCTAACATTTTTTTGATCCCAACTAGACTTCCAGCGTTAAAGCTATACAAAAAATGATTGCCAGTTAGCTTTCCGAGTACATCCATATTCAATTTTAAATCAGTCAATTAATATATTCAATTTGGGAAGAAAGATGTATGATGCTATCGTGAAGGCGAACATTGAAATCAACTAAAACACTTTTTACTTGTCCATATTCCAGCTTTGTCAACAAAAAGTTAAACATAATAGTACGCTTGATAAAGCGCGTAAGTTGAACACATAATATAATCTCACCTTCCTCTGAGTAAGTGCTTCCTTTGATCTGCCGATAATCGTCGCATAGATATCTACAATGAAATTTCATGTTGAGTATCCATTTCTTTCCTCCCTATGAAGTTTGAGTCCTTACCGGAATTTTTTTGATGGGTCAATAGCGAAATCTCTATCTTTCAAGCCAAATAAAACGTAGTAAAACACATGAAAATTTTTCTCGTATGGATTTTGTTGAACGACTCGAGATTTCTCCAGGAGATATTCAGCGAGACTACCTGTGGAAATGCAAAATAATGTTTTCTTATGTGTAGATATTCAATATTCAGTATACTACTATTATTTGACATTTCAGAAACAGTATGTACAGCATCTCCTTCTAATGATGGAATGAAAAAAGAATACCTCCAATAACACGTCCACCAACAGGAGTAAAATTCATTTCCAAAAACTTCCCAAACCGGCTGGAATTAGCATTGATAATAGTAGTGGCATTGCCAAATGCCTCTATCAGTGGATCAACTTGCAATATTCGATCTTCCAAATAGCAGCTTCGAGCCTGTAATGGCATGTCTTGATCTATTTCCACATTAGTCATCAGGACTATGACCATGATGAAGCTTACCTTGCCCAAACTGGTTAACTGCTGCACAAGGAAATTAGCGCTTCGCGTTTTCCCTGCACCACTCTCTCCGCTAATAACAATGCACTGTGGAGAAAAGCCAAATTATTACAATTTTTTATCTTCGGGATAATATCTTATAATTTTTAAACCAATTACCTGATTTCTATTGTTATGTAGCATTGCTTGGAATGCCTGGTCAGCGACAGAGAAGATGTGAGGTGGAAAATCGCTTCGGCTTGCAAACATGTATCGTTTGCAGACTTCAGGAGCGTATAGTTCGGGAAGCAACTTGCACGGATTGACGGCCAATAATATATCTCCGATATGTGTGTAAATCCTCCCCGCTGAGAATCTCGTGAACAGCTGCTCCACTATGGTCGTCTAAAACAAATAGATTAAGTAGCGGCGACGATAGCCGCAGTTCATAAAATTTCACGTCAAAGTAGGATATTTGTACGTATTGATCGATATTCAATTCCAATCTTCTAATGAAGACGGTGTGGCAACAGATCATTCCTGCAATAAATACATATTAAAGTGGCGATTGGAGTTGTAAATTTATTTACTTTGGCTGGACGGCGTACTGAGAAAACGATCTCCATACATGAGACCGGCCCATACTTTCCATATACAGTATCAGGGACTTGAGGTCCGAAAACACACTGGTGATGGACAGAGTAGCGCTAAAAGTCAATTGGAGGAAGTGTGCTGCTGCATCATCTTCCTCATGGGAGTCCAGGGACATGGGATTGGATGCTTGGCTAATTCGATGCAGATAATTGGAAAATTGGAATTGGAAACGCAGAATTGGAAAGTGGCCAGTGTGCAGTTGCTCATTGGTCAAGTCCAGCAAATGAGAAGGGTCCAAGGCGGCAGCACGCCACTCCGGCTAAGGGTGTTGGCTCAAGCTGTTCCAATGGCGGAAAGCGGCACGACGGATGGCAGCTCTGGGAGATGGGTATGACCGTCTTAGATCTCTACAGCTTACCCCCGATAACACAGTGTACTCACTGTGCTGGCATCCACTGGACAGTAAAGTTGGCCATTGAGGCTAGTCTAACAGAGCGCTATCGAGCAGCGCATCGCACCTGTATGTCCAACCGTTTTATGAAGCGAGCATCGCAAATCTAGAATCAGTACAGAACAGAATTTCAGCACGGTCAGGTATTTACGCAATTGCACATCGAGTGATCCCTGATCAATAATGTATAAGAGCTTATTTAGCCTAATTAAGGATACTGTAGGTACTCGCACACATTTTTTACGCTAGTATTACACCGTTTTTGCAGTCGGTTACACCATATTTTCATACAACAGCGTCGCTTTTTCATTGCTGATGTTTCGACAACTCTTCGACGAGCGATTTCTTGAAATGCCAGAATTTGATATACAACGAAGATGACATAAAATAAACACGCAGCGGATTCCATCTTCATCGACAGCGAAAGCATTCTCCATTTAATGACATTTTCTCTGCAAGTCTATTATATCTACAAGGGTAAACTGTTAATCTGCTCCTATTAATGTAGTTTTCTGGGAACTATCCTTCGGAAAAACCCAATATATCCACCGACAAAGGTTAAATTGTTCGACCTGATTCTCCGAAAGATCATCCTTGGAACGATAACGAAAGAAGAATGGACGCGCATCCTGAATTGACGGAATGCTACAATTGAGTTAACGAAATTGTAACAAACAACACATGCTCAACGATGCTATCAGCATTAGTAGCTTGTACTTATAAATGTGTACTGAACAATAATTTAATAAAAGGAAAAAAAAGAAAAAAATTGCTGCTAACAATGAAATAATGATGATTATATTGGTAATGAGCATGATACGGAATTGAAGAACAACGTAAAATAAGTCGAAACTCTTGATAAATTATCGAAACAGTAATGCCGAAAGTGTATTCACAGATCAACACGCTACAATTTCGTGCCATACGTCCGAATTTCACGCCAGTCCTGCCATAACCGTGCAATTCGAGGGGACTGTTTTTAATACTAAGCGTTAAGAATTTGAATGTTCGCCGGCCTAACAATTCAAATTTCTCTTTAAAAACAATATGCGTAGGCCTATACATGACTACGGTAGTGTACATAATCATTTTAGACGAAGTACTTGGCAATGATGATAAAAATATATAATATCCACGAATTTAGAAGACTTTTTGACATGCTTTTGACGGAAAAAGAATATTTGACATGTTCAATTACCTCATCAAGAACTTCCATTCTTGCTAAATCATCCGTTGGCAAACGATCGTAGTTGAGAAATTCTCTGACTCTCGTCCTTCAACCTGTCTCCACTGGCGATTTGACTTCAGCTGACCGTGCTTGGTCGTTACATCAGGGATCGCCAGAGAACAGTTTGGTGTGTTTAGTCATCATATCACAAATAGCACGACGAACCTAAAGAAGAACATTAACAATACATTCCAAAATTAGAAACAGTTAAAGAAGTCTTACCTCAGAAACATGCTTCACATTCTTGATAAAGGGGTGCTTCATCAAATCAGCGATGAATGGTCTACGTTCAAAATCCTTGATTAGGCACCTGACCACAATCATGAAAGGAATTGAGAGTTAGATATCGTTCTGTTTATGATCATATCATCATACAAAATTGGGTGATTCTTGTGAAGAGAGGGTCGGGAATTCTAGATACAGTGTTATTATCATATCTTTCATTATGCGGAATACAATATTACGCAATATGACTATAACTATCTGTAATATGATACTTCAATATTGAGAATGATCAAGCATCGTCCAAAAAATATTTTTAGTGGAAATGATGACTTTGATGAAATAAATCAAAATCCATCGCACTTTTTTAGCATCACGAGACAAACACTCTTTGTGTGAGCATCCAATATCTATCGATACTTATCACATGTGACACAAAAATATCATACTTCGACAGATTATGTATTCTCCATATTTCCCTCTCTATCTGATCTACAAAATATGTACCCTACGAGGAGTAATCAGAAATAATACGAGTATATAGTTTGATGGAAATCGCAGTAATTTATACATGCTGTATCTGAAACATTGGAAAGTCATTTCTACACACTTGACCTGTAACAAAGCTTTACAGTGGTGTGTAGAAAACTTTTGAAAAATTGCCGCTGTTGCTGTGAATCTCAGCGCCTTATCATGTATATATTTGCCTTGAAAAAAGAGCGTGAAACTATGTACTACTTACATTAAGAAAAGTAGACATTTCAATAGGGTAACTTTACAAATGTCGATTTATTTTCGAACGCATTTTTTTGATGGCCTAATCCAAGCATGCACCATGACTTAAGAATTAAAATCTGAAGGCAAAAAGAATAATAATCAGAAAAGTCAATTTATACAAATATGATAACGAGTGGGGTTAGCTTAGCTTTCAATTTCAGCAACTTAAGAAAAAGAGCTTGGCAGCTAAGATACTCATTAATCAATGATAAGTTAGTCATATGACTAGTAACCAATTCTTAATTACATCATTCTGATTTGCATCGTAAAATATATAGATGCATGAAACTGCCACTGCGAGGATTTCTCAGCATGTGCACGCATATATATTTTTTCCTGAAAAATATACTCCAAAAATGGCATTGAAGCTTACAACGATATTATATACTCGTATATGTACATCCATACATCAAATTGATCATAATCCTCGTGAATAGAGTCAAATTAATGACCAATGACAAACACAGTCTCATAAATCTCAAAATTTTTAGATAAATCTTCCGCCACCCCATTTACCCAATTTACTATAAACGGACTCCGTCATACTACATAGGCCTACGAATTTTGCTGCTTCAAAAATAGTGCCCGACTTTTACATCACGACTAACCTTCAAAAAGGTTCAGAAAATCACCCCACATTCTAAGTACATATTCCTCCTAACTCGAGGAATAATGAAACTTTCAAACTACAAATAAACCTTCTTATCTCTATGTGTGTCATAATGGTGAAAGATTTTGCAAATAACGGTGGAGGAAAATAGCCGCTTAAAACATTTCGATTTGCATCATGGATGCGAGTTATTCTTCATCAAACTTGCATTGGAGATTGTAGACTAAAGATTTCAAATGTAACTAGTTGAGTACAGAAAAGTCAAGAGAATAGCGTATTATAATAAATCATTGACATTTAGATGATTAAATGATCAGATTTCATTCATTAGCCTCAATTTCACTTTCCATCCGCACGCATCAGGCAGTAAAGAATGCAATTACTAATGAAATTGGGTAATTATGTCGCATTCTGCAAGTGACACGATATTTATAGACCATAAGCTAGCGTAATTACAGGCAGACATGAATGAATATATATTAAAGCAATATCTAAAGCTGTCATATTAAACATATATTAAAGTATAATCTATGGCTTGTCAGAGCGTGGCGCCAGACGATCTATGCTCATCATTTGAAAGTATGCTTTGTTGATGAACCTTAAATACATGACATTAAATGTCTAAGATTTAAATCTGTGAAAGCCTCAAATCTGATAGTTTTCTGTATAAACATTTTGCAAAGAACTTTAGAATATGTCAAGCTGGATATCTAGAAATCCAAATTATTAGTTCTAGGCCCCTGT
The DNA here is from genome assembly GCA_907163375.1 of Prostheceraeus crozeri. Taxonomy (NCBI): domain Eukaryota; kingdom Metazoa; phylum Platyhelminthes; order Polycladida; family Euryleptidae; genus Prostheceraeus; species Prostheceraeus crozeri. Next base: position 181,532 of record CAJQUW010004163.1, on the reverse strand, counting down.
ACCATTTTCACTCGGAATGCGAAGATGGATGATGAAATGCTCATGCCTCAAATGATATATGAATAATGACAAACCCACTTATTCAGTAACAGTGGAAATTGTATACATGTAACTGTTCCTATGATTATATCATAGTTTTAATTGCACTGAGGTATTAAAGTCCTGAGTGACTTTCATATCGTTACTTTCATTGAAGTATTCTTTTTCACAAAAAACGGTCTTTTTGATCGATTGAATCACATCTGAAAATGACTTATGGCACGATATGGTGTGGCGCGACAAGTTATGGCGCGCAATCACCAACGAGTCAGTTGAAGTTCAACAATGAATATGCCGCATAAAGTAAAGAAAGTATCGATGAAATGTTTTTGCAACCCTACAATATGTAATACCACTTCAAATGAAAATAAACAAAACAAATAATCTAAAACTAGCCTCTAGAGGCAAGATAGGCTGAAGCACACATCTATTCCTATAACAACGCCATCTCTTATCATTGAATCTCGCAAGAAACTGTGAATATATATATTTCAGTCTCTGTCACGGGTCAACACAGCGTGCTGCTGTTACTATCTCATACTCGTACCCTTCTATGAATGTCAGCGACGATTTCTGAGGCCAGACAAGAAGTAGGCTTGAAAAAATCGTAACAAAATCTACTTACCGCTGAACGAAATCTCTGAAGGCGTCTGACCAATTTGCGTTGGTCTTCAATCTTGGCGGAGGTTCCCGTGGAATTTTAAAAAGTGCTTTCAATGGTGGAAAGTCTGACAGGGGAGGACGGCCTTCTGCTAACTCGATAGCAGTTATTCCAAGTGACCAGACATCGCAGCGTGAGTCATATCGGTAATCTGGTTGATGTTCGCAAGCGATGACTTCAGGACTCATCCAGTATGGCGTGCCCACGGAAGTGTTCCGACGTGCCATGGCATCCTTCAAATGACAGGACACGCCAAAGTCAACGAGACGTATCTCAGCGTCTCGTGTTAGCAATATGTTATGTCCTTTTACATCTCGATGCATGACTCGATGGCGATGAAGATGTGAAATGGCTTGTACAGTTTCTCGCAGGATGTATGCAATGACAGCTTCAGGAAGGCGATGTCCTGAGCGAATCTGATTTCTGGCTAACTCGGTGACTGAACCGCCTTCGCACAGCTCAATGGCGATCCATACTTGACAACGCTTTGGACGACGTCTCTGGCGACCATCGGAAGATGAATGTGATGTGAGGTTGGACAAAAATACACCGTGATATCGAGGGAGATTAGGATGTTCTGATAATTCAGCAAGTATCTTGGTTTCTTCTTCCAATTCTTCGACCATATCATGGACATCGTCTAATATCTTTACAGCGAGACGTTTTCCGGAACTTTTCACCACCGCCTCCCGTACTTCACCGTACGTGCCTTCGCCAATACATTCGCCAAGATCAAATACATCTCTTGGGTCATTGGCATTGATACGAGCCGCAAGTTCTGCGGACATCCCAAGTAGACTACGCTCCATTCCTGGAAATACATCAATCACGTTATTCAAGAATATTTTTGAACTCATTTACATGGAAATGCTGATACTAAGGACCTGTTGATCGGCAAATTTAGAGTCGAATCGAATCGAGTCGTGATTCGGGAATCGAATCATGAGAAATTTATGACCGCAGTCAAATTGCCCCCTTCGCGGTGGGAAAATCTAATGCAGTGCTTCCAGTATGCGGATGCGGGGCCCCCACCAGTTCAAGTGTTTTATCATATGGTGACGCGAGAGAATTCCCACAAGCTCTGTTGCAATGCTGTTGAGAGAAGCCCGAGATTCGTTCGAATTCTATATATTTTTCCTCGCATACAAGGCCTCTCAACCACTTTATGGCCACGTGTTTTGGTAGAAAGGCTTTGTATAAAAATTGGAAAACACAGACCTCGAGCGAGTCCAGGGCTTCTATCAAAAATATTAAATCAGGCCTATTATGCTGTATCTTGGCGAGCATGAAGTGAATTTGAGTCAAATTAAATTATTGAATTAGTGTTAATAATGCGGATGCATTTCATCATTTCCAACAGCATACATGGTACAGTGACGTGAAATTGTCGGCAAAATGTGCATATGGAAATTATCAACATAACTGACATCAATGAAATTCTTGCTGTAAGCCACTCAGAGAACAAGCGTGGCCATGGAAAAATTATTGAATTTTCACTTTGTCAAAGTTATCCATAAAATTGCACCAACAACATAATTATTAACTGAATGGAAATGGTGCTATTCCCGCACGTTTGTGAACGTATTGGACCTGATATGCAAACTTACTGGGAAAATTGCTTCCTGAGGAAGTGTCTGTGGCACAAAATTATCTCGGAAGCAATTTGAAAACGAATGGCAGCTGCAAAAGTTCGAATTAACAAAAGTACAATAGAATGTTTTTTAAAATCGGACATCAAGAATGCAGAATCAAAAATCACAGATTGTCAGCAGCAAATAGCAGATCAATATTGAGTTAACATTGCTGGATTCATGCAGCCTCTTCAAACCTATGTGGAAATTACGCGAGGATCAGCTGAACAAGTGCCAGAAGAACGAATCCTCACTCAACCACTTACTCATAATGAACTCGGGTCAAACTTCGCTAACAAGTAACGTCTTCAACATCAGTTCTACCCCTCTTACTGACGAGGAAAAGCCAGTTCTTGAGCTTGGCCTGGACCAATAAATCAGTCCGTCGAAAGTTGATGCAATACAAGTATTCAGTGACATAGAACTCACCGCTCGTCAACTTACCCAAGAGAATTCTTCGTCTGATAATAACCGGGACAGGATGGAACAGGGATCGCAATTCACCCAAGAAAAAAACGGAAATTCGGGAAAAATCGGAGTTTGAATGCACAAGTTTGAAATATTTACATTAGACTAATATCGTAAAAAAAGAACGGAAAATTGCGATCCCTGGGGTGGAACCATCGTTGTGGAAACATGCTCGCGAGTTGGCCAATGTCAAGTTGGAGAACTCGGGTGACTCAAAGAGAAGTTCGCATATACTGAAATTACCGAAAAACAAAGGCCTCTTACTAATGCGTCCTGACAAAGGCAACGGCGCCGTGGTAACAACAAAGCCTCAATATCTGCAAATAATGGAGGTCATACTCAACGATGACACTAAATCTTCAAAGTTGGGAGAAAATTCTGATTGGAATGACCTCATGTAAGAGACAAAGATCAGTAATGTGATAAAAAAAGTTGACAAAGGACAAACAACTCCCGCCTGATTCTGCAGACCTCATTCCAAGGACATGCATAATTCCAAGGCTGTACGGACTTGCGAAAGTTCACAAGGATGACACTCCTTTACGACCTGTCCTATTAACAGTTTCCTCAAGTTATCATCGAATTTCAAAATATGTGAACAGGACACTGTTTAGCTCAAACCGCTAGTGAAGCAGTTCAACCAATATTCAATCAGACTCTCGTTTTTTAACGGAATATTACGAACATCAAAATTGAAGAAAGTGATGTGATTGTGTCATGCGGTGCTAAAAGCCTTTCACAAGTGTCCCTGTGAGAGAAACTATAGACATAATAAGCTCAAAACTTCGCCAAAACTTCATGACCAACCACTGAGTGAGGAAAATTGTCATCTGCTTCTCTCTGCACTATCTTCAAACGTGAGATTCAGCTTTAACAAAGATACGTTCAAACAAATGAATTAGCTATGGGGTCCCCTCTGAGCCGATCATTTAGTGAAGTATTCATGGGAGCGATTGAGAGAAACCTGAGAAACCATCTGCAACCTCTCAAATATCACGGTCGTTATGTGGATGACACCCTCTTAATTGTGAAAAATGAAAGTGACAGTGAGATTTCTCTCCGGAATTCAATGAGCAACATCATGCACTGCTCACCACTTCTTAGATCTTCAATTAAACCGCGGATGTGATGGTAGCATTTCGACATCGATTCATCGCAAACAGGACTGTATAATAACTACAAGTCCTTTTCACCGAAAGTACAGGGTGTTACCGATCTTCCCGCGGATTTTTGAAGTCTTTCATCTAGGTCACAAATATTGTGTTCATCACTCATAATATCATAGATAGCTAGGCTGGCGTTGTTCGCATGGTATATATGTAGATAGATAGCTATGATGAGATAAAATTTAAAAATCATTGATATTTAAAAATCAAACTCTTCCTCCACATAACCTTAATCTCATCACTTTGAGTAAGACTATTGCAAGTGCATGTTGACTGTTGAAATGAATTACAAGGACTTGACGAACGAAGAAATTGCTTCTATAGTGTCTTTTTCCGTTACTTATAACTGCGAAAAGGCTAGGCGATTGTTTGAGGAGAAATTTCACAAGACCCCACCACCAGCAAGGATTGGATTGGAAGAAGAGATTCATGGAGACATTATCCGTTGTTCCACGCAAGCCTATTGGAGACCACAGTGCCAGAAGAGTATCGGAGGAGAACAGAAATGCAGTCCTGAATGCATTTGGTGATGATCCAAGAACGTCTCAACGAAAAGTTGCACAAGAGGTGGGAGTATCCCTGTTTACGGTGAACAAGGCATTGAAAGAAGATGGTATGAAACCTTGGAAGCTTACATCTGTCCAGGAATTGAAAGACAGTGACGAGATTAATCGACTTCAATTTTGTCGATTTATCCTCGAAAGACAAAGAACCGATTCGAACTTCATACGCAAAATAAACTTCAGTGACGAAGCGACTTTTCACGTCAACGGTCAAGTTAACAGACATAACCAGTTCATCTACGCTCATGATAATCCCCATGCTGTTGAAGAACACTTTATGAAGTCTGTCGGAATTACGTGCTGGGCGATGTTATCGCCTATTCATGGTGTGTTTTATCAAATAATTGATGGAACAATGGACTCTGAGAAATATCTTAGCATTGTGATGGAGAAAGTTATCCCGTTGTTGACACAAAGAGGCAATCGGACTGAACTCTATCAACAAGACGGCGCACCTTCCCATTTCGCGTTAATAGTACGCAATAGTCTGAATGCTAACCTTCCAAATCGATGGATTGGACGTTCAGGTCCAATATCGGTGGCCACCAAGAAGCCCTGAATTGTCTGTGAATGATTCGTGGTTGTGGGTAGATATACGCAATAAACTTTATAAACATCCAAGACCAAGGACAATAAGAGAACTTCGATCCAAACTGATCAATCTATTGGAAAGTATCGAGCTATCGACCATCAGCCGCGCATATGACAATTTTCTTCGGCGATGTCAGCTCTGCGCTGAGCAGAATGGAGGGCATTTTGAGCAGTTTTTAGGATATCAGTACGAAAATGTGCTTTGTTAAGCAATATAATACCTTTTTGCTATGGTAAAAGAGTGTTTTTGTCATTAGTAACGACACATCGTTATAGATGGTTTCTACGGTTTCTGGCACTGTGGTCTCCAATAGGCTTGCGTGGAACAACGGATAATGTCTCCATGAATCTCTTCTTCCAATCCAATCCTTGCTGGTGGTGGGGTCTTGTGAAATTTCTCCTCAAACAATCGCCTAGCCTTTTCGCAGTTATAAGTAACGGAAAAAGACACTATAGAAGCAATTTCTTCGTTCGTCAAGTCCTTGTAATTCATTTCAACAGTCAACATGCACTTGCAATAGTCTTACTCAAAGTGATGAGATTAAGGTTATGTGGAGGAAGAGTTTGATTTTTAAATATCAATGATTTTTAAATTTTATCTCATCATAGCTATCTATCTACATATATACCATGCGAACAACGCCAGCCTAGCTATCTATGATATTATGAGAACACAATATTTGTGACCTAGATGAAAGACTTCAAAAATCCGCGGGAAGATCGCTAACACCCTGTATATAAACGAAGTCTCATTAGAACATTATTTTACAGCGCCAGACATTTGTGCTCGCCAAAACATCTTCAGAAAGAGCTGACATTCATTCGTTTTCGTAATATCCTAACTCGCAACGACTATCCATCCTGGCATGTAGATAGACATTCCAAGCCTTCACCTAAGAAACCTATTTCGGTTGAAAAGAAAAAAATTTTCTTCGAAGTGCAAAATTACTGTAAAATAAGTGCGATCATTGCAAAGAAGATCAAAATGGACATCGAGAATGCATATATCGCTAGCTGTTTACTTTATTTTCTGACTAAATTACTTTCGCTAGCAAGATTTGTAGATTCGTATTACATAGGCTACTCCATGTTTTATTAGTAACCTGGTTAACAAGTATAATTTTGGAAGATTTTACTTCATCTCTATGTGAAAAACTACAGTTAAGCAGGAAAAAAATAAGACATCAATTAACTTAATTAACATCGGAATATCAACATTTTCAACACTAGCACACATGATTCAGTTTTCTGAATAATAACTTGAATAACTAATAAGTCAGAAGTCCTGATCAACCAAGATTGACGCGACGCCAACACCCTATTTTCCAGACAGCACTCAACTGTCAATTTCAAATCCAGTCCGTGGCAGGAACGGGCTTGTAACCCGTTCACTATACCAGGCTGACGGTACAATTGTTTGCTAAGTGATAATATGACATCTTGTTGACAAAACGTTCGAGTTGAGAGGACATTTGTGCTATTCCTCAGCATACATTCTTCTTTGATGTAAACGTGATCTTCATTACTAAATTGAAAGCACATGGCAGTTCGGAAATGTTTAATTAATCAAGTCAGAGACAAGACAAAGCTTAGAAGAGAATTCTGTGGCATACATTTGCTTGCATTCCGCTTAGCATCTGCTGAAGAGCCACTCATATCTCTGTCACCTTGTTTGTTCACATACGCGTGCTTTGCAATCAAAGTGAATAGCGAAAAGAAAATTCGTCACTATTTTCAACATATGGGAGTGCATAACGATGATAGAGACGGATACCGACTTTCATTAAAATAATAGAATTAAGACAACAAGTTGACAGACACCTTTAGTTATCAGTTAATTTTAAAAAGTGACAACAACAGCTGGTTTTAGTTGGTTGGCGGATCAGAGCTTTGCCAGCTCGTCATCTATCTGAATCGGAGGAATCAGATACATCAAAATTACTGTCAGACAACATCCTGTCATTTTTTCAAATTACTCTTCTTGTTGTTTAAAGCACCTCTTCTTGTTGCCACAGAATTGGAGTGACTCTTATCATCACAATTAACGGCACACGAGACGTGAACAACATTCATCAGCTGCACACGAGCAGCAATGGAAGTCTAGCCTGTCGCACAAGCCGCGTCAATCATCGTTCCGCCTGAACAGTCAAACCGCACACATACGGACATTTATTATGTGGAGATCCTTGTCTTTATTTTTTTTAGTATGATGTGAAGCTTTAATGTCACTAATCCCGGGCTTGGACGCTGCTGGCACAGACTTTTCTGGAGCGTTGTGGTACTTTTAGCCCGGATGCCCTTCCTGCCGGCTTCCAATGGCAGTTTTGGGCTCGACTTATGGACCTGAGGATCGGCAGGTCAAAAATTTAACCACTGCCACGGAGACCATTAAGCCTTAAAATAGTCTTCGTCTATTGCGCTTTAGAACTGAGCTTACTTCTGATGACATCTTGACGCTAGATTATGAGTTAGTGCATGATTATTTGACTCGTTAACTCCTTTTGGCTTTGCTTTGCATGATTGGCTGTGACAATGCAAGGAGTTCATGTGATTTCAATGTTCATGATCTCAATGTTCTCCATCTGCCACCTGAAATTTCGATGGCTGACAACCGCGTTCTGTGCATCGGCTACGCATGAATACCTATTTGCTCACAAAATATTTCTGGCCATTATGAAAAAATACATGTTTTTAAAAACATCTGGTGCATACCTATTTCACCCCTACCCTTTTTCACCTCGTCTTCAACCTGAACTCCGAAATAAAGCACCTGCTTGCTCCATTTGACTCAATTCGCCTTCGCTTATCCAGGGTTTTTTTTAAGGTTTCGTTTACCCGCCCACTCCCAAATTCTACCCGCCAATCTAAAACAAAGCAAAACAAGGCTTGTAGATCTTTCTTTCAATTTCCTTTCCAGCTGTAAAAAGAAATCGGAAACAAAGTTGCATCTTTTGAATATTCAGCAAATTAGAGATGATGGTACAATATATGCCTACATGACGTACATGCAATAAAATGTGCACAGCAACAATTGCTGAATAAGATGGAGAGGAACAGTGGAAAATTGTCTCTTGAACTTACAGTAAAAACATATATGATAAATGCATAATACACTACATGATTTCACAGTGAATATGGCAAACTGCAATTTATATAAAGACAAATTGCATTCTGAAACGTCACTCCTCATCGACAAGAACCTATTGATGATCAACGAAACAGTGCGCAATATCAATGAGAAGTGAAGTTAAAGAATGTAAATAACCGTTGATAAGCGATGAATGTGTTATTTGCACTGCAAAAGTCTGCAAATTGCTTAGTTAAGTCATGGATGATGAAAAGTTGTGTTACAATTATTACTTAAAAATTGAATATGCCTAGTTTCTCTTTAACGATCGAAATTTATTGTCAACTACGTATAGGGGGCATACATACATGTACTGTACAGTTGTACACCTCCATAACTTTCAGTGATGCAAATTCTATAAATGAAGTAAGCTATGTGAGACAAGAAAGCACCACTGCGAATGTATTTCTTCATTCGCAACCAGTAAAATTTATTTTGGCATGGTCCACTACATGACTACATAGTATTTCCGTTTTGATAACTTCCTACTTTTAAATGCGTGTGAGTGAAGGAAAGTTTTTGTACTTGTTAACTTGACGATGGTTGCGAATCGCATAATCGAACATAAATAGGTTTCGTATAGATTATCCACACCTGAAATAGGGTTGGGTTTAATAATTTTTAAATTCGAATTATTCGCCTTATGTGAAAAACAACAGTGACTGACATGGACAGTGGTCCGAGTTGACATCCGAAATTTACCCGCCCAAATCGGGCGCGTATATCGCCTTAAAAAACCCTGGCTTATCTGTCTCCATGCCCTCCTTTTCTGGCACACATTACATTACTACTACACGATTACTGGCCCAACGCAGCCCCGATAAACCGTAATTTACGGCCTATATAAGGCGCGACTTTTTTACTCGGAAACATCTAATGTGCTTTATCTGCAGAGTAATATTTTTTAAGCTCGGTAAGAGATTGGTCAGCATTCATTTCATTCTAATATATTCACCATTCAGTCTTAGTTGGACACAACCGATCGAACATTGACTCAGATACCGAAGAGAATATTGAAGTGAACGGTGAAACTTCCTACATTCATTTGAATCAACTATTCATTTCAGACAACGCATTCTCCGGATTTTCGAAAGTCGAGCGATTCAAAAAATACTGGCTAGCTAGATTTTGTTAGTTTTGTTTAGCTGAACCTTTAGCTATTGGTACATTTCTTGCGATCATATCGAGTATATTCACTTACAATTGTTCATCAATCATACCTAATCATCTACTACAACGCAGGTTTTGGATTTTCTGTACTATCGGTGAGTATGGTTTCAATCATTGTTTCGTACTAGATAAGGAATATATATTTTTCCATCCAATTTTAAGAGAATCTTTGTCCAAGCAACAGTTCTCCAACTTCCGAAAATTTGCCGCTTTGCATTGAAATGTCGCTCTGCCCCCATTATTTACAAAATTTCTAAAAATAGGTCATGCGTCTGGCTTGTAAACCTCGAATCTGGCGCGCCTGGCACAGGCTTCTACCAGCTGTTTTCAAAATATCTAAAAAGAATGCACGGCCCAGTGCATGGTGCGCACGAATTCGGAAGAATCTAGATATTGAACACTTCTCTGGCTCGCCTGGCGCATTATCCGGTGCCCTCTATGTAAAGATTCCTGTTGAGATTGCGACTTTCTCGTCGTCACGGTAAGGATCAGGGTTGCCAAACTCCTCCAGAAAAAAATCCGGACGCTCTAATGTTATATCATCAGAGTAAATATAAACATTAATTGCCTTCTATACTTAACTGTGAATGGAAAATAGCCATTATGCGTAAGATTGTCATCAATATCATGCGTATCTCTTTTCCTCGTCATTCATAAATGACAGGCGATTTTGAATGAAAAATCGCAGCTTTTATGAACCCTCAATGTATTCAATTAACAAATACATCAATAAATCTCAGAAGGCCTGAGAATATTTCACAAATCCTTTTAACAAATATAGGCAGTACAAAGCTATATAAAAATTGATCAGCGCGTCTATGATTTCGTTAAATGATTGAATCAACAAATCTATGAAAATATACATTAGTGCGCCTATGATTGTGTTAAGAATCAACAAATCTATTAAGAATACAGAGCAATACAAAGTGCTGATATTTGCGCCAAACAACAAATCTAAGTAAAAGAACATCAGTGCGCCCTATATTGCGAATCCAGAAAAACAGCGCCGATGTAACAGTCCATAAATACAAATCTTCAAAAAAGTCAATATCGAATGGAATACAGGGTTATGAATCAACAAATCTATAAAGAAATAACAACGTGCAATCATGGATTGCTGTCCAGTAACAAGTCTATCAAAAAAAACAAAAAATACGTGTCAGTATAAAACAAACTCACGACAGAAAATTGTCCATTTAAACAACATCCGAAAAAAAAATTATTCTTTGCAAACAATTCTTTCTTTAAATCAATTAAAACTTTACGTTCATGACATTTCAAATCATCACTCTCATATCGTGCTTCATATCTTTGGAAGCATCGCTGGGATGAGCTCGAGCTAAGTCGAGATGAGGACTGAGTTACTGAAAAATATGTAATCATCCGAATTTTCAAGTGAGGATCGACTCGCGCGAGTACCGTTCAGGTTTTCGTTGGAGAGCTCCCCTCCCCCATTGTGTACTACAGCGCTATATTACACTAAATCTCTTTCCTCAGCAGCATTGTGTGGCTGAATACAAAGCAATGCCTGCACAAGAACTTTGATCAGCGGATATTTGTGCTTTTCGAATATCTTGCTCCAATAAGCATCTAGCCGTTCTTGTTTGAGTGGCTGAATATCATTGTTGATTGCCAGTTGTTTCCATTCCTCGATTAATGGTTGCATGTCATCAACTTTTATTGTGGGAATGAGACCTGCAAGAAACGTCAAATTTTTCAATTTTGTTGTCTTGTCCTTATCCGACTGAAACGTGCGGTTTTGTGGACACAGCAATGTCAACTTTCGCCACAAACGCATGTGTTCTTTTTGATCAAGTTTGAGATTGCTCATGGTTGCGTGGAAAGCCTCCAAATAAAAAGCCTTCGCTTCGAGTTTGAAATGGGTCATTTCGGCACACTGCAAATTTTTAAGACATAAACGTTCGGTTCGGTGGCCAATGTCAACGTCTGATGAGTGATTTTCAGGGGCCGTGCTTGATGTTGAAATCTTCGACACGACGATGTCTTCACAGACAGAAGGCAGCAAAAATCGTCCGCCTAGAGAAGCCATCATACCACAAATTCTATACACATAGGCTACTCCGGCCCAATGGGATCGTCTCTCTGTAAAAATAATTGCATTTCTTGAAATAGGGGAAGTGCTTCCGATAGAAAAAGGAGGTAGATGTCTGTCTTCTTTGATGCAAATGCGCTGCTAAGTCGATTCATATCGATCATTCTTTGCCAAATCTGCCAATCCTTTTTTGGGCAAATAGTGGACGAAATAGGTTCGAAGCGCATCAAGGAGCGTGAGAACTCGATTCACAAAATGAAGTAAGGTCAAAAACCTCGTCCCACTATGATCAATTGGTTTAAAGTTCGGTAAATCCAGCTCGTCTCGCAGAGCAGCGAATTCTTCGGATCTGAGAGCTTGCCCTTAAAAGAAATATTTCATGTCGAGTGCAAATTGAAGCACATTGAATTTCAGTTTGCCCATAGCTTTTTCCACGCAGTTGTCCAATGTATGTAGTTTGCAAGAACCAAAGTCTATAACATCCGGATTAGAAGATGAGAACAGTTTTATGAAGGCTGTCATGACATGCGGCCCGTCGAGGTTGGTGGCAAGTACGTTTTTGGCTGAGATGTTCACGGTTTTCAGAAAATTCATTACTTCAGCATGAATTATCTGAGCACTACAAAGTTTGGGTGGCGCTCGGTTTCCTGAAAGAGCCTCAATCACATCTTTCCGGTCTATTTTCATGTAAATCGAGGTCAGGAATTCTACACGGGTTCTTTGATGATTGGAGCACCAGAAAATAGCAGTCAAATCGAGCTGCTTGTACCCAGATGAATTGTTCGCCTCATCTAGGCAAAGTGTGAACAAACATGCAAATCCGAGCTTCATTGTTCTGGCCGCGCTGCCTCTGAAGAACAGTTACGGTAGAATGAATTCTTCTATACAATACAATTTGCAAACACATTGACAAATCAAAATATATTTCTGCAAATCCAAGAAGTAAACTGTTATGACAACAGCATAGTGCATGCATAAAATTAACCAAATTGGACCCTAGTAGTCTGTGAAAAAAGCAGTTGGCTAAAATGATAGGGATAAATCAGCTTTAGTCCAAAGCAAGTAGTTGAATGATTTTAAACGGGTAAAGAAATAACTGACGAACACTAGTATGGATTCGATAAAAATCCGGAAATTTTAATGGTTTTGACAAAAAATCCGGACTTCAGCAGATTCTGTCAAAAAATCCGGACGTATGGCAACCCTGTAAGGATGCACCGGTACCTGTAGGCCTATTATAATTAGTTTTTGATTATATCGCACATCGCACATACGGATCTAATCTCATATATCTCGAATCACTTCAAATATTACGTGAGAACTTTTATCACAATAAAGTGAATAAACAGCATGGAGGCATACTGCTACTACATGCATACCTACTACAATATTCTACGAGATTTTTAAGTGTGATGAAAAGTAAACTCATGACATTGATTTTCAAGCGGGGAATCGGTCTACTGCAACGTAATACTGACTATGTCTAGACATGATATCCAAATAACACTCTTTTGTTGGCTGCATGACCACATCAGTGATGTCATAATTAATTTATCACTGTTCATTTGAGAACATCTGGCTTACAAGAAAAGAAAATCACACTGCTTGCTGGCACTGGTCAAATTTAACTTGCTACCCCTCCAAATTTCCCTCACGCATTGAGAATCATCTAGATAGACAGGTGAGAATCATCGATTTAGATAATAATTATTCGTTGGCTGGGAGACGCTAGGGCGGAGTCGTTTAAAATAATCTTGGAAAGAGTTCTTTTAAAAAAAAGTTGAAGAAGATAAACAAACATTAATGTAAAATAATCTTTGATAAACAAAAGATTTTGTTCACTTTTGCACTCACATCAATGGATTCATTGATACATTCTACTTTTCTGCGTGACTAGAGTTTTCTAGAAATTCACGTCGGGAAGTACAGAAAAAACACTAAACTACTCTTGTGTGTATGGTTAATTTAAACTATCGAAATGAAAGTAGCTATCGAACAAAATCAATTGATCTTGAAAGACCTGTATTAAAATTGAGCAACTCAATTAGCAATGAATGTAGATTCGCTGAAATCAAATGTGGCCAATGGCATCCCAATTGAACTCAACTCCCACATAAATGGACCTAATTCCCACGCTTCGAATTGATCGCCTCAACAATCAAAGACAGAGAATCGACGCAAAAAATCGACTGAGTGTAGCTTTTACATGAAAATATGCCGTTGGCACCAAGTGGCACAGTGAAGATATTCGTTAGTGGAATCTCAATAAGCGGTTTCCTGTCGGTGGTCTCACTGTCCTATCTTTGTTTGTTTAATCGCATAGGTATATTTCGACATACTTTTTTTTACCTACGTCTGGAATTTGAATTATCGATCACATTGGGCTTGTTTGTGATTTGTAAAATCACAATTTGCGAATTTATGTCTGTATGTTTGAAGCTGCAACCGGATTTACCACGGTAGTGCTATCAGATTATCAGATGAAAAGTGTCGCTGACTGTGTGTTGTGCGAAATCAGTTGTTGACCAAAATTTTTTCTACCGCACGAGGTTTTTGACCATAGTCCTTATCAATTCACCCATTTTTTGGTCGTTAATCGAGAGTTCGATTAGCATTCTAATTTTCTTTATTTGACCCGATGTAAGACCCTTCCGTGATCCGCAGATTCCACAGTGGCCTTCTTTCTCCTTTTAGCGGCTTCTTTTCCTCTTATGTTGAGGGTTGGACGATGTTAGGCTTCTCCATCGAGAACGGTCCTGAACATCACTCGCAGATATTCCCAGCTTCAACATGTCCTCATTGACGATTTGGGGCCATGTCTTCCACAAGGACGGGAACCTTCGACCATCACGTCGAGCACCTGCCTGATTGGTTCAATTGATATTCTACTAATTTCCGGAGAGGCCCCTATTTTATACAGGGTGTCCGAGCTCCCTGGAAATCCTGGAAAACTGGAAATTTTGAGACTAATTAAAACACTAATTGTAAGTTGTTGAAGTTCTACTTACTCTGGTTGAAGTGTCTTCTATTTTATTCTTCATATCTCTACTTATTTGTTGCAATTACAGCGTTCATTCTCATACAATTTTTTTGTTTTTAGAATATTTCAGTTATTGGAATCTCCTATCATAACGTATACAACATGAATGAGACTGAACTGCGTGGTATGGTTAACCATGAACTGTTGTCGAACTCCTAATCGTTGTACAGTATGGTGAACTAGTATCTTTGAATTCCCTGATAAACGCTGCGCGGTATGGTCAACCAGAAGCTGTAAATTCCCTCATTAATGTCGTGTGTTATGGGGAACTAGGAGCCGTAATCTAGGATAAATGCTATTACACACTTGATTGCCGTGTGGCGGAATCTACTGACGCAAAATGGTGCTGAACCTATAAACTTCATTTTGGCACCAGGCTTGCTCCGAATGATACGAGGCCAATATCGCATATTTTCAAACACATTTCAAGTAGGTTTTCAATGTATGGATATATTATTCCCAACATGTCATGTGCCAATGAGCTTTCCTCGGTCAAATCTTTTGTGTCATTCTCTTAAGCTGTTTGTGATTACTCTCATGCTTATGCAGCAAATCAGCCATTATGTTCCTCTTTCTGGCTCTTGGTCTCCCACCTTCCACGGATTCAAGCAGCAATGCTTCAGTTCAAATGATCTTATCTGAATAACAATGCTCTGATGTTCACCTTGTTGCATTTATTGTAGAGTGGACTTTACAGATATTCCGCTTATTGTTGCATTTCATTAAGTCTTATACTTTTCGTTATTGATTGTTATACTCCCTCTATTTTGTTCTCCTCAATCCTCAAGCTTTAAATTTGTTGCGATCAACTGTATTTTCATTTTTTAATAAATATAATGTAGCCGTCTGATGCCTATATTGGTATTTTTTATTTGCAATCACCTTCGCCTTCAAAATTCAACTAATTTCACGCCACTTTTCAAATTATTTTCGTCAATAATATCAATTTTATGGCGTGCAAGCTCCATGGCCACGGAAATTTGGGTAGATTTTCCCCGGAATTTTTCTTTTAAATTTGACGCGTGCATTTGAGTAAAATTTCCTTGCAGAAGGAATGGAAATTTTCGTTCAAATTTGACTCCTGATTTTTGGTAGGCCTAAATTTCACTGGAAATTTTCATTTAAGTTTGCGCGGACACACCGCTTGTATTTTTTCTGAAGTCCCCTGAAATGCGAATTTCCTCCGGAGCTGCCATTTCCTTCATTCTGCAACTACCGGGCTGTCAATCTTTGATTTGTTTCAGTAGCTGATTAATCGCGCAAAAAACAGTCAATTAATCGGGTTGAATTACTGCACACTTGTGCATATTTACAACAATTCTGTTGATGATCCTTGATTTTTTTACCTGATCAATGCTAATTTATTAAAATGCCATGTCTACTGTGCGCATTCAATTTACATGTATCAGCTACACAACGAAATTTTTTCGTTGTTGTAAGGTACCTAGCATTGTCTGAGCTTTTATGTAGAATTAGCATGTATTATATAATCGATCATGTAGATTATGTATTGATCACTGTGTCACATTGTCAACATGAAATGGATGAAATGATAAATACATTACTTTTGCCTTGAACTTTTTTTAAATAACTTGCCGTTATTTTCGACGACGTAATTGAACATAGGATTTGATGAAAAATCATTCATCAAGTACGTGCAATGTCGCTAGTCGACGCTGATCCCAGCTGCGAAACAGGTGCCGCACATGAGGGAGGCAATTGAGGAATATTTCCTGAAAGATATTCTGAAAGAGGCTCGACAAAGCAAGACCGAGAAAAAAATTGGAAGTCTTTGAATGCTGGAGAAGAATTGGTCAGAAACGGAAGTATCCTTCAGTCAGTGCTGAAATATATTTTCTTTGCGAGTCTCGAAGACATTTTCATCCCTTTCTTACTTTTTCAAAGAGATGATCCGATTATTCACATCCTCTATGAGCAGCTCTAGGAACTGACACCAGCTGTCAGGCTTCGGTTTCTAACAGTGGATGCTGTCGGTGATAGCAGAGGTTATCAGCTCTTGCATGTCGATTTGCATGCAGAGAAGAATCAGTTGTCGAATGAAAGGATCGTTGTCGGAGAGTCAATAAGAAATGTTGCGTTGAAAACTTGAAAGCGATGAGGCCAGAACAAGGGATAGGTGCAATTGGGAAAATACGAAAATGTCACCAGCGCATAACCGATTTTTTCACCAGCCGTCTTCCTCTACAGAATAGGATATTGAAAGATCTGTCCGTATTACATCCTGTAGTGGAGTAATCTGTTGCAGGATTCGATGCAGTAACACGTGCTGCACGACAGATGCCATTCATTGATGAATCGTAGATCAACGTATTGGCTGACGAATACAAGCTTTATCAGGTACAAAAATTCCCAGAAAAATGGCATTAAAAACATAAACATCGAGATACAAGCGAATCGACAATTTCTGGAATACTGTTGTGCAGGAGAAGAATGCTCTCGGGCTACCTAGTTGCCGAATTCTCACCAAGTTTCTGTGTAGCATTTTGTCCCTTGCACACGACAACGCCGACGTTGAGAGAAGCCCTTCTCAAATCAAAGCCACTGTTGCCAGTGAACATTGTCACTGGTAATCGAATCGCGTCACTGCTCGCATCGGTTAGTTCACAATATTCGTGAGCTTAAATTGAACGGCCTTCATTTTTTTAGAATAGAACACTCTCGTTCATTGCTTCCTAATATTCACCCATGATTGTTCGAAATTGCATAAGTAACAATGTTTCACTCGATGCTCATTATCGATCTTTTTTTGTCCGTCACTCGATCCTTATTGTCAGACACTTGACGCTCATGATGATACGCGTGCACAAACGAGCATTGTTAGAAATGCTAAATGATGACGTTTCTGGCACATTATTTGGGAACACTCAGGCGAAGTCAGAAGTCCATAAATGTGATATGTAATTGTCTTTAGACGTACGGAGACGTGATTAAATGATGTACATGTACATCGAATCCTGTGAAGAAGCCACTGCGTCCTTATTCTATTATACTCGCATGGAACTGGCATGAGCATGAACCGGACTACCCGATTATTTTTGCTACAAACAATGGAGCTCCTCTGTAATCATGAAAATTTCGAAAATTGATTTTGGCGCTTCAACCACGTCTCGAGTGTTTCAACATTTTGAAAATCTTGACTATGGATTTGACCAATCAGCCTTCAGCTATGTATCAAATTTTCAAATCTCTTAAATAATCATTCATGTCTGAAAATTTGAATTTTTGGAGAAGCCGGTAAAGTAGCAAATGTGAATGGGTAACAAATTATCTAAAAATTGTCAACAAATTTGAACTATGATTAGCTTCTATGCAGATTCATTTTCAAATAAATGAATGCCAAATGATAATAAGCTGTGGGCAATTTCTGATAAAATTATGAACCCGCATAGTTCAACGACGTTTCTAGGCATTTCATATTATTTGATTAGAATGTAGGGCTATGTCTATAAGCGTTCACGGTCTCTATGCAGTACAGTATCAACGGCAACTATTTTTGATTAAAATCTAACTAATCATCAGTAAAAATAGTGACTATCGAAACTTTATTATCTCAACCTTGAGATGTGATCTATATAAAATAGAATTATATTTTTTCCATTATAAGATATAATAATATATAATAGAATTATATATTTCCACGAGAACACAACGGTCATGTGTGGTTACATCATTAAATCAATTGGGGGAATAAAATATTGTGAAGGTGAGAGTTTAAAACGTTTATGGGTCGTTTGGTTGATGACCTCACAAGGCAACTAACTCATTCCATTTAGAGATAGCGCGGACTGAAAGAATGCTCCCAAACTTTGCACTTTGTGATCAATGGATTTCTCAATGTCATTGAGTGACCGAGTCTATATGATGTCCGCAGATTTCCAGTCCTCTCAAAATAAGTCGATTCACCTTCGATCATTCCAGTCATCACTTTGGAACATAACATTTCTTCCATTCAATGGAACAAGACTAAAAATCCTCAGGCGATCTTCATAGTCTAATTCCTTCAGTCCTGGAATTCTGCACGTATATTTACGTTGGACAGCTTCCAATGCATTTCTTTCTGTAGATAAGGTGACCAAATGCATGAAGCACATTCAGTTATTTGCCGGGACATATGTGCAGAACATCCGCTTTAAGAATGTAGGACAACGCAACAACGCAAGAGTAAGTTCGACATTCTGCTTGCCCTGTTGACGACGCCTTCAATAAGTTTGGAAAATTTTCCATCAGTCTGCATAATGACCCCCAAATCAACTACTGTATTCACTGTTGTTCTGCATAGGTCGGTGATAGTATAGGCATGATGAGGGTTGGTTTGGATGAATATGCAAGCATTTTGACTTCACGTGTAATTAATATTCAGACCCAGTTTTTCGATGTTATCGGCGACACATTGAAGGTCAGCTTGAAGAGAAGAATGATTTCGAGCTTGGTAAGTCAACACTAAATCTCGGCATGCGCTGATAGCTGATCTGGTGAGACACCATCTGCAACTCCAAGAAAATAAAGTTTGAAAAATTTCGGTCCCAGAAAAGATCCTTATACGACAGAACTAGTGACCGCTAGTGGAGTTGAAAGCATACTCACAACTTTCATTACTGTCTGAAGTGCGCATCGCGAATAAAATGAGTAACTTCTGTTCGAAACCAAGCCTTTCCAGAATTCGTAAAAGAGCAGTGTGACTACACGTGTCTAAGGCGCGCCGGATATCAACGAATCATGTCGGTGGGCTGCTTTGCTTTATAGTTGAGGGAAGCGCTGTGCGTTGTGCGTAGTAATAGTATAATGCAGTCCTCGCCCGTCGAAAACCCATGTTGCCAATCAGATACAAGCGCATTATTCGTGATATGAGAGTAATATATAAAAAAATAATAGTAATATAGTAATAGTGATAATAATAATAATAGTAATATGGTAAATAAAGAATTTATTATTACATGTATTATTATTATTTGCGCACGTATTGTGAGACTCAGTCTAATTTTCATCACAATATTAAGATTTTTGGGAACTTCTGCATATCGTTTGTATATGCTACTGGATTTGTAATTCTTGATCGCCATTGTTTTATATTTGTTCTGTTCTCTGACATCAGGTGTCATTTCGTGCATGCTTTCACTCATTTCAGTGATAAGAAGCAATTGCAAACTTGTATGAATGGCAATTGTTTTTCAGATAGATGTCACCATGTCTAGTTTCAAACTCAGGTATGAAATAAAGGGGAAATTTTATCTCCGTGAACTATGAAATTTGGTGTTACTAAAAGTTTGTTTTTATGAGGGTCGATTCCATGACAAGGACTTCAAATGTGTGAAGGTCCATGCAGGAATCAAAAAGTTTCATTTGAAGTGTTGATTGTTTGTTATTGACTAATTTAATATTTTTAATTACAAGCTTATTCAAGTAGTTGAGTATAGATGGGGTTTTCTTAATTTCATTTGCTAATTGATATTGATGCAACTATTTTTAAGCCCACTACTTCTATCAAATTTCTTCGGATCATAATTGATATAACTAAGTAAATAGAGATGTTTTTACAACATCTGGTCGAGATATTCATGACTTCACAAATTTGTTGCGTTTCCATATGACTGTCAATTATGCGACGCGTCGATTATTGATTGATTGGTCGTGATGATTGACGCGTCGATTATAGTGAAATCGCTAATGATAAAGTTATTCTAGCAAGTAACTCTGTATTGTATAAAAAACAATTTGTGGCTATTCACATCGAAGTCGTGCACATAATTGGGTTGATTATAATTCTTACATACTCGCAATCAATCGGAAGGCGTCAGCAATAAAGCGTTTTTGTTTTATCTGTTTCTTTGCATACTTGCATTCAATTTCGTAACTGACTGGTATTATGGCAAATTATGCACCTCTAATGATGTAATTAAAGTTGCGAGTCGCACATACTAAAAAAGCCATATCTAAATAATCATTTATCTTCTCGTTATCAATTTCATAAGTTGTATGATATTTTAATAATGCACAACTTCTTGGGCAAAAAATCTGAGCAATTAACACTGCAGGTTACTTATACACCTAATTTAACACCCCCTAATTAACCACACCAAGCTTAAAAAATACTATATCAGTCCAAAAATCATGCCAACAAAATTCTCCCAACAATGTCACTGACAAACTGCATCAGAGTTTCATTAGTATTTCGAATAAAAGTCAATGGCAAAGCTAAGTGATGAATTCGAAAACCTCACAGCGAATCATGATAAACAAGCGAACCAAGCCAATGGGGCTTACGCATAGACCACTGCTTCCAAATATTGGAGTCGTGACCCAAAATGGGGTCGCTGTTATATGGAACCGCTTGGAGCTTCTTCTGGCGGGAAAGATTTGGTTATCTGTTCCGGGCATGACTGCACCAAAAAACGCGAAAAACAAATCAATAAATCCCGTTCTAAGTTACTAATCAAGTAAGTTTTACTAGTCTACATATACCACATGCCTAGAAAATAGGGCATAGCATTCTATGTTCTGGATGCAAGTGCTTGACCGGTAAGCCGCGGTATTAAACACGCATGCATCGCATTACTAATCGACGGTCAAAGATAATATTTCAAGAGAGCTGGATTGTCTGATAGCATATTAAAAACTTGATGACATTTATATTAATAAGCCTATTGCTTTTGAAAGAAATATGAAACATAAACGTTTTTTGAATAAATTGGATCAGGCTCACACATTTAGCCGGTTGACTATGTGGTTAAACAGGCACAGATAATCAGGCCTTTATTCAGTGACTTGTGACGCGTGAGCTATTTATGCGATCTAAGTGATTTTGCAACGATGGAGGGGTTCATTTTTCGCACTTTTTAATGTCAACTCATTTTGTGACTTTTTTATATAATTTTCGCTTTCAGTCAATTTTTCAGACTGAACTTTCAAAAATGCATGGCTAAAATATCAAATTGCCTTCTGAGACGTGATATTTTCAAAAATTGCATTCTAAATTCATTGTAATAACTTTTTTAAATAATTGTTATTGGCATGTTATGAATTACATTTCATTAAACACCAATTACAAGAAACTGACGGAATTGATTATACAACGCGAAGATTAAGCAAGTTGAATAATTTGATTACTAGGAATGCAAAGTCATATTGTGTCAAATTTTACTAGATAATGAAGCTTCTGCAAGAAACTAATCCGATAGTAATTTCCCCAATACAGAGGTGGCATACTACGTTGCACCGCCATCGCTTTCTTTTGAATCAAGGAAGGTCAGGACCTTCATTCACCAGCATTATCCCTGACTTCTGGAAACGTCAGACACAAATTTTATGACTGACGATACAATGGATGATGTTGGAATGCTTCTGGTGTTTGCGGTCTTCGTCCAGTTCGACAGCTTTCTTACTTTCTCCTGTCGATGTTTATTGATGACTTGGTTGCAGCATCGTGTCATTGTATTAGCTTCTCCATTTTGATATTATGGGTATGAATACGCTGCAGTTCAAAATGTCGCGCTCCAAAATGCAATTAGTCGCTTCGACTCATCATTCTATTATTCTATTATTATATTTGAAAATTGAAATCTGAAAAATCGGCTAACTACAACTTTCTAGAAATTTATGAATCAGATGATGAGAAAGAAGATTTTGTTTGACCTCTGGAAAGTTCCAGAAATTAACTTTTCCATCCATGAGATCAGGTAGATCACGTAAGTGAAAAAAGTATATGTAAGAGTATAAAAGTATAAAGGTCCATAAAAGTATATGTTTATAAACCTGAGAACCACCTCTCACAGAAATTTTGAAAACTGAGTGCGGTAGAGTTAAATATCGTTCATTATCTAGTACCGCACGTCAAAATTTGGCGGCAAAATTCACGCAGGGAATGTCTCAAATTTTGTGATAAAATAATTCTCTAAGTTTTAAAAAAGTGTGTGGATAATTTTTGAGCGATATAATTGGAATAATATATCTATCTGGTCAATGTAGAAAATAGCGTGGTAATTCGATGAAATAGCCCTGGAATCGCCGGGTTGGAAGCTTGAAATTTGTCCGCCACCCTATATAGATTAGTCATCCACAGGCACAATTTTCTAGAATGTCAACGTTTACTTAATCAAATGCGCTAGATTTCTTGTCTAGCACTATTGACAAGATAAATTCAAACTTGTGAGCGATTAATTGTTTGCATGTGTCAGTCACTTTTGAACCACATGTTAAATCAATATGCTAGTTTCAACATCGAACACTGCTATTACGCAAACGAAGTATAATGACAAGTTCTAAATACTTCGTGAGTCGTGATAGTTACCTCCCAGTAGAAACATGTGGTTCAATATCTGGTGTTGCTCTATGGCTTTAAAGCATGAACCCTGAGTAAAGAAAGTTGGCGGAAGCTAGAGTTGTTTGAGAATACTTGGTGCTGGCGTGAGGTGCTATACATCCCTAGGATTATCACAAAAACCAATTTCTAAGTTCTAAGGAGGTGGATGGCCACAGTATGCTAGCGACTCAGAATTAAATATTTTGTTTATCTGCTTCGGTTTGCTAGAAGTGTGATTACCGGTAATACGAAATTGACGGCACATAGAGGAACCTAGTGGGCAAAAAGGAATTCCTTATACCTTACAGAGATAGGAAAAAAAGTCGTGCGTCGCTTGCGAATTCATGTGAGTTCCAACAAAGTGCTTCGATTGCCAAAATTCCTTCAGAATCGAAGAGTTCAGATCATTGCGCACAAGTTTTCTCCATAATGTTGGCCCTTCCGATCATTATTAAAGAAAGTAGCAGGCGTACGAAAATTAGTTCACATGATGGGGCGCAGCAGCGAATTTTTCCTAGGAGGGGTCCGACAAATTTTCAGATAAAATATCGTTAAAAATCAATCCATGATATATTATGAAATATTACGTAATTGCTTTCCAGCATTGACTTGTTTATCAGGCAGAGCCGCTCATAGTTCATTGATACAAATACCCCTTATTGTCTCTGCAATTTCCCACTTTACGCGATAGGCATACATGTTGTATTAAAAGAGAAAGCATTAATTCCGTCATGAATACTGTGTATTTCAGTGCCTTGGATGAAATCTTATCCAAACGCCCTTATGGTCCAAAAATGTGTGACCGGTTGTCTTTGAAGATAAACTCCTTACATACCTCCTCCAAATCTAAGGTCCACGCTAACTCTTTATGAATGTACAGGACTGCCAAGTGATTGAGTGTTGACTCTGCTATCGTTGACCGAAGCCAAGTAAAGAGGCGGTGCAAGCTGGAAAAGCTGCGCTCTGCAGATGCGGTTGTAGGAGGAACAACGGTAATTAGACGAACCAATATCTCCAAACTTTCATTGTTCAAAATTTCTAGAATGCATGTAAATTCTATGGAGCACTAGAAAAATTCTAGTACTGGTGTTAAAAAATTTCAGACAGACTTGCCTAGGCCTCCTCATTGACATAGAGCAGAAAGATAACAGAATAAATGAATTTATTATTATTTGAATTATGCAGTGAAATATCAATTTGATCGAAATTCACATATTTCGGTGCAAGAGCCCGACAACTGGCGCAAATAGAAGAATCAGTGCACCGCGCACAGCCCCAATACCCTGTGGGAACGAATCTGGCGAAAAGCTGGCAGATAGTCAGTTACATATTATCATGCAATAGTTCAGTAATAATTTTTAGCATATTAGCTGGCGAAGTTAGCTACAGTAACTCGCTAATTCACGCAATTGATTAGCAATCAAAAAGCGCTGCAATAGCAGGAAAATCGCCGCCTATCGCTGATGTTCCCGCCCTGCTCCCTCGCTTGCTCTAACCACACACGGCATCTTTGAGGCGAATTGTCGATCTAAAATTTACGATGCCAAAAAATTTCAAATTTCAAAATTAGATCGGGTGTTGCCTGGGAGAAGAGGAAACTCGCTGAGGAAAGATTCAAATGAGAGAAATTCCGGTTGCACCACAATATCAACAACTTCAGATAGTTAACACTACGGAAATCGCGGAAATAAACCATTACCGATGACAACATTAAGTTCCAAATCGACACACTTTAGCGCTAAAACCAAATTAGAAGTATATGTAATATTTTTCTCTAAAAAACATTAACAACAATCTGATGAAATGAAGAAAACATATAGAAACGTAGAAACAGCCAACTACTGTAAAAATTCGTCGTGTTCCAATTGAGTCAGTTTTATAAAAATGGCAATATTTTACTCTCCACAATAAATTGATAAAAGCGTGACTTACTGGATAAAACAATTTGTTAAAACTTAGAAGATAGCAACAGTCAGCTGCTGTAGAAAATTGTCGCATTCCAATTAGTCAATGTAAAAATCTCTTTATTCACTCTTATCTCTCAAAATTTGCAACTTGGTACAATATACTTAACGAATTTCCTACTAGATCCAAAGAATCCATATCATGCAGCAACGCGGTAAAATATTTCTTGCATATTGTGTTTCATGGTAAGCCTCTCCTCGATCAATGTTATATTTGCTGATCGCCTTATATCTAATTGATAATTGAAAATTTTGCAAACAATCTATTATTGCCAAATTTTTTGGCCTGTAGCATATGTAATGCTCTAAATACAAATAGCCATTTTTAACTGAAAATTCCAAGTCACTGATTTTGATTGATTAATGTGCCAATTAGGTCATCATTTAGTTTAATTCGTGCATGGCGAATGCAAAATTTCTGTACTTTTAATGTTATACGTGTACTCCTGTGACAACCAAAACACTCATGCAATACGAAAGATGATTGAGTCAAATGAAATATCCTGCTTAAATCGAATATACACATAACTTGATGGACTTGATAGCTATCGAATACCATAATAGAATGTTTGAACTCAAAATGTGTGTCGAATTGTAATTATAATAAGGGTATAGGCTACCACACTGAATTAGAAGTTATGTATTGAAAATTTTGAAAATATAATATTGATTTAAATAATGTAAAATTCTTTGACTTATAATCCTTTCAAATTATTTAATACACAACTTCTGATTCAGTGTGGACTTATCAATATTTTTCACTATTATACATTAATTTAAGACTGCAGCATTTCGTAAACTTCATGCTAAAAGAACCGCATTTTGTGAATAATGCACATTGTAACTTACCAATGCATATCTAAAGTTCGCATTCGTTTGGTTCCAGTGACAAACAGTTCCTCTCCCTTTCTTTTCTTGCTTTCTTGAATGCGAGGCATTGTAAAAGCGAGACGAATCAGACGATAGTCGAAAGAATTTTGTAAATAAAAAATATATTCCAAATTTAAATGGATACACGGCACACGCTTAAAATTCTTGTCAGTAATGAATTTCAAAATAAATTCAAATAGCAATGCTTCACAGTTCACATACACTTCTCACAAATCGAGGATTGAATGAAAGGTGTATGACAAAGTCTACTGCGTCAATCAATCTTCCATATGTTTAATGGAATTTGGCCGGAGGGCTCAATGTGTGATGCCTGCCAAATGGGATCTCGTGTCTAGCTAATGCATTGCACAGTAGGTGTTGCACATGTAACGCGTTGACACTTTGAGACTTAATGACGATGCCAGATGTCTAGACTTATCTCGTAAGACTGTGCCAGTTTATGGAATGAAAGTATTTATTAACATTGCTATTTGCATGTTCTAAGTTGAGCAAAATAATGTGAAACGGATGAAGAATTAGTCGAAATTCCCATGAAATTCCAGATATGTAGGTTTATCAAAGCACACGGTCTCCTCCGGCATGATTATGCGTGTTTAACGAGGCTTTTCTACAGTTTAGGGGACAGAATACTTAACAGATGGATAATTTATTTGGCAAGATGGGCAAAAATGATTTTCGTAATTTATTGAAAGGTGACAAAGAGGCATGGAAAATGGAAATCACGCCGTTCCAACAGGGGTCCGACCCCCTTGGAAAATTCTGGAGGGGGTCCGGACCCCCCTGACCCACCTAGATGCTGCGCCCCTGTTGTCAAGCATCTCACCATAGACAGCCCTCATTGAGACAGACAACGACCGCTGCATAGGCACGTCGAAGATGCTGTCAAACAGTTTTGTTTTGCATAAAATTAAAATAAATTTCAGGCAACATTGTTTTATCTAAATGGACCATGTCTTATTAGCTGGTTACTAATACATGTATTTTGAATAAAACATTTTCAAATATTTTTTATTGCTACTGAGTCACATATTTCGCCTTGTGTGTTATGTTTGATAATACTGATGTTGTTATCTGAAACTGGAAACCATTTAAGCAACATGTGTCACTAAAATAAACAACTTTTAAAATTTACCTTTGCTCACTTGATTGCATTTGCAAAAGTGCAAATTTGGTCGCATGCATGTTACTGATATATTATATCACTGTTTGCATCCAAATGCATCATCATTAAATGAAAACTGTTGACAATAGGACATAAAGCCTATCTTAAATTGTGACTGATGTTGGCGCTATTTCTCGTGTTAAGTTCAATACCAAAAGATTTTTCAGCAATTTATCAGAGTAGCCAACTATTATTCTGAATCATTGCAGGATTCCACTAGAGATTATGCTCTACTCTAATCAATCATGCCATCAATTCATTGTCTGTCAGATAAATTGGCATAGGCGACAGATAATTTGGCTAGACTCTCAATGAAACAAAGTCGTTGCAGGAACCGGAAAATGTACTATGTCGCAGATCAGCGGAAAAATTTGGAGGCAGAGCGGTAAACACGAAAAAAAATTTAAAAATTTCACAGCTCTGTATCCCTGGTTGCCTCTGACAATTGGCAACAGCCATGAAGCGTGCTTAGATATTTCCATATTTTTCAAATCGCATGCTTGTCATTCTAGTTTCGTTTAATTATTGTTAAATGCACGAAGCGTCTATTGACATCATTTGGTCATCGTGTTACCTACATTTGAGATGTGCAGAATGCCATTCATGTACGGTATGCTAGACCAACACAGTAGTAGTCCAGTCATGAAAAGATGCTAATTTCTGATTGTGCTAGGTTGCGAACTTACTTTTCATGGATAGAGTGCGGCCCAATCCCGCTAATTTTTGAAGTTTCCTTTTGTGTGATATTGATACAATTTAAGGTATTTTGCGTCTTTTTTAATGATCACTGTTACTTGATTTCATTACTCTTTAAGGTTTTGATAAAATGGCTATGCTGTTTCAATTACTTTCAGCATTATGGAATTGGATGCGGCAATCAATAAAGGGAATGGCATGGGATCATTCCAAAAGAAGCTTTTATTTCTGACAATAATCAAGGAAATTTACAGTTCCTTTCATATGATCGGATTGGTTTTTATTTCCTTATCACCTGAGGCTGTTAATTGTAAAGAAAAAAGAATCGAGCGAAGCACTTATTTTACTATTGTTAATGAAGTAAGTTGATTGTGCCATCTCCATTCATGTTTGTTTTATTTCGCATTTGTATTGGAATATCAAGTCTAGGCAATTTAGCGAATGGAATATGCAGCCATCTTTTAGTTCATATTTTCACAGTAGGAGAGCATTCAACTGCTTGTCATTGTCGTGAGATAATGCAAATCTCACAGAAGTTAACTTGTGAACGAAGCCAGCACTATCTAATACGCGGATTACCAAGATTTGTCTTTTCGTCTTCAGTTTATTACTCTTCATGTTAATATTGTCATATTTGCCTTTGAGTTTAATTTTTGCATGAATTATTGTAATATTATTAATTAAGTGAATTAATTACTAACCATTTATTATATAAATAATTGTCGGTAGTTAGTACATTGATAATTTTAGATTTGATCCCACATTTTGCTGATCGAATGTTAATCTGTTTTAGTGGCAACTTATTTGTGAAAATTCTTACTATGCGGAAATGGCTCAGAGCATCTATATGTGTGGCGTGTTGATTGGAGCTCCTCTATTTGGTCCCCTCAGTGACAAATATGGTCGTCGGCGCATTCTCTTCATTACGTATTTAGGAGAAGCTATCGCAGCATGTTGCTCTGCGTTCGCTAACTCTTTTTGGCAATTCGCAATATTGCGATTGATTCTTGGATTTTTTTGTCAGGTGAGTGACAAAAAGAGCGGGTACTTCTGAGCGTGTATCAATAATGAACTTGTAATTGTTTTTGTTAATCAACAGTGATTCAGGCAGTCTATACAATATTCTTCTGGTTACTTCTATGAATAGGTGATTGCGATCACGCAAATGGTTATTTAAAAATATATTAGCATCCCTTATCGACCAAACCAGGCTGCTTTATGATATCTTTGCGTAATCGCCTTCCCGCTCCCTCCCTCCAAGTGGAATGAGGCATCTTTGTAATGATGATATTTTTTAAACTATATATATTCGTATGCTGGAAGACAGTACAAAGAATAAGCAGAAATACAGCAAGTCAAAATTTGAAGTTCTTCAGACACAGGATAGCGTCGTTGGAGGCCTGGTGCAATATTTCAGTCCGCCACGGAAGGATTTTTATCGGACAGTTCTCCACGATGTGCGACATCGTCTGCACTTCTCCACAGGTGCATAAAGGGGATTCCCGAGCTCCCCAGCGATGTAGAGAATCCTTACAAGGGCCGGCACTTGTTCTGAAACGGTTTAGCAGAGTCCACTGGGCTCTTTGAAGATCAAAACCAGGGATTCGCACTGTTGGGTAGTCGATCAGGAAATCATTTTGCACATTGCTGTTCTGCCAACTCTACTTCCAAGCCAGGTTTAGGTCGAAATTTGAACAGGGGGTTTTCTCCAACTCGGTTGGCTGGAATTCAATCGCAGGGCAGGTTCCGTAGGTCTTCGTGAATGGGAAGGTCGGGGTTGCGTTGAAGCTTCTCCAGGAGGTTTGATGTTGCCTTCTCTCTTCGGAGTGCTGGAGGGGGGATGTTACAAGGCACTGGTGGCCGCTAATGGTGCGCATGGTTTGGTTTCAACTTATTGTACATGTACATAATAGACTGAAAATAGTTTCCAACTGTTTCAACTTTTATGCTTTTGATAGCAACGACAACTTCTATATACTTCAAAGTATTATCCGATAGACTGCAGGAGGCCTCTATTTGAAGATGACTCCCAGGTGAGTAATGGTTGCAAATTAAAATACGAACATGCGGATAACCAATCAGTCATTCGCAGTGTAGTGTCAACCGCAACAATGACTTCATGAAGACGATCGCATGTCAAACGCAGTAACCGAAAAAAATGTATCCCACGAGATGTATTGCTTATTACGGGATTAACATCTTTATCTTTGTACCTTGCTTACATTTTGAATTTTTATAAGGTACATATAGAATCGTAGATCCCAAATTGTAGGCTAAGTATCAAAAAAATGTATCTTCTAAAAAAGCCGGTTGGCGAAATATAGAGCAATAAGCTATCAAGTTAGCTCAGCAGTTTAGGCTTAATTTTTCTTACTTTATTCACTTTTATTATACATGCAACTCCCTAGATTTGGCCTTCACTTTCCATAGGCTTATTAAATGCGATTACTAGCCAACATGATGTATTTTATAATTTTCAAAATTATAATCTTATTCCATGTTCTGACTGCCCTGACAATGGCTTGGAACTTCTAATTGAAGCAACCACATTCCTGTGTCAAATCGACCTGAAGTTGTACCTATGCCGGCCGCCAGATCGGTCTAAAACTCCAGCAAAATTCTTTCAACTGTATATGCAGAATACAGTCCACTCCGCATATAACAAATCGTTTATATCTTATAACAGAGCTATAAGGAAACCAACAAAATATTATATTTAAAATACAACGAAAACAAACGCCTTGAAAGCTAACAAATTAGCTAGCAAAATTAGAAAAACATTTTCAGTCAGAGATGCTCTACAAATATAGGAACGGATAATTTGGGTCTCCTTTTCTCTTTCAACTGCTCATCGTTCTCAATTACCTCGGGGAAGATTTTTGAAAGCATATTAGTTGATGTATTCATTCATTTTCAGAAATGTAGACATGTATTACTTCGCCGCATTAGCTCTCCAGTATAAGTATGATTTATTTTGTAAAATTAGTGTACAAATTCTTTTTTGCTGTTGCGGCACATAAGTCAAAAGTACACAAGCAGCATCGTTTCAATGGAAAGTTTGAAGATTAATTACTCACTGAAATGTTAACAATTAAGACTTTCACAGCAATTATTAAATCTGATTTTTTTTTCGTGAAGACTAGGGATAAGAAGTTTTTAGAAAAATTTTGCTCTCCGTGAAGACTGAACGAATACTGATTACATAATTACCAAATTGAATTTTCAGCAATAATTCTTGGCTCTATGCTTGATACGTGTGATTTAATGAGTGTACGAGACACTTGTTGAGAATCGCTAATACATGATAATTTTTCAGGGTGTTGTTCTCACATCATTTACATTGCTCATGGAAGTGGTGGGAGCCGAACATCGTGCCTGGTGTGGCATCTTCGTACAGGTCTGTTTTGCTCTCGGAATTCCAGCTATGTCGGGCATTGCGTATTTAGTGAAAGATTGGCAGACTCTTACTCTAATTTACGGTCTGTTCGGGCTTCTTGCTGTTCCCTTTTATCAATCGATAACAGAGAGCCCGCGCTGGTTGTTATCGAAGGGACGTATTGATGACGCGGAGCGGACAATACGGAAGATGGCGAAAATAAACGGAATAGAGGATAACGAAGTGGAGAAATTATCACTCGTCCGACATATAGAGAAGGAGAAGAAAGAAGCAGAAACTGACTCAGAGACCTTAATGACAGTACTTCGACATCCCAGATTGAGAATATGGACATTCTTCACTTTCTTAAGCTGGTAAGAAAACAAGATAATAATAACACTGCAGCTCATAACTATGGTGAAAAAAAGCAAAATTTTGCAGACTAATTGTTTATGTGGATGTTATGCAGTACTTCGTAGACAACTTGCCTGCATTGTCAGGCAATAAGAGATTCAACTGACCGACGCTATGCTCATTTGCTTCACAAACAATTAACGTAAGCGATCGATGCTAACTGAATTCGCAATTTATGTTTCCGTAACAATGAGAGAAGTTTTTCTCTTTCATGAACAATGCAAGTGGGAATTGATAATTACGAGTAGGACATTAATGTTAAATCAGACAAATGCAAAAACAAAAAGTGCATGTGAAAGTGTTGTGGTTTGTACTGAAACTGCTTAAAAGTTAAAATTCAATGTAGTGTATAAGGGTGTCGCATCTATTCGAATATGCGTTTCTTTTAGTGTCCCAAGTTTTAAGAGGGAGCTGTTCATTGTAATTTCATTCACGACAAACAATTTTAGAAAAAATCGAACTCTGAGCACGGTTCTCTTGCAGAATATGCTCAGCAAGATCAGACTTTTCTAGATGCAATGATTACTGGTATTTTGAGATCATTTCAACAAAGTTAAGTTGAATAAAACTTCATGCAATCATTCTACACAATTACAAGACTCTCAGCTGTGTAAGACAGCTTTAGGATGATAGATCGCGTAACTTTTTGCAATTATGGGTTGTCAACTTAAGAAACGGCTTTGAATAGTGGACTACCGTATTTTCTCGAACACAACCCGCGAGTTATATGATTTTTTGCGAATCTAGGGCGGGTTGTATGCATTAAGTTAATTTATTGTGTGAAACATGGTCAACCAGCCGAGGAAGTCAAGTCGATTTTCCTCCAAAAACGCCATTGATTACTCTGATCACCAGACTGAGAAGAATGAGGAAATCTTCTTGTTAGAAGTCTTGTAAGTTTTATATTCAGAAATTTTTGATTTTGCGATGCGCTTGCATGCTTGCATCGATCTCCTTTTTAACTACTATCTATTTACCGGTAGCTAATTAGACAATCATTCATTAGAATGCTCAAAATTCACATGCATCCCGCTCAAATGAATGTGAACTGATAGTAAAACTTGCAAAAACACTTGAAGTGAAATTTAGGTGATGGTTCTATTCGAGAAAATGCGGTATTAATTTTTTCAATACAGTGAAACAGAAGCCATTGATATAATTAAAGATTGCTTCCACGTATTTTTTAGCTGAAAATCTTTGTGTATCATACTCCATTTTGTCGTTGGAAATTTATATAGAGCACTTAGAAAAAAATGGACACTGTACTTTTAAAAATGCACGATGCCCACAATTAGAATCACACTTATACCATTCAGAATTACTGATTTAACATCGTATGGATTCAGTCGTGTAGAAAAACTAATTCCGGCTCGGTCTCTTGCGACTTGTTGCGTTCCATGCAAGGAAACCACACCTGTGGCGCGATTGGGGCTCACTTTTTATATTGGGAACCGCAGCAAATCTTTAATTTTGCAACCAGGTGAAAGACTGAATTAGTCTACAAACATCGTTTTTTCTCATCACTATGATGCGACGAGTTCAATGTTTAACTCAAAGCTATTTTTGCATTTATGCGCTTAATTCCTTCCATAGGAGCTATGTTGCCTCATCATCATTATAACCACTCCAAAAAGATAATCGTTTCAGGACGATCTAACATCAAAGCATCGATCTGAAACAGAATATTACTTTTTTCTCAGCCTGACATGGGGCTACCCACAGCAGGAATGACTGCTGCGAGCAAGTTATTGACTTAAACAGGATCAAGTCACTGAGCTCAACACTGGTTGAGAACTAACAATCAATTCATTTTGTTTCTAACTTCCAAGCTAGCAAAGTTTAATTAAATAACTATATACATCGGCAAATCCAGTGAAAGCCTCTAATTTTCAGTGACATTTGTCCTTGACATCCTGCACCTTGAAATTCATCGAATTTACAATCAGCCATCATGAAATGGATCACAGATCACATAAAAGGTAGATTACATAAAAATGCAAAAATTTAAGAAGTTCTGATGCAGAATTGAATTTTCGACTTAAGCAAGGCGACACACGGCGTTGGGCAAGGGACAATTGGTGGTGTTATGATTTTTCTAATGATCAAATCAAAGCAAGTGAAGATGACTAAGGGCGTGCGCCCACTAAGCGGCCAGGTCGCGGCGACTACGGCCGCCGCGGCCAAAAAATGTGCGACCATGATAGCGGCTGCGACAGCGACCGATCGACGCCATTTGTTGAGGAAACGAATGAATGAGGAAGAGGTTTCAGCAATTTATTATCTATTTGTCGCGGGAAGGGTTGCCAAGTGCGCGCTCTGTCATAAGCTGCAACGTATTTTACTGGTCGCCGCGACATCCTGGCCGCTTGCGCGTCGCTGCAAATCTTGATGGCCGCCACGACCAATTGGTCGCGTCGGCAAAGTGCGCGCGCAAGCAGACGACTTCCCATCTCCGCAACAATGACAAAGCATTCCTGCTGGCCGCCACGACTTTCCCGCCGCGACCTGGCCGCAGAGTGCGCGCACGCCCTAAGACTGATTTCGTTCCACACTTCCTCTATTGGGAACTCATATGGGAGAGGGTATCAACAATTTGATAGAATGAAAGTGTTTGTAATCGGATGCTCTTGTTGAGGTATTAGTGCTATTAACGCAACTGAACTTACAGTATAGGTTGCTACTGATTATGGGTGTTTACGTGAATATGGGAACCCTCAAATGCACGTTTGGATAAACAAAAGCTAACAAGTCGAAAGTCATTTTTGCTCCCTTTGAAAAATCGTAAATTATAGGCACTCGCTGAAAATTAGACCTGTTCAGCATAAGTACATTTATTGATGAAAAATATGATAAATGCTTCATCACACCTTTCATTCTAAAGTAATGCAAAGATGAATAATCTCTTTTAGCAGATAGCTGAATACATTCTTGCTAAGCAAATAATTAGATTTCAATAAGCTATACATATTTATATTTGGTAGTAGTAGTAGTAGTAAAACGTGTATTTTTGAATGGAAATCACAACATGCATGTCATATAGATCATTTACAAAGAAGATAATAACAAAAGCAAAAAAAATATATACGCTCAAATTAAACTAGTTACTACAAGTCATTTGATTATTCACTAAAGTCACACATGAAGGTACGAAAGACGACTTCCGCAACTGTGTACGGCAAAAAGAAACTTCAAAAAGTGAGGAGCGTAGGAATTGCTTAGGAACCAAGTAGTTCAACAAATTGTCTTTATTGGACATCGCTTTGAAAATTCGTAGAGCGGAAATTTCTCTTCTCATACGGAGTGGTGTGAAAGAGTCACAATTGCATTCTGACCCGCAAATTATTCGGTGTGCTCGGCGTCTTACTTTCTCGAATTTCTCAGAGTTCTTCTTATTCATTCCTACCAGAAACGCACTATCATATTCCAGCGTCCCAAGAACAGTAGCGTTATATAGAAGGATGAGCTCTTGAATAGACAGGAATCGCTTCAGACGTTTTATAACGTAAAGTCTTTGAATCGCTTTTCTACATAGGTTATCGACGTGAAGGTCCCATTTTAGTTTTGCGGTGTATGTCACTCCCAATAATTTCACGTTTTCTGCCAAGACAATATTGGACGGCGATGTAGTCAGCATTGACGTAGAGACCAACATGATTTTAGTTTTTGAGCGATTCAGACATAACCCATTTGAGTTGCACCAACCTTCAAACATGGCTTATTTCGTCCAATACCAGTTGATCATAGTTGTCATTGAAAATGGGCTTCGCTGTGATGACATCATCTGCGTATAGTGAGATGAGACAGTTAGGACTGGACGGACACAGACTACTCATATGAGCACAAAAAAGAAAAGGTGACAAAATACCTCCTTGGGGAACCCCGGATGTCACAGATACGAAGGCGGTAGACTTAGAGTTCACTTGAATTCGTTGTGTTCTGTCACGCAAGTAGTCACAGCACCAAACAATGAAGTCATACGGTAGTTTGACCCGATTCAAGGAAGCACAGAGATGACTATGATGTAGACAGTCAAATGCCTTTGTCATATCAAAGGCTATGATTAGTACACCAGCTGAGCAATTTTGATCAAGGTGGTTAGTGACGAAGTCCTGGAGACGGATATGAGCGTGAACTGTGCCATAATTTGGTCGAAAGCCAAATTGGTGTGGTCCATAGCTATTTATTAATTGGTTCTTCACTGAATTCAAAGCATATCTTTCAAGAATTTTTGAAAACACCGGTAGTACGGAAATTGGACGTAGGTCATTGATTTTAGGATTTTTGCATTTTGGAACCGGTGTTACATTAGCTTGTTTCCAAGCCTTGGGAGTTTTCTTGCTTTGTATGGAAAGAGAAATAAGATGTGTAAGCGGGCCAGCAGTGGTGGTGATATCTTAATTGTGATCACAAATTGCGTTTCACTTTTACCATTGATTTTGCATTTTACATGTTTCATTATCTGACTAGTTCCCATTCCATGCTGACTTAAATTTAATCAATTATTAATTAAAAACTAATCATCATCTGTTAACAGTTATCACTGTTGTCATTAACCGTTTATTACTCATAGATAAACAGCTCCGTAGCAAACAGAATCAATAAGTAATTTGTGTACTCAATTGTCGCTTTGTAATTTAATTGTTTAGTTGAAGCCGCGAAAATATCCCCATAAAAAGCCCGCCTACGAAATCCCCTATCGATTCCGTGTGCATGGCATGCAAACAAAATAGGGTTAGGGTCGTGGATCCACTCAGTAGTGCAGCTATGTTTTGAACTTCAGTGAACTCTCTTGAAAACATAATTGATATTCAGAAATTACTAAGAATATGATAAATAAGTAATTCTAGCTTTGCTATCAATTCGCTTTACAAAAATCATCAAAGTATACAACACGGATTTCCGTTGGTCGCAGCTCAGGGTGCATATTCCTGTCTGTCAGCTCTACACTCCATTCAAGTGTTGCTTTAGCCGGTCGACCACTTTTGAACGCTTCATGTATGATATTCACGCGTAGGAAAACTATGGTGTGTCTAGAAAAATATTACTCAATCAGAAATGATGTCATGCATCCAATAGTCGTCTGCGATCTGAAGAACTATGTGAAAAATCTGGTGCAACCGTGTGAAATGGGTTAAACCCGTTAAACCTACCCCTCCCCCGGTGAAATGGCCATCGGGCGGGTTTTGACCACCCCTTTTGGTTTGTAGAATTCCAAAAGTCCACCCGTTTGATTTGGTTGAACTTTTTATACATTGTGGTGGTTTCCAACATAATCCCATTATTCATTGGAAAAGTCAGTGATTGATTGTTTTGATTTTTTTAAACAGGGCAGTGAACAGTGGTGTGTACTACGGCTTGACCCTCATGTCAGGAAAACTTGGCAACTCTCGGCACCTTAGTGTTGCCCTAAGTGGACTGGTTGAATTGCCCAGTAACTTCGTCACGCCATTTCTAATGCGCAGGTAATTATCTATTCCTATTTTGATACATTATTCATCTTCTGACATTGCAAATCTCAAATTGTAACTGGATATTCTTCCAATTTATAACCTGACAAATCTTATTCTCACCCGATGCAGTGGAATAATATCGTTACATTATTCACCATCAAAAATTATGGAAATACAATGCATTCCAATCGCGGAACAACTATAAATAGTCTGTCATTGTTTCATGGTTTGAATGTCAGCCATTTAATTAGAAACAAAAGTAAATGTAAGCATGTCTTAAATCGTCAATATCTTAAATGAATGACTATGGTGTTTTGCAGTAAACTGACATCATCAGCATGGCAAGTTTTAATTTTAAAATTACTATTCACGAATTGTCAAGACTAATTTTTTTGAATTACAGGGTGTATAGAATATTAACATTATCAATGCTTAACATAATGAAGTCATCACTAGTATTACCATTACTTGTATCTGTGCAATGCTTCGTTCTCTTCGAAATGAAGATTGAATAATGAAATAAGTCATTTTTCCTCATTAAACAAATATGCCAATACACTACAATGTTTTCAAGGCGTTCTACGCACATGAAATGTGTGGGCAGAAAGAAATCTACAACGTGCGGATAGAAATTTCTATTTATTTTGCATA
Organism: Prostheceraeus crozeri; assembly: GCA_907163375.1. Lineage (NCBI taxonomy): Eukaryota > Metazoa > Platyhelminthes > Polycladida > Euryleptidae > Prostheceraeus > Prostheceraeus crozeri. The sequence goes on along the minus strand of CAJQUW010004163.1, from coordinate 144,102 downwards.
GTGCATAGTAATGGCATCGGTTTTTCGTTGTCTGTCGCCACATGATTGAGAGAAATATGCATCGATTAAATTGGTCTTTTTCAGATTCGGACGGCGGATGACGCTGTGTATGTTTATGTATGGAGCTGGTGTTTGCTGTCTTATCATCGTTTTTCTATCAAAGAGTGAGTTTAAACATTGCGCTGTTGGTAAATGCGTGCACGACCAAATGTGACATGAATAGGAAAGATTGTGTTCTCAACCAGCCAGCAAATATTTATCACACATGTAATTTCGATCACAAACTGCAGTCATCACAATGATTCAATGATGCTTCGTATACAACGGATGCTGTACTTAATCATCTCGGTGCTACTTTGTTCCTCTTTGTTTCAGAAATTATTTCAACTCAGGTGTGGCTGATGTGACAAAATGTGTGGCTTTCATTGCTGCTGTGACAAAATATGACAAATTCAGGTATAAACAAAAAGCATCAGACAGAAGTAGTGTTCTTTCGGTAGCATGACAGAATAGGAGGAACTTTAAAGGCATTAACTTAGTTTCAGTGAAATATCGAAGAAGTGACTATTCTAATGTTCTTTTATTCTTTAATGACAATTTGTACTGGGGATATGCGGCACGATATCGGGCACTATATGCGGGGGCTAAACGCGATTGCGGCACGATAGCGTACATCCCGTCACCCTCGGACACGAGGAAATCACCGGATCAAAACTGGATAACTAACTAGATAATGTATGCATGATTGATTTTCCCCATTTCTTGGTGACCCATTGGCACCTTGCACTTCCCCCAGGTAAATCGTAGTGTTATTTATTCACTTGTTCAAAATTGACTTTGAACTTGATGGGGATGGCCCAATTATAACATTCATACCATGTAGCTATGTACGTTTCACATTTTCATGTGGAGATCCTATTGTACTTCCGATAATGCATGCGCTTAAGTTTTCCAGATTTTAGTCATGGTCTGTTTCTTCAATACCTCCAAATCTCGAAGTAAATGTTGGACACCTTTTATGAAACTACTTGAGCAATAAAAATTAGTAGATCTTTTGCAGAAAGCGCCGCCAAAAAAACATTCCCTCCACTGCTGAAAATGAAAAATGAACACTTATTCAGTAAAAATTCATATTCAGAAATTAACACAAGGGGACAGAATTCAGCTGCGTCTAGTAATATTCTATCAAACAGGTCAAGCCCACGAAATTTCATGCGCCACATGAACTGACAAAGATACTGTCATTCTTACGCTCAAGTTGAAATGAAAAGAGAAATTGAATGACTGGCTCAGCGGGACTGATTTGCATAGATATTTAAGTCAGATAAGCTCATTACACTTTCAACACAATCTGCAGCACTTTTAACGTAGTGGGGTGTTTTTCTCAAATCTCAAAATTTTACATTAGTGGCGAGGCTTTCTGCGAAAGAACCAAATTAATTAATGAATTAATAGTTTCTCGATTTTGTCTCGCATAATCCTGTTTGATATATATCACAAATATTACGTCATACGCTCAGTTTTTTTGATATTCAATATTAAAGAAAAATTGAAAGCTGACTGCCTTCCGCACGTGTCCAAATTTGGCCATTTGTTTCCATCAACATGTGACGAAATGTGACATTTTCGTCCATCGGTCTGTGGAAAAATGAATCACAGAACCTAATGTGGCGGCCCACCCCTGCCAACTGCATTCCAAAATATTAGCAATAATATAGCAGAAAATGTCGTGAATTTCAATATATCAATTTGGGATCTGATGATTTACCCTTTTAAAGCATCAAGTTTTGTAGCCTCCAGAATTTCGTTATAATAACCAAAGTTGACCTTGCTCATATCACCTGCTTTTGTTTCCAGATCAGCCATCTGTCTTGCTGGTTTTGGCTACCATCGGGAAGCTCTGTATCACCGGCTCATTCTCCACTGCATACGTTTATACTTCTGAAATCTATCCGACTTCCGTTCGAAGTGCATGTCTTGGTCTTGCATCAACAGCTGCACGCATAGGAGGAATATTGGCGCCTTTTATCTTGTTGCTTGTGAGTTTCTTCTTTTGCTATAATCTATTTCAATATATCACCTGTGATCAAGCCTTCATTCCTTCATTCATAGTACCGCTACTTCCGCCGAAATCAATATAAAAAGCTTCGAAGAATATATAGGATGACCGAGATTTGTTCTGCAGCAGTCATAAAAGGCCGATAAAATATGAATTGTGTTTTAATTTTCTCACTGCTTTCTTTCTACCCCTTCTTTTCATGGTTTTGGTTCTGGTTTCCGCAATTCCTCCCCCCCCCACCGCCCTTTTAAGATTGTTCCACTTACCTCATTAAATTTATCACGAGCACTCTTTATCAACCTGGTAGCTTATTATGATTGTCTTCAGACCGTGCGCAACATGACAATGACCAAGGTCATTATAGCAAGGGTAGGATAGATAGTTATGACATAAATTACAACTTTTTCCTAGTCAATGTGACCATGCTTTTATACACATGTCTGAGACATTCGCCCTCAGTAGATATAACAACAATTTTGATGCGAGACAGAAATTTGATTCGAATTTTTTTCAAAGATTGCACGCATTTAATTTTACGACACGAGAGTTGGCAATTGAACATTGGTTTGCGTCTGAAAATTTAGTTTAGCATCCCCACCCTTCCACAAAGTGTTCGTGATACACATCATTCACTCCTTGATACATAGATTTACATGCATTTTCATTAGCATAAAATGACTGATGTCTTCCTTTGGTGATTCGATCACAAAACAATGATCTTCGTTGTAATATCCTTCTGTCACTCTACCGACTTATGCATTACTTTTACACCACAACCAAACTCGGACGAAAGGATTTGTAATGAATTGTTGCATTATGCCTTCGAACATAACATTAAGTTCATCACTGCATTGCATCAAGGTTACTTTATTCCAGTAATTCACGTGTTAGTATACGTCATTATCAAAATAATTATGAATTTTTTTTTATCAATGTTTAGAGGGATAACATATTTTTATCTCGTGAGCATCGCACTAATATATGTTGCGATAGTTTAATGCAATCTGATGTGACAATGAAAAACAATCATGCTTCTTTGAGAATTTTTGTTTATGAACATTGTAAACAATACATAATCCAACACTGATAGTAAATTATAGCTAAAATGGATATCTTCTGTACTTTGCTGAAAGTTGCGGTTGGCTCAAATGATTTCATGCGGTGCACTTCTCCAGGTTTTTGGTTTAAGTATATCATCCTTGGATGTAGTTTTCATCATAAACAATAATTGCAGTACTTTCTTCGAGATCATATGGAGCAGAAACATCTCACTGATAGAGTTTCAAACTGAAACGCTCATAAATTCATTAAACAGGTTCTCCGCAGACAAATCGAAATGCTTTCTGTAAGTGCATTCAACTGTATTTCTGGATTTACTGCCTATCTACGAACGAATCAAAAGTCATCCATCACTGGGGCATGAAGCTAATGCTTTGGCTATCCGGCTATTGTTTCGATGTAGCTTCATCATTATCGAATCAGACTTCATTTGAGGGATCTTCATGCAAGCCTTTTTATTTTTCAACTTACTTTGGGTGTCTTTTTCTCAGCAGCTTTTCTTTCTGTTGCAAGTGTTTTGGGCACCGACATTCGCCCAGTTAGAGTATCCCGGTGCGTTACGAGAGTAAACACGATGCACTATAGTTGACAAGGCAGACGTTGAATATTCGTTATGCGAGTCATACATAGCAGATTGCAACAGCAGAAAAAGACGAAATTGCTATGTTGATTTCAGTTTTTGCGTGACCTGTCTGTAGTGTAACACGATGAAAATATTTAGAAAATCGTTTCTTACTCAGTAAATAGAAAAGAAATTCAGTTAAAGCGCTGCATTTTCTAGAACGAGTTGATGTTAGCTTCACACTATTTTTATATGAAAAATTGAAGCTTTTCTCTAGTGATGAAGTCTGCTGCACCAGTGATTTGGAATGAGTGCACACTATGAAGTAAGTAATATTGAAATGGATGTCACGAGATGGAAGTAAATTAATTTGAACTTAAATAGATGATCATGGTTTCACCCTCTCCGAATTGAAGCAAAATCGCATTTGGTGTCAAATTTGACACGAGGAGAAGATGATAGAAGTGTAGGACAACGCATTACACAACTTGCACAAAGTCTTAGGGAGAGTGCGATTATTGTATATTACCACAACTGCAAATTTATTGAAATATTTTCTGCATTATCCTGCTAATGCCACCATAATTAACTTCAGATAAATATAATTCAAGCAGAATATAATTATTTAATTACGGCACATAATTGTAAAATTACGGTATATATATATATTCAAGCGGATGTGAAGTCAGCATTGATATTTCTTAGAATTTGTGTGGTGAGATGGCAAACGCAAACTGCTTGGTAATCCAATGACAAAGTTCAGATGTGATTCCTTCTAGTGGATGTCAAGCCACATAACGACCTTTGTTGTGAAGCTATCAGGACGTTTAGTGCTCAAACTTTGTCATGTAATGCATGCAATATGTTTACATTGTCAACCTTTTAATGGGAGGAGGTTAATGATCTAATCAGTTTAATGTCGCTGTCGATTTCAATAGAACCATGTGTTATTCCGCCAAGCAGTTACGATCTTAAGAGTATTTATGTACGTGCTTTATGATTAAACACTCCTGCGTGATTTGAAAACCGATATTTCATTAACTACTGCAATCAATTAGTGAAGGTGTATTTAAGTCTGACCTTTTTGCAGTAACTTCCTTTCCAGAACTCTTCATTGTAATTGATATCAGCATATGTTCGTGAAATAAAGACGTTTTTTACCCCTTCACTGAATATGTTTCTGAAAGCTTCTTATAAAGCACAAAGAGAGGAATGAGAATGACGCCATAAAATTGGTGATGTTCGCTTCAGCCGTAAGAGTATAAAAACGATCAAACGATTTATAATCGCTACATTCATAGATTGTTGGTATATGATTCAAATTTGTACTGATTTGACTGACACATAATTGCATTCACAGTTTCACTTTCCTGCATTACAATAAAAAATATATCAACAATGAAATATCTGAGAATTTGTGCGGTGTGCATGTATCAGTAAAATTGTTTTCTTAAACTGGCGCACTGGTCACTATGCTTATGAAATGCGAAATACTAGTAGGCCCCCAAGTGTAAATGAAGTCGCGAAATGTATGTACTGATTCTATCATATTTTCATCACATAGGTAAATTTAGTTGATTGTGTTTCTTGTTGTTTGAACATTTTGTGTAGATCTTGTTGGCTGACAATTTTAATAAAGTGATTCCGGCTAAGTACCGGTATTCTAATTATTACCGTGTAATCGCGCATATAAGTGAAAACCTCTTGTTTTATGCACAATTCCCGTCGCGATATTTTTGAATCTCCTTATCGTAGACGTGCACAATAAACTACGGAAACTTTAGAAACAAGAAAAAAATATATATGTGGAATACTGCGTTTCCTCTAATACTCCTCCCCTTCCCCCCCGTTCTATTTAATTTTTACTCTCCTTAACTTGTTCTATTGGAATACTTGGGTTGTAATAGAAGAAATACTTTATAGTGATCTTAGTCTATTAGTTATCTGGTCAGCTGTGGCCAACAGATTTTTTCCCAAGGGAAATCGTCCAGAACATCACATCTCATATGACACCCTTTACATGTGCACCCATTTATACATCAAAAACACCGTGTCATAAAACGTCGTCGTTTGACTTGATTTCGTCACTTTCTTCGAATGGGTTCTAACATAATTCCACATCAGCTGCTATGGTATCATCAACATCAGCCACTAGGCTGACAACGAAAACGTCGTAGACGGAAGACTATCTGGAAACGGTGTCTTTATCAAGAAACAAAACACCTTACCAGCCTCAACACGTACCATCGTGATAAACCAGCTGACTGGCTGGCTACATGAACCGAGTGGATAAAATATATAAAAGAACTGGTTGACCCTCTGGTAGTTTTCACATGTGCGTTCACTACGACTATTTAAATGAATAGATGTTTGCTAATGTATTCCGAATATTTCTTTACAAATCTTTCGGTTAGTTATGCGAAGCGAGACATTCTGCGGATAAGAATATGTTTTAGATATGCCTTAATTTTCTTGTGATTTGTGGTGTGATAGCCCCGTTACATTCATTGGTTAATTTGTTTATCAATCGCTCAATTTCTTATATATCTTAACGAGAGAATCGATGGTGCTTAAGTGACAAGTCCCAAGATTGTACCTTATGCTTCTCAAGGATTACCATAGCACGATCTTAAAGTGCATTAATGTTGCGTAGATAAACGGTACACCGGGGATTGGAAGATTAAAATATAACGTACGATAGCGCGATAGTATCAACGATTGGTGGTTATCCCCTCTTTCCGCAGCGATTTTCCCTTACTATTAGACCACTGTGGTCTCCGTGTCACAGTGGTTGAGTGCTTGGCCTAGCGATCTTTTGGTCCTGAGGTCGAGCCCCGAAGGTGTCATTGGAAGTCGGCAGGAAGGGCATCCGGACTAAAAGTACTACAACGCTCCATAACTCTGACTGTGTCAGCACCGTCCAAGCCCCAAGTATGGGGAGTAGTGACGTAAAAAAAGCTTCATTGAAAGCTATTCTTGCTATAGTATCCTGCTGTCATGAACTTAAAATATTGACGAGAAATTGCCGGCAAACAATCCAGTCGCATGCACATCATTATATGACAAAATTGCTACCTTTCGAGTTTTTTCTATAACCTTCCATTCAATTCCAATACTTATGAAGACCTATAAATCATTTCGATTTGCCCGTTTGCGTGTTAACTTTTGAAGCACCTTCCTGCACATTGACGCGATGAACTTGATCCAAACTAAGAAACATGTTTTGAATTCAGCTCAACAAAAAGAAATTCAAGATTTCACTTGTCGGACACTTTTTGATCTAATTTGTCCAAATCTGTCAAGAGACATGTGTAAGCCGATAGCTTGAAGGAAGCACAACGAACCAGTATGAAAATAGACTCGGGTGACTGAAGTTGGAATTTCACAATTTTTCCGGCTTTTTGTTCCCGACTAGTTCTCATGCCTGGTATATACTGTACATATACGTGCACATAAGCAAACTTCGCTTTGGGTCAGATTTCGACTTGCATTATCGACTCCTTTTGCTTTTGTAGCATATAGCACTTCCTTTACATTATCCTAGCGCTCCATTATCGAAGCAATCATATGTCATAATGAAACAGGAGGGTGTCTTGAATATTCATTTTTTACCGGATTCTATATTTTCTGTGACTGCATATATCGCGCCTGATATCTTGATTGATTTGTTGAGGTAATACATAGAAATATCGTTTTCGAAATGCAAATGTTCTGAAAGTCAATCGCGAGTAGGACCACCACTCACAGAAATAACATTCATCATCATTCGAAGCCATCAAATTGTCAATCGTCTCTTGTGAAACAGCATCCCATTCCTCTGAGACAATGCTCTGCAGTTCAGAAAGATTTTCAGCGAAAGATGTTTTAGAGATTTTCCTTTTCACAAAGTCCCATACATGCTCAATGTTATAAAGATTCAGTCATGTTCCTGACCAGTCAATTTTCCACGTTCCCTCTCTCTGGTGAAATGTTGACAACGACGACGAGCTGTATGCAGGAGCATTGTCATCTTGGAAATTGCAATTTTCAGGATAGCTTGGATCACTGAAAAAATCCTGTAGTCTGCTGATGTATCGTGATCCATTTGCGGATGAAAATGTAGTTTTGACCCATGCCAAACATGGATAAATCCACCCGTGCCGTGGATACTCCATCAAAGGTTTGCTAAACTCATTCTCTGTCCAGCGAGTCTTCAAACTCGATTTCGTCGGTCGTTCCTCTTCATCCATGTGACCTACATCTTTTCATGGCCCAATACCCCTCAGAAAGGGAGCAAACAACCGTCACATGTTATTGAATTTGGAGAAATGGGTCTATTGTACACTATTGTCCATTGTCTTGGCAGTGACACGTTCTTAAGCAACTCTCAATCTTCTTAAGCACAAATTAAGCAACTCTCTGACAGAAGAAAACATATTTCTATTTGCAAGTCGTAAAAAGAAGGCGGATGCTTACGCTAGTTTTGTCTTCTTCGTGCAGATAATTTGATTATTTCACTGTGGAAATGTCTTGTTCTCTAACGTTGTATGGACCGTCGATTTGCTTTGAGCAAATAGGCAACATCAGTAAAGCTCATCTTTCTCATTGATAACTCATCAATGTCAGTAATGCCCATCTCAATCTACACGAAATGAACAAAGCTGTGTATTCATAGATTGCATTTTGTTTTGATATTAAATAATGCTGCATAGAAATCACGTCAATGTAGCCAATAACGCAATTGATAAAATTTAGTAGCCAGGAAGGCACTGCTTCAACGGAGGCACGTTTAGGGCGGATTGCATTTTGCAACCACTTAATGCCGTATCCGATATGAAGGCGTTTCTCGGTCATTGCATGTTTTTCACAAGTAACCACGACATTTGAGGCCCAGCAGACTGATACATATGTCATCGTGGTGGTTGCATCTGTTGAGATCTGTTCAGTTTATCAATTTACAAGTTACTTGCGCCAGTGGTCTGAGATCTACCCTTCGTTCGATGGTGTAATTTAATTAGTTATGGCATCAAAGCTTCACAGCATGCAGAATCAATCTAGTTATTGTTGAATGAATCGCAATCATCGCGATTCGCGACCAGGAAATATTTTGTCAATTTTCTTAACTGTAATCGTTATGGCGTGCAATCAGTTTGTGAAAGGAATGCTCATCGATTTATTTTTCTCCATTAACCTTCGAATAAGTAGAGATTCAACATTCTTGCAAGTATTTGTAATTCCTATCGCTTTCATGTTTCCTGTAAAGGGAACATATAAGATTTCTAAACGAATCTCGAGTGTGAGCAAGCATATCTGTGACATTCATGTAATCAACTGTGTTACTATGTACACCGCATACGGATTGCCTCATTTTGCTCTATACCGTAATAGCGTGAAGCATTTCGGAATCATAGATAAATAAGCTGATTGGAGTCACTTAAATATTTGTACCATTCTTCTGTAGAATGTGCATTGGTTATTGCACATTTTCACATAATCTAACCATGATACATCAGGGAATTTTTAAGACCACTAAATGGGTTATTGAGAATCATTTTAGAAGAAGGATAAAGATAATTATATCGTCATCAGAAAGTTTGGCATATTTTTTCACAACTACGGGGTGGGCCATGAGCTGAAATATTCAATTTTTTAAGAAAGCCAAGTTGTAAGTTGTTACGAGAATTATAGATTTGTCAATATATCTCGGCTAAATTTTCTATCCATAAGTCATTTTCATGACAAATAAGATGAATGATTGAAACACATTCTTGAGAAATTCAAAATTAGAATAACAGAACTAGTACATAGATAAATTATCTCAAAATCCCACAACTTGAATAATCCCAGACGCCTATTCAAGGTCAGGGATTTTTAGTTATATTATCTATATATTAGCATTGAACAATCTTTGATAACGCGCGGATAAGATATCTTAGCTCTGTCGTTGTAATTTTTGGATTTACCAGATATGTCGAAATACATTGACAAACTTATAATTCTGATAGCAACTTACAACGGCTTTCCTAAAAATATTCAAATATGAGCACATAACATGACGTTTATAATAAATTGGCTGAAATATACCGGTAATAAATTAAATAGAAAAACTGGTGACCGCTCAAATGCAGTATAAGCACTGGATTTGAGCATCTGGAAATGAATTACTTTACCCTGTAAGTTTTCTTCAGGAATCAAAATACAAAGAATACATGCAAAGTATTGTCACATTGCCCATTTCTCGCCGTAGATTTTACTAAGTTTATGCTCTCCACTTTATCATTTGCTCTGTTAAAATCTATAGTAAAAAATTTTAGCAGTCTAATTACTGAAGACGGGCTATTAGGTCAAGTATTCCATACTCTTATATTCAAAATACAATACCTTATCGCAAATCAAATGGCCAATCTGGTTTTGAAAATCTTCTACAGTTTGATATTTTTTATCCTGTAGCGGATCCGATCGTTTCTTCGTGCCCAAGCTATTTCGACTGGTTCTCTCAAAAAAAAGCTTAGCAAAGTCGACCGAATCGGTCTCAGCCTCGTCGGTCGTACTGAGCGTCGCTTAATCAAGAGAATTGCTGAACATTTTCCGAAGTCGGCTACTATTGTTGGTGTAAAACGAAGATCTAAAATACTCCAGTGATCTCCGTCACTGATCATATTGCAGAACTTTTGACTAATCGTTTTCCCGCATCTTACTTTTTAATCATTGATAGTGGCAACAATAACCGGTATTTACAGTTATGAGTATTATTATTATTATGAGTCGCTGAATATTAAAGCAATGCTATCGGTGTTGTACTTAAGAATTTCCTGTGTATTTGGCTTCCCATGGTGTATACGTGTATTTTCCGTCCTGCAGACTACAGATATTATTGTATATTGCATAGCGATACACCGGCACCGGGAAAAAGACTAAAAAAGGGCGGAAAATCTACAACTCATCCATTCCATGATGTTATATCATAGAATGGATTGATTGCGGTGTACGGGAGAACGTTGGATCGCATTTCCACCAGAAAGGTGAAAGTAAAAATAAAGATAAAAACACTCCCAATTCTTTCCAAGTTTTTCCGCATTTCTATTAAAAAAACAAGTAAGGTAAAAACTATGTACACTGGTGGACAAGCTTTTCATGCACATGCATCATCGTCAGGTCCTTGGAAACTTTGACAGAATTGTGAGTGTTTTTATCTTTATTTTTACTTTCACCTTTCTGGTGGAAATGCGATAGAATGGATTTGTTTTAGACTTTCTGCGCTTTTCCGGTTGGCAAATATATATATATATTGACGATTTTTATGAATTTGCTTATTCACACCACTCTTTCTGTGTCTGGTATTGCGGCTTGTAATTACTCTATAATCCAGTGTGGTTTGTTTACTGATGGGAACCGGAGAGGTCTCTGGATATGTCCTCGTAATGGAGCTTTTGTCTTCTCTTTTCGATTTCAATTTCATTTCTTAGCAATTTCATTTTGTTGAAGAGCTTGATTTAGGGATGCTCTTACAAATTATCCTTACAACGTTCTCCATGACATTCGATTATCACTTCTTGCGATAAGCAAATATTGTACAAAATGATCGGAGTGATTAAAATTTTCTGGCCCGAATAAGTCAGCGCAGTGTATTCTTATTTTCTGCGGGCCTATAAGGTCTGAAATTACGAGTATGCATGGACTTCCATTTCCTCATCATCATCCACCTCATAATCAGTTACACGCTTCTCTAAAACTTCCTCAAATTAGTCTAATAATCCATTGTTTTGTAAAATAAGTGTGATTAAGTTAGATCATTTAATATTCAACTACAGAAAGCGGGAAAATGAGACTAGTGATTCTAAGAAAATGATGTAGCTACCAGCGTATTTTGTAGTTCCTCTTGAACAGTATTTTTACAGTAAAAAATGAAAAACCTTCCAATCTTTTCAGATTAATGCTCGCTTTATTGCCCAGACTTCCGCTTACTGAGGTCGCTTCAGCGGCAAAATATGCGCATATTTAGGCCTATTTCAACGAATTGTCATTAAGTATAGAGTTCCAAATAAATAGAAACAAGGAGTGATTATTTCGAATGTTACCGAGAATTTCCCTGTCAATCAACTTTTTCGAAGCTTACGTGGAACGCAAGTTTTATCAAAATCACTTTTAAGAGGATAATCTTGACTTGGCACCCTACATGTTGATAAATGTCATGAATTATGATTGTCTGAAATACATTTCATATTTGTGTACTATATTTCATGATTTTGAAATGGATAAACCAAATTACGATTGTACAAACCCAAACGGAACCCTATGATGATTGCAATTTCTGTTTGTTCTTATTTACAGGGTGGCAGCGGAAGTCCATTACCATTCGTTGTATTTGCATCCATTGCTCTCATAAGTGCTTCCTTCAATTGTCGACTACCGGAAACCAATAAGAAGCCAATGCTACAATCAGTGGCAGAATGTTGAAAATGCCTAAATTCTGTGTTTACCACCTGATTTTTGGTGAAATGGGAATTTGTAGTATTGATCGGCAGCTTATGAGACATGAGAGATATCCTTATGGATTACTGGTTGAAATTTCGTTCTATGAGATCATTGTGAATAATCGTCTTCAAAGGTGCCCAATTAGAAAAGTACCAGAAATTTATCTTGCCAATTTTACTGAGCATATCTCACATTCACTTGAAAGCGTTTCACTCTGTTGATGTGAAAAATATGTACACCTGGCTCGAAATGCAAGAACGCCAGACATTTCGTCATCTTGCAAATTATTTCCAGATCTTGACGTCAACATCGTAATATCGATCTTTTTTCGTTTTCGAACCGGATCTCGTTCTCATATCTGATAACTAGATTGTCTAGTGATCAAATGGTGTCGACTTTTCTAATTTCTGAAATTCGGAATTCCTAGATTCTATTGAATCTGGGTTTTCAGGTTTCAGCGTTTCTTCGTAGCTATTTTTAATGGACTGGTTTTCATTTTATGGACTCGCGATTTTCCGCAGATAAAGTCTGTTTCAAAATCAATGCAAGATATCTATTGTGTCATGCACCGCGTCAAAATTTTTCAATGATTTACGAAAGTATATGCGGTATTTAAAGATTATTGCTATTGTTATATTTTGTAGAAATTTCTGTGGAAAGGGTCGAGGATCGACTCTTTGATCCACTCGTAAATCAATGATATTAAGCATTTAAATGTCATTAATCGAGTGTTTTCTTCAATTTAACTTTATTTATTAGCAAGTTCTCTCTTTTTCTTTTTGATATTGGATGACTGTTCGCTCATCTCAGCAGTCTGCATTTCTGGTAATCCTATTATAGGTTCTGATCAGATCTTGATTATACGTCGTGTATTTTTGTAAATAGGTTTGTTTGCTTGAATGTCACAAAGGATTATCTGTGATCTGGATTACTTCAGTGAAACTGGATTATTCCAAAGTGTATATTTTCGGAATACATATTATTTCTTCGTACATATTTTTTCTAATTTACTGTAGTGCCTCTAATGCAAAGCGCTACTTAGACTGAAGCAACAGTTTCATCAGGAATAGTTAAGTATTATTCGCATTATCAGTGGACGTTTTTGATTATTTCAATAACTTTAAAAAGTCGCTGGGATGTATTTATTTGGTAGCCTATTCAGTGAAAACACTGCGTTATTTAGTATTTCTTCCATGTCATAATAGGGCAACATAGCGTTCACTGCCGGGGCTATAAGCATTGTGTATCGCACATCGCCAAGAAAAGTATTGCATCATGGTTGAAAACACCCCTACAATATATGTAGGCCTATATTTGGACCTGCTAATGACGAAATCAAAATTACTTAATGTCATCTAAATTTACAGATTGATTCTATCTACATAGTTCAACGATTTGGTAGCATGCATGCTTCGTCTCATTTTCAAATCTACAATCCCTTATAACGTTCATCTCGTCCAATAATACATTCATCGAGTCATTAGGCTAGCTACATACACTCAGTGCAGACCAAAATTCCATATTTTTCCTATGCCATTTTTTCAACATGGCTTGCAGCTGTTCGCGACCAGTGAACTAGTCCATTAGTTGAATAAGCGACCGATGTGTACCTGGAAATAAAGACTCGATCAATTTACATCTTTATAAATCAGCGAAGTTCCTTCTAACTCAGATAACGTACCGGTACCCATATTGTTTTGAGTCAATCTATGCGTGACAAAATCCATTGCGAGTTCCTTTGCTAAAGATTTTAGGAAGTTCCGGCGGCGGTTTTGCTGTAGGTTAATCCAGGTCGGATGATGATTACAGTACATGTACACAGCAAATGAGTTTATTCCGGCAACATCCAAAAGCCACCTTCTGGTTCTGTGTGCGCGCGTGCGGTGTGAGAGTATGTGCGCGTGTGTGAGATAGTCTGCTGATAGCCTTGGAAGTAGGTGAGAATACTAGGTGACATATGCCACGCGTAATTACGGAACACCCCAAACATGTGTGGTTAAGGACATTCTATTCTTCTACGCGCTGTACTAAGAGTCAGGAATCACTTGATCTGATGCTGTTAAAACATGGGGAATGTTTATGAATACGCGCGGGTGAGCCTTTATAGCTTGCGCGTCGTCTACGGTTGTGTGCGTTGCCGTGGGAGTGCCCCGAATGCATTTTTCAGATAAATCTCCCAATATACATGTACGCGCATTTTAATTATGTACGTACAATATGCGCCAGTGACCAAACGCTACATCTTGTGCCTATATTTAAGTCTTTATTTCATCTTTCCAACGGATGCATGTGTAATTGCGGATGGTGTTCTCTCTCAGGGGCAGTCGCCGGAGTGTCGCCGAGATTGCACCAATTGGCCAAAATCTAACACGAGCCGCACATGATCAGCAATGGCTCGTTTGATGTCATCGACAAATCAGCCAATCTATCAGTGGTGTTCCCGCGCGCTAGAACAGCTCGGCGACGCCTTTCAGCTCGTCGCGGCCACTGCATGCAATCCGCCTCTGTGATTCAACCCGGGCGAAGACCCTAATCCTAGGTCTGTGGCTTACACACACACTGGCTGGCTAATTAGAGCCACTCTGGCGGGAGTTTGTGTCTGACAAACGCGTAGCTAATAGTTAACACGTGCATACCTTCACTTCTTCATTCTTTCATCATTATTTGAAAAGATCAAAGTGAATTCTAGATTAGAGTCGGGTACTTTACTATATGCTGCATGCTAAAAGGTATAGCGATGCCAAGACTAAATCTAGCCCCGGAGACGTTTTGAAGCACGCGCGCCACTATATATATATATATATATATATATATATATACACTAAATTCCAGAAGACTTGTCGCACTAGGCTATTAGCTAGCATGGTCATTCGAGACATGCATTAATCATAGCAGTAGAAAGTCAATAGATAATGGCAAGCATTGGATGGCAATCTGCGCATCTGCTTCCTCTATAGACAAGCAACCATGATATCAACTGCATGCAATTATCTCTGTCATAGACAAGTGAGATAAAAAGTTCTTTTATATCAGCTATTGTGTTCTGATGTTCTGTGTTACTTAAAAGTTACAACGCTATGAAGATGAAGGTTGCACTGCATTCCAGTAAACTCCAGAAAGAAAACAATGCGTATCTTCGGGGCCTTGCTGTAGGATTATCAATGAAAATGCTGAAAGTAACAGAAATTGCCAAGATGCTCAAGGTTGATAGAAGAGCAATTCAACGATGGAAAAAGAAACATCAAGAGCAAGAATTTTGTGATAAGCGAACAACTGGTCGACGAAGAAAAACCACCCACCGCTCAGATCGCCTTCTAACACGCTTGGTTAGAAAGCACAACTTTTCTTCGGCAAAGGAGCTCAGAAACATGTGGAAAGAGCGAGTGAGCCTACAGACTGTCTACAGAAGACTGCGAATTGTTGGATTGAGGAAGCGTGCATCTTTTTCTGCCCCTTTGCTTTCCATCAATCAAAGAAGTCTCGAGAAAGTTGGGCGATGAAAAAATGTGCTTGGAGACAAGCATGGAGAAATGTCATCTTCTCTGACGAATCTCGCTTTAGACGCATGAACAACGACAGGCGTGTGCGAGTATGGAGAGAAATGGGTCAAAGGATGGCGGAGAGAAACTGCAAGGCTTCAGTTCAAGCGATGGGAGGGTCTATCCACGTTTGGGGAGCCATCTGGTTTGGTGGAAGAAGCAAGTTGACTATCTTAATAAAGAGCTTTGTAAACGGAAAGACTTATACCGATCTTCTCAAGCGATTTTTCGATGACGAGGAAACACCAAGCAATCACCTCTTTCAGGATGATAATGCTCCTGCGCATCGGTCTGTACAAGTTGAACATTTTTGTTCCAGCCACAGCATCAGAAGACTTGACTGGCCTTCAAGATCTCCTGATCTTAATCCTATAGAGCACCTGTGGGATCTCATGAAGCGTCGGATCAATAAAAGAGGACACATTGACTCCTTGAAGAGCCTAGAAGAAGCGATTGTGGAGGAGTGGAACGCAATTCCTGAATCCATCATCAACAGCTTGATTGACAGTATGCAGAGAAGAGTTCGAGCTGTGATCATTGCCAAGGGAAGTCACACCCGGTATTAGTGTGCCCTGGCATCCTTGTCATTTAATGTGGGAATATATGCTGTTCATATTTATTGTAAAAGATCAAAGTTTTTATTGTGTCTTTCTCAAGCTATCGAAGTGCGGCAAGTCTTTTGGAATTTTATATATATATTTATATGTTTATATATATATATAATTTTATATATATATTTTGGAATATATATTATATATATATATATAATATTGTCGTGGTTTGAAAACTGCATTCCCTGTTACATAGGGTTTATTCTGCTAAGACGCAGCTATTGAACGAAGCAGGATAATGATAGCAATCATTCAGATATCAACATTTAAACCACTGACATCAGTAGGTGTCTATATCTTTGTAATGTATAATCGGTAGGAGGTTATCAGCGTTTAACTCCTGCATTTAACCTCCTGCAATCACTATCTATGAACTGCTGGGAAATCTCAGTACTGCAAAACAAATGTAATGTAAGTAATTGTATTACTATCAACTATAACAATATCATTCTAAATATGTGATTTTCAAGTATAGTGATCAGTCTTTACGAATATAAATGTTGAAAGAACAGTTTTGAAAATTTCCTCCAAAAGATACATTTTCTGTGGAAATTCCTTCTTTTTCATTATTGCATTGGTTATTGGTTGACATTGACGACTACATGTAGGTGCCTGAGCATCACTTTTTCTCAATGCATGGGTCACCTTTTCGTTCATCGATCCCATGTCGATGTAATTTAGATCTGCCTCTGATACATGACCAATACGCTTTTTCGCTACTTCATTTGGTAATCCTGATGCTATTATTCGCGTTTTTGCAGTTCTTCTTGTACTTGTGTTTGTAAAGTTACCTTTTGCTTTTATGCTCATCATTAGGTTCTTGACTACTTTTTCAATTTGATGAATACCTAATGGAGTTTTTTTGAACCAAGTTTCATTTTTGGGTTGTTGTATAGGTGTAAGATAAAAGGACGTTATTTCTTTGACATTTTCTCTGTAATGGACGAACTTTTTGTAGATTTTCACTGGACATCTCTCCGGGCTTTCAAAGTTTGGCAGCACATGTACGACTTTTGGCTCCATTCTGGCTTGTTTGATCCCAAATAAACGAGATTTAGAGGTGTTTTCTTTGTACTGAAGCACCTCCACGCCATCTTTTTCTATCAATCGCAATTGATCGTTTTGATCCCCAAAAGTTAAGTGTTTGTGCTCCGTAGCAGCACGCAACCCTAGTTTAATGCTTAGAACATAAATGAGTGTGTTCTGTAGCTGTGTAGGGGAACTCGTTCCCAGCCCGTTAGTCCATAATTTCTCTTCAGAGTTGAAAGATATTATGTCACTTCTTTTGGTTATCTTTACGTTGCCTTCCTTTGCACTTGCCTTCATCTCACCGTCTAACACTTTTCTTGATTCACTGAAGTCTTTATCGCAGAATATTGACCAATTTTTATCCATAACATTATTACAATAATGTTGCAGCATTGCAACCATCTCTTTCAGTGTTTTGGGAGGATATTTAGTTCCATCCGTTTTTCTAACCTCACATAAAAAAACGCGAAGACATTGGTCTAATTCATAGGCGGTCATTTCATCAATATCTTTATAGACTTTTAAGCTTCCATCTAATCGACATTTCCAGAATTGTTGCCATTCTCTAAATATGCTCAGTGCCCACTTCTGTTTCTTTAATGTATTATAAGGTATCCTTTCTTCCAAATTCTTTTTCCTTTC
The DNA here is from genome assembly GCA_907163375.1 of Prostheceraeus crozeri. Classification (NCBI taxonomy): domain Eukaryota; kingdom Metazoa; phylum Platyhelminthes; order Polycladida; family Euryleptidae; genus Prostheceraeus; species Prostheceraeus crozeri. The sequence goes on along the minus strand of CAJQUW010004163.1, from coordinate 126,147 downwards.
TTCCTCTGTAGTTGTAGCAAATCTGCTTATACTGCTCATTTTCAATTCTTTTTATCGTAAGACTGATTAAGTAAAAGATGATATTGGATACTTTTGATCATGGACTATTTTGATATTGCTTTTTGATTTTCAAACAGCAAATCAAACTAGGACTATGTTCATGCATGAACTAAATCACGGACACATAAATCCATAGCTTACATCTATAGAAATCTTTATATGTGTTATATCATGGAAATCTTAATAGTAAAAACCTTTTACTGTGGTGTAATAATTTATGGCTATAATGTAGATATGTTACATCAATGTGTTGTTGATATCAACGGTTTAAATATCTTAATACCATAATGACATCTAACCCTAAACCATTTTGGAAATCTTAGTAGATATCAGTGGTTTAAATAAGATATCTACCTGATTTACGGAGTTAAACCATGAAATCTACTCGTCTTCGCTGCGCTCCGACTCGTAGATTATCACTGGTTAACTCCTAGAATCAGGTAGATATCATATACTTAAATTAACATGACATATAGAAATCTACAATCAGTAGAAATCTGCATAGAACATAGTTGTTTATCAATAATTGCAGCAACATAGTTATCGAATAACATAACAATATTTCCTTTTTGATTGTAGAATTGAATTCGAACATAGCAATTAAATCCAAGATATTACAATTATCTTCACTGCGCATTTCTGCTATCAAACCAATTCGTTAGATAATAAACTGTCACTTCTTCATAGTACCAGTCGAATGTCACAAGACCAACAATACACGAGTTTCTTTGACGGTTTGATGAGAATAGCAAATTGATCAGCTTGATTTGGTAATTTCAAGTACACTTTTCATCTTTGAATGACCATCTCAATGCTTGAAAGCATAGAAGTCACTACTGAAATCCGTGCAGATGTTTGCATATCCATCTGAAATCCTGTGAGCAAACGATATGGTTGGATGTCATGATTACTTCGTAGGACTCGAGAACTTCTTTCCGAACAGTTGACACTAATTCCCAGAAACGAAGATGATAAAAAAGTCAACGACCAAGCCGTGAACAACGGACAAAAACTATGCCGTCTGCGAATAGCAATGTGTATACCTATGGCTCTGCTCTCACTCTGTCATGTGACACTAGGATTTCTTAGAAATAGAAGTTCCATTGATGATCCACTGTCTGCTTCTATTAATAGTAAAGGGAAACCCTTCAACCATTGACAACCGAGTAGTTGTAATTTGACGGTTTTATATCGTTAAATTTCACATGTCGTAGCGTAGACATTCGACAAAGGAGTATTAAATAACATAAATGATCAATTTGACACAATGCGGCAGCGCAACTACTAGCGGATGTCAAGTAAATGAATAGCTTCCTAATGAGATGTTGAGACTGAATTACTTGGAAATAAGACGGGCAGCCAAAAATGCTGTAGCGAAGCGCATCGTCTTGCAAGCTAGGTCAATGAACATAAAATTTTTCAATGTACATAAAATTATGTCATAATTCTGTATCATGAATTACGCAGATCTACTGAAAATAAAAAAAAGACCTCCTCAATATATCTCCAAAACTCAAAAGTCCATCATCAGTGTTTATAAATAAATTACCACAACAAAATACAATCTCTTTAAACGAACTATAAAATGCTTCCCCAATCATTAAATTTCCAATAGCGCATCATTAGCATTCCTATAGCAACTAACACTGCTTGACGGGTATTTTAAAAAAATGTAGCGAAATTTTTCGCCCCGTAAGCTAGTAATATATATATATATATATATATATATATAATATATAAAGATAAATTAAAAAATTCAACGTAGTCTCAAGATAGAATTGTTTATTCACGAATTTTCGTCTAAGACTTCATCACGTGAACTTCGTTTTTTCAGGTGAATTTATCTTTATTATTAAGTCTCATGGCGATTACTTATGATCATAGAATATATATATATATAATATATAATATAATATATCTACTCTATGGTTTAGCCTCTGATACATGCAGACACATGAGATGCAAAGTCTATATAACAGGACTGCCAACTGTACTAACTTATGTAACCTTATATAACAGATGTTGCAGCAATGTCCTGCATAGCCACGGATGTTTAGGGTCATGTGTAATTACGCGTATACGCGTGATCTACGCGTAATTATGAGCGTGGCATGTCACCTAGTGAACCCATGTGTGGGCACGATTATGGTTGGCGTCAGTATGTACAACGTGGCATTAGTGTTTTATCATTCATTAATAAGAGCAGAGTCAAGCATCTATGTTTAAGAGGTCCTCGCACTTGTCACAGTATTTGATACAAAGGAAACTGAAGATTCGATAGATTACTAAATGAGATGTTTCAGGCACTTTATACTTCAAATTAAATTCAAATTTGTTTTCAATTTGTTTCAAATCTCCAGCATATCGCTTTATATATACATGAATGCTTTGACTATATGGTCCACACAACATCGATCACAGCGGATTTTGTATGGAGCTTAATCTCCGGAAGGCTTCATTTTTGCAGGCGTAAATATATGCATCATAGAAGGATCACGACAGCCTGCTTGTCCCATCAAGGCATTATTAGACGATTTCCGGACTTGAAAAAAGAGACTTCTGTCGATTTTTTCAAGTCTTTGGCTTTCGGTGAATTTGCAGCGCCGGTTGGAATGTATCGTTCCAATTATCATGTCGTCTTCCTAAGCTTCTCTGCAACGTCGCAACCAAAGTGTCACTTTGGTCGCAACTGGCAGTTGTGCACGATTATGGTACTAAACTTTGTCGATAAAGGGATCATGATCATGATCGTGAACGCTTCATGTGTAACTGCTGCACATGCCTTGTTTTTCTTCCGCAGAAAGTCTACTTCATCGTAGCACGATCTGCAAACGTCCACTTCAATTTCAAAACCATATTCGACCTAGCCTATTGTACTACGCCGCACGTCATTGCAGTCCCATCGGCTGTTGGTGTGTCGAATGTATATGCAGCCTACTAAAAAACTTGATGCGTTGTGAAAATGTCCAATCGGCAAGGGTGGGTGTTGCATGTGTGCCCTCTTGAATTACCGAAAAAATATTATTTAATGGACCTTTCGTTGGAGCCTGTTGTGGTCACAAACCGTCCCGTAGCTATCATTAATTATGTGGTGTACATAAATTTTGCGTGTATTAGGAACTTATAAAGATACGATATACCGTTTTAGTGTGAAGGATGATAAGAAAATTGTCAACAAATAAAATCGAATCATTTGAAGCGAGCAAATTACCTCGTCTTGTTGAGCTGCTTTTTAAAATCGTTGCATGATGCGTTGACGTGTTTACAAATTATCATTTACGAATATTTTCAGAATGTATTTGAGAAGACACAATATTCCAAACTTTTGCATTTGAAAATCGACAAACGCATGGGCCTACAGGCTACTGCGTAATTTTTTGAAAGTTAATTTTATAGTTTTCCAAATATTTCAAATTTCACCTAAGTATCCAAAGTTTGAGAACAGCTTGCTGAGTTTTGTAGCATTGAACATGTTTTAGAAGTTCCGAGCTTTTTTTCAAGCATTATTCACTGACATATGGCTCACAGAGCCTTACCTTAGAATTCTTCATGACCTGAACAAGAGCGGTTGTAAAAGTTGTCAAAAGTTTCAAATTTTTAACGTTATCTATTCTGCTATGCTTGGTTTTCTCATAGCCAAATAGAATATTCGTACTGATGATTAGAACTATATGTGCTCTATGGGAGACGTCTCATTATGATGTGCTGAGATAATTGTTTGCAGATTTTTCTATGCATTTGTACACGCAAGCAATGTCTGAGTTTTTTAATTTGTTGTTTTTCCTGATTCACTACCGGTACTGTAATTGTTTTAGAACAATTTTCATAGTTATGATTGTAAAGACACTTGATATATCGGTAGGGGCCTATACCGTCTACTGGAAAAGCAATACGCAAGATCTCTTGTGCTATCCACTGGAATACGGCATTTCATTTTCAAGGAAAAGGTGTCACCAAGTATAAAATCTATTTGAATAGAATTGGACTTTTTATTTGTATTGCTGCACTAAATTTACAGAATTTAGCTTGTTATTAATCAATAGGCTGTGCTTAGGCTAGAACTGACAACGAAGTGAATTTTAGTCATTTGATTTACGCGCATGATACTTCTGTGTTCAATCTTTAAACAAATTTAGACCAATTTCATCCGCTAGGCTATGGCGCGAAAATCAAAAAGACAGTATAAGTGCATTCTTTAAGTTGTATATTTCATGCAGCTAAAGATGTAAAGACAAAATTATGTTCAAATGAGCTAGTGACGGAAAATATTTTCAATCACAACTTTACAAAACAGCAAGTTAATAGATATACAACGATACTTTTCGAAAATCATTGATAAAGTAATCGCCATGCAAGAGAAAAAAAGTCAATATTGTATAGTTCCATAAAAATGCCAAAAGGGCAAAATACAAAAACGGATAAAAAACAAAAGTCTCCCAATACCATTGATATAGAATATATATGTATGGAAAGTTTTCCTAACGTCGCCGTGAAATCGCCGCGCGTCCTGATGCTTCACAGATGAAAAGCAATAAGAGGGCCACCAGAATGAGCGGAAACAGTGACAGATGAAGCGGATTTCCTGAAAACAAAAAAACAAATAACAGTACAACAATTCATGCCAGCTACACGAATTCCTAACATGCACGTACACGTACGAATGCAAATTTACATTCGTTAGGCCTCTCACATGAATAAGAGGCCTAAGTACACGTCTAGAGATTCCAACCACAGTTAGAACAGCAAAAAATAGATCTTATGTGGAGGGGGTTGGACTGGCGATTATGTAATCGACGTCGTTTGGGAAAAAGCGATTACGTAATTAATTCTCGAACGACCCCTAAGTTATCAATCCTTCTCAAGGGAAGGCTATAAGACTAATATAAGGTGTCATTGCGATTTCAATACATGTTCAGCGATTAAAAGAAGAATCGTCATTTTATGAGGCTGCTGTGATCTGTCAAATTTAACTTCACTTCTTGTCAAAGCAAAAATTTCAGTCAACCCTTATTTCTAGAAAATTTTATATGTTCTAATTAACGATAAATCGTATCGATTCATCGTTCAATCGCTTTCACCCCTAGCTACGTACAATAGATCTCTGTGGCACAGTGGTTAAGTGCTTGTTTCAGTAATTGTTTGGTGCTGTGATCGAGCCCCGAAAGTGTCACTGGAAGTCGGTTGTAAGGGCATCTGGGCTACAAGTATCACATCGCTCCAAAGTCTCAGTCAGCACAATGTCAGTACCAAGTGGGAAGTAATTGTCAATACTTCATCGATATCAAAAACAGGTTTCGCGAGGGAACCAAAACTGAAGCAGAAAGTTACAATCTGTTGTTGACTTAAGGAATTTTTTTTCTCTCAAAAGTTTATATAAAATGCATGTGATACTGTATATGACTTACTCAGATCAATTGCGTAGATAAACCTCCTGCAAAATGGGAGTTCAATATGCACACGGCGAGGGCGACGATTCTGCCTGCCTTCATTTTCATCCACCGGGGCTCCAACTGCATCCGATATGTTCTCGTTCTCAAAACCGCCCATGAGAACAAATCTGTAGCGAAGAACCATAATTATCTTTCATATATATGGGAATACAAAACTTGATTACATTAAACATCACAAATTAAAAACGAGATTACATATATATTCATAAACCTAGCAATATTGTGAATCAGCAATACTACAATGTGTCATCTGCATTGAAGCGATACACGGAATGATGTACATGAGATATTCGCATTGAGAATACATAATACATCCTTAGTCAAATTATCACTTGTCCTACCAGAGTGCCTGACCGAGCTGGGGATACTGGATATCTCCTTGACCTGTTTCTCACCTCAAATCCAACTTGTTTTTCACACAAGGTTACTTCTCCCCTCGGCACGTCTGATCACTGTGTTATCACAGTTTCTGGCAAACAAATTTGCTCCAAACCGTCTGCACCCTTCCATAGAACAGTTTATCAATTCTCCAAAGCAGACTGGTGTGGCTTCCGCACTTTTCTTAGTCAAGTTCAAGCTGAGAATTTGATTCTGAGCGAGAACGTCCACAGGTCGGCGCAAGAACTGACAGTGGATTCAGATAGGAATGTTGTCCTACATTCCGCACCGTACTTTCCAAATGAAGCCCCACTCACAACCTTGGTTTACACCAGAATGTGCAGCTGCAACTTGCCAGCGTGACCACTTTTTCCATAAGTATAAGCGTGACAGTAGCGCTGGCAATCTTGAATTGTACAAAACCGCACGTAGAAATTGCAAGGAAACCATACATTAGGCCAAAAGCCGTTACGCTTTGTATGTACGGAAATCCATTGCTACCCAAAAGCTTGGTTCTAAGGACTTCTGGAGGATTTACAACAGTGTCACCAATAGGAACAAATCCTCCATCCCAGCACTTCGTCATGCCGAAGTGAATACTTCTATGGGGACAACCTCAGCAGACAAAGCCGAGCTTCTTTGCAAGGAGTTTGCGAAGAATTCGTCATTAGACGATGGAGGTAGAATTCCACCTCCAGTTCCCACGCGCACTGATGAGACAGTTAGTCCTCCTTCAGTCAGTCCGAAACGTCAAAAAGATCATCGCAGGTCTCGATAGCTCTAAGTCAAGCATCTCTCACCTGAGCTTTCTCCACTTTTATCTAAACTGTTCAGTAGATGTGTATCCACCGGTGAGTTTCCCTCTTGTTGGAAAGTAGCTTCCGTGGTTCCAGTTCCAAAGAAAGGTTTTGACTCATCTCTTCCATCTAGTTACCGTCCTATCAGCCTGCTTCCAATTGCTGGCAAGATTTTTGAAGAAGTGATTAACTAACATATTGTTAACTTCCTTAAAACTCAGAACCTTCTATCAGAAGAACAGTATGGCTTCAGGCACTCTCGATCAACTGCAGATCTTCTTTCATATGTCACTGAACATGTGAGTTGTGTCCTTGACAGACAAGGTGAGACGAGATCGGTTGCCCTGGATATTTCCAAGGCATTCGATAAAGTCTGGCATCAGGGACTCCTTAGGAAGCTTAAGTCCTACGGAGTTGCTGATCAACTCCACAAACTTCTTGCTTCTTTCCTTAGTGACCAGCAGATATCTGTCGTCTTAGATGGCCAAAAGTCTTCCACCAAGTTTGTCAATGCAGGAGTTCCTCAAAGGTCAATTTTGGGACCCACTCTTTTTCTGCTGTACATCAACGACCTCCCAGACTGCCTAGTGAGTAAATTGGTGATGTATGCAGATGACACGACACTCTGAAATTCCAATGAGCGACTTGCTAAGAACACTCAGCAACGTCAGCAGCTATGCAACGTTCTTAATGAAGACTTACGCAGGGTCTCAGAATGGGGCGCCAATTGGCTTGTTTCCTTCAATCCTTCAAAAACTCAGATCATTCTGCACTCACGACTTAAAGGAGATGAAGATGATTATAGCATTAAGATGTCAGATAATAGGATCAGAGAACAAGATTCCATCTCCTTCCTTGGATTGGCGGTTACGAAAGACTTGTCATGGAAACCGTACATCCAATCCATTAGCAAGCAGGCAGCTCAACGCATTGGTAGTCTCTATCGTGCCAGCAGCTATCTTCCACCACAGACTGTCTGCTATCTTTACAAATCCACTATTCGTCCTCTGATGGAGTATTGTTGTCATCTGTGGGCAGGCGCCCCACAAACGCATCTCAACCTCCTTGAACGGGTTGAGAAACGTGTCAAGAATCTCATGGGTGAAAAACTTGCTAGCAAGTTGCAGCCGCTCTCCGTCAGACGGGATGTTACTTCACTCAGTCTCTTCTACAGGTACTATTTCGGTAGAAGCAGCTCTGCAGTAAATGAGTGCGTACCCAAACCTTCGATCTTCTCCAGAAGCACACGCAGAGATAATGCACTCACATGCTATAATGTGAGCTTAGAACGCGCACGTACTGTGAGTCTCTCGAAAAGCTTTTTTTGTTCGCACGGCACATCTTTGGAATCAACTTCCCCAGACCACTTTCCCTGATCAATGCAATCGTGATACTTTCAAAAGGCGTTCGAACAGGTTTTTGATGGGGACAGCGTAGTCAGATTAGATGTTTTTCTCCTTCAATTTATCTAAAATGATACAATTTGTTACTTTTTGATCGAGTAACACCTAGCTCCGTTCATGACTCATAGCTGTGCAAGGGGTGAAAATTCAGTAAAAAAAACAAAAAAAATACAACATGATCGTTCTAATGTATTACAAGCGTACTCACATTTGTATTTAAAAGAAAAAATGTTCATGTTCTTGCGTACATCCCGTTACCGTTCATGCAGAGCATTCTTGAAGAGCGATGTATTGAAGAACGAAGTTGAGGAAGGAAGCTGATAGCAAACAATGCGCCTACAATTATAATTAAAACCGGAAGGAAAATTGTAGAAAATATTAATGCTGAGTTTAATGACCATTTTTACATTGTTTGTGGTGTACTCGCTTACGTCAGGGAGATCTTGGTTCAAACCTTGGTCGGGTAAAACCTAAGACTTTTTAAAGAGGTAGGCCTACACTCTGCATTTGGCTGAACTCTCAGCACCAAAAGAATAAGAGTGGGATAAATGACAACTCGGTCACATGGAAGAAAGGCTATGTGCCTTATGTGCTTCCGAGTATAAACAAGGTTTATTTATCTATTTTTAAACCAAACTACTTGGGAATTGTTGCATTGTGGGTGTAATGAGATGAACTAAGAAGAGCAGATGTCAATTTTTTATGTAATCTGCGTCAGACAATACTCGGATAAAAACATGCTACGATAGGATTTCATGACTGGGAGGATTTGTCTCTTTATTCTGCACTTATGACGGACGCTATTACCGAGCGAGTAAAGACATACTCCGCAAAATAGACCGCAATAAATAGTATGAAGAAATGGTATTTTTTCGGCTTCTCCTATCCAGTCCAATTGATTATTGTAATTCAATGCAATTTCCATTTACAGAATACAAATGCCTCATTATAAATACATAAGAAAATCAATGACACTTGATCATGACGATGACAGAGACAGAGTTTCAAAACCTTCCCACTCCTTTAAAGTATCATGTTGATTCGTATACATGTAATTAAGGAAAAACGCTGCTTTTCTACGACTAAGCTTACACACTAGCACTCTCTCTAGAGTAGCAGCTCTTGTAAATTACATTAAACACTCACGATTAGTATTGAAACAGAAGGAATATTCATTGAATGTCAGCCGCTTCTACTTGAAAGAAGACGATCCGAAATAAACAGCTTACGAATAACATCGAATTTTTAAAACTCAAATGGTCACGCAAGCGCCTCATCCTTATATCTCGAAAGCGCTTGAGTGACCATTTGAGTTTTAAAAAATCGATGTTATTCGAAAGTTGTTTTTTCCGGATCGCCTTCCTTCAACAGAATGTAGCGCAACGATCTGTTATTCTCAACAAACTGCTTCAGGTTGCCTATCGATGTATAAAATTTGAGTACAGCATTCTGGTGTTTCACTTTAAGTTTTCCCAATACTTATTTTCACGGGGAATCTAAGGTTGGCTACAATTGCCGTCCGGTAAAATAGACCCCCGCTCGTATCGCTGATATCAAATTACCGCCTATTTCCTATTCTCCTAAACATGTTTCGTTTTAGATCAATAAGCTTCAAAATGAAGAAACAATACTGAGATATCAAGGCTTGTGGTTACTAGGAGACTTTGTGAAGTTTGCATTTGCTTGCACTAAACTAAAATTTAGACTTATTTAAAGATTTCAACAGTGTTGTCTAAAATATATTTGCTTCTCATTGTCTGAAGGGAATAGTAGCTTTCTGATTTACTTTCTCAGATCAGTAATTTAGATTAGGAGGAAAAGAATATCATAAAACCGGAATGATAAAAAGCGCAAGCAAGCCTAAACCATGTTTTTTACTTTTAAAGCCTTATAAGCATCGCCTAAAGAGTCTGCTTGAAACCATACATAAACTATAGAAATCTGAAACCACGTGATGTCCGGACATGCACATTGAAAATAACATTTCGCCGTGGTCACGCGTTACCATTACTGTAACCCTGTCAGTAAAAATTGTAATAATATTGTCATGAAATCATGCTCTTCAAATTAAAAAGAAGATTTTTTATAAGATAACTTACAATACACGGTCTAACTACAGGAATCTACAATACAATCGAGGCTCCTTGATTCGGACACGGATAATTCAGATTTCGGTGAATTAAGACCACACGGCTGTAGCACTTTATGCATCTTTTACACAAGCTTTTATAAATTGGTTGATGATTGACACTTAGGGTCTTAATCAAGCAGTTTTGTGTTTCTTCAGTTTGATTCTTATTAAGATCTTACGACATTAAAGACGAACAGGGAAACATCATGGCCAAACCTGATGAAGTGAAACAAAGATGGAGAGACTTCATGACAACGTTGATGAATGTTGAAAACAGCTGGGACGGTGCAACTGAGTGTCCTACTGTGAAGGGGCCGTGGCGAAGCACATCTGAAGAAGAAGTTCGAAATGCTCTGAACAACACGAAGAAGAAAAAAAGCACCCGGTCCATCCGATGTTGTCAATGAAATGTTCTTGCACATCCTGGACGTATCAGTGAAATGGTTATCAGAGCTGTTTAACGAAGTTCTGCAAGTTGATGATATCCCTCATGATTGGTGCAGTAGTGTGCTCATTCCTCTGTACAAGGGTAAAGGAGATCCTCTACAATGCGAATCCTACAGAGCAATAAAGCTGTTGGATCATGCCATGAAGGTGTTCGAAAGAGTACTGGAGAAGAGACTGCGCTCTCAAATAGAGCTTGATCAAATGCAGTTCGGCTTCATGCCTGGTAGAGGTACTACTGATACCATCTTTATAACCCGACAGGTCATAGAAAAGTATCGTGCTAAGCAAAAGAAGATGTTCCTAGCCTTCGTTGACCTTGAAAAAGCCTTCTACAGAGTCCCAAGAGAAGTTTTACGGTGGTCTCTTCGCAAAAGTGGAGTCGAGGAATGGCTTGTAAGAGTGATAATGACATTATATCGCAATGCAACTACGGCAGCGAGGAAGGGATTGCCATATGAACTTCTATATGCAGATGACCTTCTCCTTTTGGCTGACTCGGATCTTCAAGCGAAATTGCTGTGTTGGGAAAGAAGTTTGTCCTGTAAAGGTTTGAAGATGAATGCCACAAAGACTAAGATCATGGTAAGCGGTGGTAAGGACAGAGTCGAGAAGAAGTACCAGACAGCAAAATGGCCATGTATAAAATGCTGCAACGGTGTGGGAGCGAATTCAATCCAATGTAACATCTGCAATGGTTGGTTGCATGCGCGATGCTCAAAAGTGAAAGGGAGACTCACTGCGGCTATCAATTACAAGTGTGAGAAGTGCTTATCAGCTTCGAAGGATGATGGTGAAGATATTCCCAAATGCGTTGACATGCACGGAACCCGACTTGAGAGCGTGGACAGCTTCTGCTATCTTGGTGATGTTATCGACAGTTGCGGTGGTGTTGAGTCAGCAGTGGTTGCCAGAATACGGTGTGGTTGGAGAAAGTTTAGGGAGCTCCAAGCCTTCTTAACATCGAAGTCACCGTCCATGCGAGTCAAAGGCCAGCTGTATGCTGCATGTGTCCGGCAAGCAATGATTTACGGTTGTGAATCGTAACCTCTGCTCGCAAATCATGAAAGGATGCTGCTGTCTGCGGAGATGCGCATGATACGTTGGATGCGCGAATTGAGAAGATCAGAGAGAAGGTCGAATGAAGAACTGCGACAGGAAATGGGGCTAGAGAACATCTTGGATTCGATCAGAAGAGAAAGTTTGCGCTGGTTTGGTCATGTGCCGAGGAAGAGCGAGTCGGAATGGGTCAAGAAAGTTACGGACATGGAAGTATCTGGCAAGCGTGCTGTTGGACGCCAAAGAAAGAGCTGGCACGATGTCATCGCCGAAGACCTGAAAAGTGTTGGTGCTCAAGAAGCTGATACACACGATCGCCAGAAGTGGAGGAGCATCATCAAGCGGAAATCGTCTAACCCAGCATCTTCTGGACCACAAGGACGTAAAAAGGGATGAGTGAGTGAACATTGACCTAAATTGGTGCCTAAATTCGTAGCTGAATTGACCATCAACACACAGCGGTTTTCATTCAGGTCCGACTAACTTAAATAGTCTGGCAGGTAGCACGAAGTTTTGCAGGGGAACGAGGTCGCATCTGAAACTCTCAAAGCATTGTTCACCTCATGACTGCTTCAAAGTTGGACACCAGCTGGATCAGATCATCTGTCTGTCACAAAAAGCTTCAGTAGAAAAATCACGAGCATTTCAATTGGAGAAATTGTGACACAATGGGTCTTGAGAGTAAATCAAAGGCAAAGGAGTATTAATTCAAAAAAATGGCTCGGTCTGTCCGGACGCGCATAAACATTCCTGTTATGTCTCCGGTATACATGTACGTGCAGTTTTGAAATAGTCATGAGGTGAGCACTGTGCACTACACAGTGACATGTGAAAGTTTTAGCTACGACTTCGTTAGCTGCAAAACTTATTGCAAACTCCCTGACTAAGAAGCGAAAAGTCGGATTTATATGGTGTGAAACATAGATGTTCAGAGGGAGTTATCTGCAACGATTACGTAATATTGACTTGACTGGAAATTATATCGAGCTCGTTGACGACAATCGAAAATCGAGCTCAAATAAATCGACAGCACTTATAACAGTCGGAAGTCGTCGTAAATGAGTTAATGGCTTTGAGCTAATTAGACATAAATGAGTTGATTACACCACAATGAATATCGAAACACAAGCGCAGGGGATATAGATCGATTGACGATTGCGCATGTAAGTCATTGAGAGACTTGTAAGGCTTGAGAGCACGTGCTTGATGGTTGTTACTGAGGTAGCGATAGTTTGGTCTGGTTACTTGGTGTCAGGGTTTGGTTCCTGTTGGGCTCTTGGCCCCTACGAGCTAGTGCTTATGACTGGGGGAGACATCTCTGTAACTGGCAATATGTCCCTAAGGCGCCCGAGTCAGCGCTAGTGATCACGTCCCTTATAATGTCGAGGATTGCTGGCAGGGTTTCTTTCGTTGATATGAAAGTCAGCATGACACAGGCGCAAATGAACCGGGGCTAAGGAGCTTGATGGGGACCTTCCCATAAGAGCAGCTATGTCCCTTGTCGGCTTAATGGAGTGTCCCTGCATGTCTGCATCCATTTTAACATCAGGGCCTCTAAGGGTAGTGCTAAGTGGATTGGACTAGATTGTTGCTACTCTGGTTCCCACCTTCGGTGCATCTCTTTTCCACCTTCGGGTATGTCTTTTACCACCACAGTGAATATCAAAATACAAGCGCGATATAGATCGATTGACGATTGCGCATGTACGTGGCAACTGGCGAAGGAAATCTGCAGAGCACATGATAATAATAAAACGCAAGCAACTAATAAAAATGAAACATCAAGCAAAGAGAAAAAAGAACGAATGAAAGTCATAATAATGTGGTAAAATTGATAATTGTCTTTCTGGATGCTCAAGTCGTCCCATGTACCGGTATGTACAATACACTTTACTTCTTCTGAGCCGTCCTAGAATCCGATAGGAGGATCTACATGTAGAAAATTTTGCTGGGACACACAAATTTTGCTGTCAATCACATGTCATGCAATTGCGTTCGATACTTTCTCGAGGCAACGGGAATTTCCACAAATCGCCCAGCGGAGGACGTGATCTCCATTCTTTCTCTTTTTCACTTTACTTGCTATTACTCACATTTGTTATTAAGGATTGTCTTTTGCCGATTTCTTTTAACAGTTGCCGAGTAGATGCGTAAAAGACCTATACGTATATGACAATTGTGTAATAGCCTACTAATAACGCAGTCCCTTCTGTGTTGCATCTATGCCAAATTCAGTCATGAGTAGAATCGGCGAAAGTACTCCATCTCATCAATGATTACATTGGTGCTGTTTTTTCAATTTTCAATGACTTTTCTGTTTTTACTTTATTAGCACAAGTAGCTGATGCAACGCAAGATCAAGCAGATAACTTGTATAAAAATGCATGCAGTATTTCAAATGAAGTAATCAGTGTACATGATGAGAAGAAAAACAGATAATTCGATATCAAATTCATTTATATCAAGTCAATGGCACATTAGCGATATTCTGTATACTGAATCGGTTTCATTTTCGTTGATAAAAATTTGTGAACATGAGGCCAAATTTCATTAGAGAAGTTCCCTTTGAATTCAACTAGTTTCTCTTTCTCGGTGTAATGGTCGATGAGTGGCTGCGTAAGCTCCTGGTACACCTACAAAAGAGGAAATAGAAGACAATATTAAATAAATTAACAGTCAGTGCGAGGATTAATTTACAATGAGAAATACCTCACAAATATGCGACTGACAAATTAATAATAATAGCTACATATTTGCTGGAAATCATAGAGTGATATAAGAAGAGTGAAAATATTAGCAAAAAGCAAATGACAGATCTTTCAGGGATAACGAGATACATAGAAAATTATGTGGGAGCTACGAAAGTGTCACCAAATGTCATTGCGCTAAAAATAAAAATAAATTTAAGATTTAAAGTCATTTACAGTTTTGACATTGACATCTGTTTTAATTTATCGCTCTTTTACTTAATTACATCAATAGTGAAGAAATTAACGCGATGCATACGTGGTGTGATCCAAAATGTCCCGGACTAACCTACTTGCAGATAACCTGTGATAACGAATACTACTTCAGATGTAAATTTAGGTCTTTAAGGCATGAGAAATATGGTCGCCGAAATTTTTCCGGTCAGTTTTCTATTTTTAAAAAATATTTTTACATTTTAACATGAATTTCTGTATTTTCTGAATTGATCGAGATCCGATTTGTCTTATTGTTATAGTTAGATTGATTTTGATTTGTACCTTATTTGACGGATATCTTTGCCATGAATATTGCACGTCTTTTGTTAATTGCTTCATGTGTTACGATATCAATCAGTGAAGTTCATTCAGCACGCATTCATTAAGAAATCCGTGTCAACGATGGTTCTTTGTTCTATCAGTTTTCATGATGGATGTGACAAGCGTGTCTTCAGTCGAATATCGCAGTGTGATACGATACCTCCTGATCCGCGGCTTCGCTAATGGTGACATTCTAAAGGAATTAAGCCTGGCATATGGAAGCAAAGTTCCATCGAGAACTACTGCTTATTTCTGGATAAGCGAATTTAAACGCGGGAAGACAATCTGTGGTGCTAGATTTTTCAACTGTTGGTCGGCCGCAGGAGATTCCGGAAGAGAAATCGAGTCAGTGCGATGAAGTGAAGTACAGCACACAGAAGGATAACCATCCGTGAGTTGTCAAGAGAGTTGCGAATCAGTTATTACTCCTGTCATGACATCAACGAAAGACTTGGATATCGCAAACTGGCATCACGTTTCGTACCGAAGTTTCTGTCACCTGAAATGAAGGAGAACAGACTTCTGGCGGCACAGTCAAATTTGGATCTCCTCGAAATGCACGGAGATCAGTTTCTGAACTGCATCCTTACAGAGGATGAAACACCTTTAAGTTTGTATCTGCCTCAAAGTAAGCGAGAATCTGCAGAGTGGCGAAAATCAGGCGAGTCTGCCCCTTTGAAATGCGTTCGAAAATGCGATCCGGAACACATCGCCGTGCCGTTGATGCTGAATCCAACGGTCTTTTGGAACTTTCGGATAAAGGAGTTGACTTTGCGAATCAAGGAGTAAGAATCCAATAGCGAATATTATTCCAATCTGAAGCGAGGAAGAAAATAAGAAAGCCACGAAACATTCCCCTCTACTTGCTTCATGACAATGCTCCGATTCACACCTCGCAGGAGACAACCAATGCCTTAACGAGAAACGGATTTCAACTATTGAGCCATCCTCCTTATTCACCTGACTTGGCCCCAAGTGACTTCTATCTGTTTAGATTCCTCAAAAAGCATCTTCGTGGACACCATTTTGAATCGCCAGTTGAACTGCGGGATGCAGTTACTGAGTTTTTTGATTCTTTGACACCGGAATTTTTTCATAAAGCTTTTTGTGAATTGAGACTTCGTTGGCAAAAAGTGACGAATGCTAACGGCTCATACATTGAAAAGTAAACTGTTTTCTGGAACAAAACATTTGTTTTTCCGTTAATTATTAGTCAGGTTATTAGTGATAGCTTAACTGTCAAGTTAATCTAAATATATTAATTCTAAATCGCTAGAATTTATAGGAAAATCTTGAAATTCAGACAAAAATGTTTGAAAATTTTGAAAAAATAGAAAACTGACCGGAAAAATTTCGGCGACCATATTTCTCATGCCTTAAAGACCTAAATTTACATCTGAAGTAGTATTCGTTATCACAGGTTATCTGCAAGTAGGTTAGTCCGGGACATTTTGGATCACACCACGTATGGTCGGAGTTCGAGATAAGAATTCTAATTGGGTTGCCACGACCAGACTGGCTTGTGGGAAATTTGGAAGATTGTGCGGAAGGAAGATGGGTTGAGACATGCCATCTTGTACAATAATTTAAGTAGGAATATTAATTTGTGCCGAAATCTCCACAAGGATTAGGAGATGAGACGAATGTTTCTATAGTTCCTAAAGTCTCTATAGTTCAGACCATTTAGATTTGAGAAGAAACGTGTACAACACTTTTGTGCATTTTCAATTTGATTGACTGAGCCTCTAAAAAGGACAACAAAGTACTTTCAAATTCCACGGACATCTCATTGGTCCGGATATGCGATTAAAATTAAGTCCTGTTTTTATGATCACAGCTTAGCGGATTCGGTCGAAGATGTCACACCGTCTTTTGTGATGCAAAGAAGCTTCACAGAAGTTGTGCCTCATGGAAAAATCTCACAATTTCATTAGCAGAGCTTTTCTTCCTATAACGGGATTACAGGAGCATTTTCCACAATAAGCTGTGAAATCTCCTGTAATTGCATGAGCAAGGGCGACACTAATGAAATTGCAGGAGTATTTCCCTGAAATTTCATGAGCAAGGGCGACACTAATGAAATTGCAGGAGTGTTTCCCTGAAATTTCATGAGCAATTGCGCCATTAATAAATTTTCTTGCGCACTTTTTCAGACATGGATGGACCTGGACGTAACCTAGGAATTTTGTTTCACAAAATGTGTTTAACGTTAGCTTTTCAGAATCAGTTAGTGCCCTCCTCCCCATCATTCATATTTCACATATTTATTATCAAAAAATGTAGTAGGCTCTTTTCTAATCCCCCGCCAGCGCTTTAACGTGTATTGTTACCCACCTAGTGTGTAGATCTCTTTGCTATAATGATTGACATACATATTACGGACCAGGAATTTTCTACCTTAGGAATGGATGGCTATGCATGTTGGATTCAAGATCCTCAAGTCTACGAGGACGCAAGCTAGCTATGATGCCATGCTTGGACTCTTGGTCCTGTCATGATGATTAAAAAAATCCCATTATGAATCAGCTTCTTTTTACACCATGTGTGAGGCAACAGATGATGACAGATGCCACTCAAATTGCATAATTAACAGACAAGAACAGTTCGATCAGGCAACTTGTTGAATTTAGTCCTCATTCAAAGTGAAATTCAATGATGTTCTCATTTCCTTTGAATACCACTCTAGCCTTCTTTTCTGCAGGTCCATGAATTGCTACGTTTCTGACAAATTTCTGACAAATTTCTACGGATGATGTGCGAATTTCATCATGACTTCAATTGTTGTGCGTGATTTTCTGAATGAAACTGTTGCAGGACGCCTCTGCTGACGATTGCAGGTCATTTTGGTGCAATGACTTGTATAAGCATTGGTTTAGTTTATACATCTCGTCATCACTGCATCTTTTTCTTATGTAGGAATCGATACTGCCTGCATTTTTGTGGCCAGTGATTTTGCATATTTGTTCCTTTGTAAATCCTTGATCATGGAGTTGGTTGATAACAGTTGCTCTCACGCAATGATTGGAATAGGTCCTTGATAGTCCAGATTGTGTGGATATATTGTTCATCATTTTCCCAAGGGCATTTTTGCCAAGAACCAGCTTGGGATGATACCAGGCTCCACTGCATCCGACCACTTCGTCAGATTTTGGCCTTGGCCAAAAGTTTCCTTGATCGGCAGAAGTGACACATATAGTCGAAATGCTGCGACTGGGCAATGCTTCTCATTATCTTCTCTTTCTTTACATTTTTGCCTTCTTTAGATCCCTCGTACTCCTTACACGACAAGGATGCTTTCACATTTTTTGACAGTTGTGTTTCATTTTTTCGGATGTATTTTCTCCCACTTGAATCTGTCTCCTCTGTTACAAATGTGTGTACATTGAGGTATCGCATGTTCTCTCGTCCTCTCATTCCGAAGTTGTACTCAATATTATACCAAATTTCTTGTTGCAAGCGTGTTGGTGTTGAGCGATCGAAATATGATGACAAAATACTCAAATCCTTGGGCTCAATTTCGATCGTCTGCTTCCGCGGCTCCGCTCCACTTCGCAGATACTGTCCCTTCTTGTGACTTCTGAACTTAGTTGAGAAAATTCTTCAATTGGTATTTCAGGATAGTGGCACGAGTTTTGCTCCAATGTCTTCATTGATGTGTCTGCTGTTAATTGGTTCAATTCAGCAGTGCTCAAGCCAGATACCAATCCATTTGGAACAAAGTCAAATTGATCATGTCAAGAATGATTCTCATCGTTAAATGAATATTCACTTGGTTGTGTCGACATAATTGGTAGTGACCGCTTTCAAACTTCAATGGTTAGTCAAAGTGATGGTTCACGAAGATAAGTTTGAATTGTTATCTATGTATACATAGCATTCGATGAGTCCACTGTGATCATCAATTTGCATTACAGAATTAGAAAATGCATGGACATTGGTCATGGACATAGATCCTTATATAATGATTTGAGGAGCTACACATTTCTATTGTCCCCGGTCCGTAATGAGATTACGGACCGCTGACATGTTTAACACATAGTGCCTTTTCATGAAGCCATGCCATTACGGACCGCTGATCATAGAGAAGTGAGACTGTAAATGAGGTGGGTAACAATAGCAAAATGGACCTAGATGTCGGTCCGTATTGCCACATTGCATTACATAAATCGCAAGAAATCGAATGGGATCATCATAGCACTAGTAACATGAGTATCATAGATATTGGGAAACTCATGCTGAGGCCTATGATGACGCATATGTAACGTCATAAACTGCGCACGAGTGGACTAACTGTCAGGGGGAAAGTGATGCAGGAATCCGGGAGCTACTGACACTTTATCAAATTATCGAAGTTGATGTTCTGAACTCAATCATGTTTCACATTTCATGGCATTCTGATAAGCAGTTTCTTTTCTACAAAAGAAAATGTACGAAAATACCAAGTGTTTCACAATCCATAGATATTTCTTGAAGTTTACCATTGGATTCCAATGGGAATCTTTTAACCTTAAATATAACCGAAAGCGACTGGCTGTGACACTCAAGAATTTGATTTTTGTATTCAGCGTTTCAAGATCTACAAATCCACGCTATTAAGCCCTTTGTGCGCGAATTTAGGAAGAAAGCGTCAGTAGCTCCCGTCCTATATTGTAAGTGTCATCGAAGTGATTCACTTTGCACTTGTCGTCGTAGGCCATTTGGTGCTTATTATCAATAGAATAAAGGTATTATACAATACATGCTTGCCGGATTGAAGTAGTGGCCATCTGATGGTCCTGAAGATCTCATAACGAGAGAACTACCTACTGGCGAGGGGAAGCTAGAAAAGATCCAAGATGTTTAACATGTAAAGTAAAGTGAAGCAGAACAAGGACATTTTTCCTTACATTTAGCCGTTGAAGAACAGTTTCCGGCTTGTCATCTTCTCGCTGTATCAGAGGCTCTCCGGTAACGTCATCTTTCCCAGGTTCCTTCGGAGGATTGAACTCTAAGTTATAAATTCGTCCACTGCCAGGATGAATCCACCTGCTCGCCAAACGATCTACTATCACCTACAAAAGGAATGTAACATATATTCAAGCACCAAAAACTTGAGGGAAGAGGAGGAGCCTATACATCAAAAGGCATCCATCAGCAGAGGATAAAAAGAAAGAAATGATAAATGATAAAAAGATGGGGACTGCGAAGCTAATTAACTTAGGAAAAACGTGTATTATACAAAACTAGAATAACATCAGACACCGGTAAGAAAAAGTTAGCTATAAAATCAAGGCAAAAGCTACAAGGAAGAAAGAGTATATCAACAATGGTATTTTTTGACATGACACAAGTCGCGTGTGTCCTTCAACGTCATTCTGCTTCTAGTTCTAGTGAACGGTTTTAACCTACGCAAGTTTCACAACACGGAAACATAAGCAAAGTGAGGATGAACATATGAACTACATTTAGGTGTTCATTAATCGGGAAAATCGGAAATCGTATACTCGTACAAAAACAGTGACTGTCACAATGCTATACAATAACTGTTTTTGCAATTCTTACTATTGTCGTATCTTTATCAAATCTGTGATAGGCCTAATAAGCAGTTTATATCATTCGAAGCCAATGAGTCGCAACTTATTGTGCAGATGAAGCAATTCGGTCACGAAATAATCATAAATATCAATCAGATCAGCCATGCTACCAATGAATGTTACTACGCAACCGAAATGGCATGCAGCTGCCGCGGACTCTTCTCGACCTAAACAAATCTGTCTTGGTGTCACAACAGCGCACCGGCCACTGCCTAATTCTGCTCGTCTTCCTCCATTGAACAAGCAGTGGATCCAATCCCACATGCCGTGCACGAATATCGACGAAAGTCAGTGTTTAACACTACTGCGACCCCGACATGACCATGCTGGTAGACAATAAGTGGACAGTGCGGGACTCTCGCGACCCCGTATATGAGGATCAGCAAAATACGTCGTCCAGCCAAAAATAAAAAAAAATAGTATTCATCAAATCAGTAAATCAGTCAATATAAAGCGCACGACAGACTACATAAAGGCAAACTTTGATACGAAAAATATTGAGATACAATACTCAATTATGGAAGACGAAACTTTTTCTTGCATCTTCCAATCAGGAATTCAGATTTTTCTGCAACTAATGTCCGCCAAGTTGATTTGACTGCACTTCACACGTATGAAACTTGATACTATATCTTTCCTTTTGGATTTGTTTCTTCATTGTACAATGTACATATACATAATATACTTGATCTAAAAGAAACAATGGAGAGTTAAGTATAGTGAAACAGGAGCTCGAGAAAATAACGGATTCTCAAAAAAAATCAATGGGAGATCAATAGATCGTGCACTTATGTCGATCATGGCTTAAAAATCTGAAAGTAGTTCCTAAATCTGCACACTGGAATGATAGTATATCAGCAGATGTGAAGATCAATTTATCTTGAAGGGCTATTGTGAACAATTGTGAACCCGAAACTGAAATAGCTTTTCAGCAATACAGAATGTATTTTTCATTATTTAAGCGTTAAATAGCTCACAGTGTATAATGCTCTCAAATTCAGAATCTGCATTCGAGCCGAAATGCTATCTCCACATATTCGTCCAGATATCCCAAAAAAATTGAAAAAAGTATTATTCATCTTTTGAATCGACGTCTAAAATATTTCCACATAACTTTCACTTAGAGGTGCACTCGGCTCGTTCAGACGAGCCGTGAGCCGACGTACTTTGGAAATATTCAGGCCGAGCTGAGCGAGTAGCAGAGCAGAACCGATCAGCCGAAGTAATCTTGGGTAACACACGGCTAAAAATTATTTAACCTTTCAGGTATACCGTAGGCCGGCCTACACATAGTGCGTACGTTCGCAAATAATAGATTATTGAGCATTTGCTGCACATAGAAATGAGTGCATTGTCAATAAATTATCGAGGAAACATTCATTTATATTTGTCATTACAGTCTTGATTCAACTAACAGCAGTATTATAATTTTCTGAAAAGGCTTATTTGTATGGATGCAATTCTAAAACATTGTTTTGCTGCCAATTAGGCTTTCATTTCTTGCTACGCCAAACTACTTTTTGCTTACCGCTTTCTGTAACAATCATAAGCATCCATTGAAGAATAAAATTTCGTGTAAGGCTAATCGTAGCACAGGTGGCTTTTCAAGAAAAGGCTCCAGGATAATAGTCGTTGATGAGTTCTGAAGAGTCTCTATAGCCTATCACGCTATTACAATGCATTCCATCAACATTAGCATGAATGCCAAAACTTGCATTATTGAGTTCAGGCAAATGAAGATGGCTTAGACGCTGCTTATATCTTACTAACTGATACTAATATAAAGGTGTAGACATACACCATAGCCACAATTGTCCATTATAATCGTGTAATAAGGGAATGAAAAAAATTGAAATTTTAACGTCACTATTCCTTTACATAAGGCTTTGACGGTACTGACATATTCAGAGCTTAGACTGAGCGTTGTGAGAATATCGGTCCGGATGACAATCAAAGGCATAAAGGTAACTCCCCTTTATTTTAAAGTCGAATCTCTATTAGATGCAAAGAGTACAAAAAGACAGTACTTCGATGTCCCGCGTTTTCAAAGATCGATAGAACTAGGTGGTCGTCAGTCTGGACTTCCAATCACAATATTTTTAGCCAAGCCGAGCTTGGTTCGGTTCAAGCTGTGGCTTGGCTCGACTGGCACATCTCTACATACATTTCGTTGTGTTGATTCTCAGAGGCAGTTATTGGCGGATTGCATGTGTGAGGCATATTGTCGTTGTGCTGAACACACACAAACATGCATGCTATGAAAAGATGCAGTAGTTGATGAGAATTGGGAACAATTCGGGTCCACGATTGCTGACAATAGCCTATTGTAGTTCCGAAACCAATATTAGTCAGTAGTACTTTTTGATTATGCAAATTATGATGCACCATCTCAAATGCTTCCTCAAATTATTGAGAAATTATGATCAACATCAACAAGAAAATACTGAATAGCTTTGAATGAATTTACTACATCATGTAACGTATTATACAGTATAATGTCTTAATCGAAGATCTGCAATACATGAGAAATTATCGAAGCTCACCTTGAAAGGAACATTCAAGTTGAGGACATTATCAATTTTATGAACAGCTTCCAGTTTCACTGCTTGACCTTTAGTACGGGGAAAGCCATCCAACAGCCAACTCTGCGTCGAGGGAATTGTTGCGAGGTCAGAAAGCACCAATTCAACCATCAAATCGTCGGGTACCAATTGCCCACGAGCGATTGTATCTTTTACCTTCAGACCATATTCTGTCTTCTCTATCATGTGTCGTCGTAGCAAATCACCACTAGCAAGATGACGGAGAGGAAAATCTTTCACTATCCTCTCCGAAATAGTTCCCTTACCAGAACCAGGTGGACCGAAAATAAGAAAGCGCAGCACTTTGGAAGCCATTGGCGTGTCTGTTATAGACAGGAAGCTAGAAAAACGGAAGAGCAACAGTGAATTGTGATTGTAAAATGAATGAAAAATGTCATGAATGTGAGAACAGTAAATGGAAATTACTAACTGGAAATCAGTCTTAATGCATGGGTATACAGGACCTGCGGCAGGCCTACTGTGAGATCGTGTAATTAATTTTTAATTTTTAGTTAATGCCTGGGGGAGGGCAAGCTCGTGCTCCGAAAAGTACAGTGCACTCACCAGCGGAAATTTATAAAACGACGACAACTAAAAGCCATGAACTATTGACATTCCACATCGTCTGAGCAAGTAAAACAATAGAACTGCAGTGGGAAAATTGATAAGTGACATGAAACAAAAAAAACTTAACAATATTAGATGACAAATAACAACGGGTGACGTGCACAAAAACTGAGGTAAACTCATGGTGTTCGAATTCAAACGACAAAGCACGCAAATTCAGTTCCTAGCTATCGTTGAAACTGCAACAACGCCAGAGAAGACCGGTCGAAAATGTAAATCCACGTAGAGCTTCCGGCTCGGATGGTATGGAGTACCTTTCCTTTTTTTGACTGAAATTTGCATCTTTTTATCATTGCCTCTGACGTATATTTTCAACGAATGCTTGGTAGTGGCTAATTTGCCTTCAATATGGAAAATGGCGGACATTACACCCATACCAAAGACTAAAGTTCCTTGTTTGTCCTCTCTTCGTCCAATTTCGTTGCTCTCATTGCCATCTCGATCATTGGAGCGTGAAATTTTGAAGATTTATAGAAATTAATTTTCTATTAGAATTGATTCCACCCAATTTGTACCTCGTAGTAAGAGACATGTGAATTGATTACTTTGTTGATTACATTATTAATTTGTTGAATTATGTAAGCTTTACATTGGCAGACTCTACAAAGATTGGTTATCATATGCTGGCAATTGACCTTGAAAAAAGGGTTCGATACCTTGCCGCATAACATGGTCATCAATAAAAATATTGAAAGATGGATTTCACCTAGTTGTCGTCAATTTTATCCAAAATTACTTAAGTGGGAGATGCCACCGGACTCGATGGAAAATGTCTCACACTGATGCTTTGCCTTTGACTTGTGGAGTGCCACAGGGGTCGTCAATTGCGCCTCTCGTGTTTACATACTGTATATCAGATTTACAAGCCAATAGTGCTCATTTAACTAAATACGCGAATGATTTGACGATAGCATGTCCTATACGATCTGGTGACGATGAAAGCCTTCTTACTATGGAGTATTCAAATATTTCTAAATGGACTACCGAGAATAAAATGAAAATTAAAGTGGACAAATGTAAACAGATGCTTTTGACCGAAGACGTGACTTGGACTTTTCGAAGTGGGAACTTCATGATGTTGATATACTCAAAATCATAACAAACTTCGCGGCGTGACTATTTCTGCAATTCCCAATTGGACGTTTCATATCGAACAAATTTGTAGACTAAGAGCGTCCAAAATATATATTGTCTACCGATTGAAGAGTTTTCTTCTAAAGCATAATCTAATTTATATACACTACGCCTGCATTAGAAGCATTCTCAAGTACTGTGCTCCAATATTTTCAAACATTGAAGTTTTTCAAGAAAACATGTTGGAGGCAATTCAAAAAAGATGTCACAGAATAATTTGCGGCTAATCAAGCAGTAAATGTCTTTTCTCTGTACCCCTACAGCACCGACGACTTGTGCTAGGATACAAACTTTTCAAACAGATGACTGAAAATCCTTCACACCCCCTGAATCACATAACAGCCTGATGTACTCAGGAAAGTTCCGTCTTCCTTTATCTGACAAGGATATGACGAGAAATTTCCTCATCTATACCATGTCCAAGCTAGCGAATAGTGGCTTCAATGTGTAACTTTTGCCATTCATATTTTTGCTACATTATTTTACTTGTAACTTACACGATTTAGTCTGTATGAAATTCGTCCCCACGATTCTCATTAATGGGGATTTCGTAAATAAACGATTGTTATTTTTTATAAGAATCAAGCGATTATATCATGAATGCATATCTGCCTATGCATATCCGAACGATCTTCTCAATAAATAATAGACAACAAGTCGTAAATTTAGCTAAATATAATTTAAGTTAATTTAATTAAATAATTGGGCTCGTGATGCAAAAAGATATATACTAAAATAAAATAATATCCCGAACCTTACACATACTTGATAAACCATTGATGCATGCACACAAATGCCTTTGATGGCTCATACACGAACGTATATTCTCTCCTTCCATTTTATGAGCTTGATTTGCCTTGCCTAGTTACTCCTCCACGGTGATGTAAAAGGAGACTTCACAAACTTTTGCAAGTAACTGAATCTGCAATCTTTTTCCATTTTCTTTTTTAGAATGAGTCTTTTCAATTACATGGTAACAAACTTCCTTTGTATTTTTAAATTTTGAAGTGAACTGGGATACATGAATAAGATACACAAATTGATGAATAGATAAAAGACATTTGAGTTTTATTAAGTTGGTCTTCGTCCTGTCTGATCATAATTTCGTCTGGCGAAAGAGGATCTAAATACACAAAAAACTGGCAACTATTTTTAGTGACTTGAGGAAAAATAATGATCAAATAGTGAACAATGGTGACAAGTCCTAAGCAGCAACCAGTTGACAACCCTGTTAGTCCGTCAGCCAGAACTAAACGGAACGAGGCCGACTTTCACAAGATGATGCACTGCACACCCTATGGCCGCTGAAGTCTGAGCGTCTGCCAAGTTCTGCTCAGTTCCTATTACTTATCAGACAGAATTAAATATAACACACGTGAACCCAATGGGAAGCAGATTGAAGTTTTCGGTAGAAATGAGATTCCAATGCTTCTCTGATCAATCGAAAAAAACTATAGGTATAGAGCCATAATTTTCGGCATGAAATGCCTTCAGGTCATTTGCTATCATGTTCATGTATCTTTGCCTATGAAGCTAAGCATATTTAGATATCTGAACATACGCATGTGGCTTTCCGCGGAATAAATTTCAAAATATCCGGAACTGCTAACTAGGGATGAACTACATATTGGATTTGGAGATTTGAAATTCACATTATTATTATGATAGATGGATTTTGAAATTTAATATTTATATTATGTATAAGCATTGCATGAATATTTTAGCTGCACTATTAAAGGTCTTCGAAGCGCTGGGCAACTCCAAAGTCTTTTTATTCCGCGGAAAACCAGAGGTCAGATATTCAACTTATCCGGAAATGGCCACAAAATCGCTTAAGCGACCATAAGTATGTTTACTTTTGACTGGCCTCCTAACAGCCAATTTTAGCCACATTTAATCAAATATCTCGCATTCCTCAACGATCAAAAACATGATGGTTCTACGCTTCGTACTTCTCAATGAATCGGAGAGCACATTGAAAGTTCATCATCACTGAATTCCACAATGCAAAACAACTTACAGATAGATTATTGTAATGATTGCACCAGCAAATATCTTTACCTGCAAAAGAAAAATTATCTTTCAAATATTAGCCTAACCCATAAATGGATAAAATCTTTGCTAAACATGAATCTTGTAATGGACAATTCCAGAAGATCTGAACGTCTCACCAAGAACGGAAAATTGAATGAAGCGATGGATAAATGTCGCTAAACCTTGCGTGCGACCCTCGATGTGCGATCTTCGAAAGATGTTTGGTCTGAAGGTCTTAAATGCCGAGTTACGGCAAATTCATTTTTCGTGCAACTCCCAAGTGCAAGTGGCCGCGGAGAGTGATCAATCTCGTGATACCAGGTCCAAAGAGTTTGTTTTATCATGTTTGCATTTCAATGTTTAATTATCGTGATAACAACAACTGCTATCCGGCTTTAAAACGAAGAATCAAAACCCATATTACAACGAAATATTGTGATAACAATGGCAAACTTCAGATTCGCTTCAAGACCTCAAAAAGTGGCACATTCGTGCCTAATAGGGACACTGCATTTGACGAGCATTGTATAAGAGAACCAACGGAATCACTTTGAAAATGAGAGCTATGACCACACGTCAGTTGTTATCAATGCTATTATTTCTAAAGGTTTCTAAACATGTTGAAATCAGACCATAAAAGCAATTAGCTATTGAAATATTCGCGACCTTTCTTCCCAAACCAAATTTTCCATGTATCAAAACCATAGAATTAGATTGTTTAATCGTATCACTGTGCTAGAAGTGCAAACTGATTCAAAACGATGGCATATGTAGGAGCTTAGTAAGTGGGCAAAAAGAAATTTTCAATATCTTGCAGAGATAGAAAAAATAGTCGTGCGTCGCTTGCACATTGCTGTGAATTCCTTCAAAATGCTCCGATCGCCACGATTCCTTCAGATTCGAAGAATTCAGATCGCAGCGCAAAAGTTTTCTCGATAATGTTGGGCCCTCCGATCATTATTAGAAAAGTTAACAGGCGCACGAGAAAACGTTCACAAACTTCTGTATAGAACTTCACATCGACTGTGTCTCTTTGCCCTGTGATCCGGTTGATAAGTCACTGAAGCTTCGCACAATAATTGGCGTGCTTAATGTTGAACTGGCTGCTCATTGTTCGATTGCTATGGGATTATGTCAGCAGATTGTGCCATTTCATTATAGCGTTACATATTCCAATGTTTCCTTTCCAGTCAAACAGAAGAAGAGACGACCTGTCTAATTCTGTGGTCGAAACATTTCATCCATCTGACGCTTCTCGAAGATCCTTAAAGATTATGAAAAAGTCCTGAACATATGTTTCCAAATTGAAGCTGCATTCAAAAGATTGAAAAATGGTACACTCCTGTTTGAGGATGCGACACGAAGTGAATGGTGTACAGATTATGGCTGCAAAGTCCCATGCATAGCAATGTAATGTTCCACGTCTACGTTCATAAGGGGGTTTATCTGTCATAGGAAGCTAAAATGTCCTTCAAACTGCGCTTTTTGCATAACTGATTTAGAGATCGATTTCATTGCAATGTATATTCACATATAACGGTTGATGGCCATTTAGCAGGCAACTAATATCGTGGCTATCAGTATCAATTAGTGATTTTTTATTATGGCATATTTTGAAATTAGATACTTGACGCAACGAAGTCAGATAAAGCCGTCTAGAGATCAGGATGTTAACATTTAAACCATGTTTCATAAAAAGTACAAAAAAGTTCTACCGTAATCAGTGATCACACCAACTGGTACATCCGTGATTCTTGCGTCGTGTTCTTATTTATCAGAGGATGATTTGACCATGCGAATGTTTCTGCATTGCCACAAAATAACCAGAAGTCGGATAGACAGGGCTTTACCGAAGAAGGCAAACTATCGCAAATCTCTTATCTTAACCTGATATGGATGTGAGGCAGCGGCGAAAAACCAATGAGGCAATACACAGGCTTTCGGGAAGCTGAAGCTCGCTACACAGATAACCCTTCTTCAACGGTGGTTGCTATCTGCGACAACATTCAGTCTCTCAAGGAAGTCAAGTCTTCAGTTTCTTTTCGACAACGCTCCAGTCCACACATCCGAATTGTGCAACACGGTAGAGATAGATTGTCGGCTATTACATCATTCACAATTCACAGAACTCTGTCCATCCGACTCCGAATTATAAATGACACCGGTAATGGCGACTATTAATATGTCTACGTATGGAAATATGAGAAAATGCTTTACGCAAAAGTGGGGTTACGTACAGCGAGGCATTACTGTATGAACATGATGGTGACATGCAGTTGTTCAAAATTTGGCGACCTTCGATGAACAAGAGTAAACATCTCTTCACGCAAAATAATTTTCTTATTGCTTCCATTTTCTCACTTCAGTATACTGCTTTAAGTCTCATAAGTATCAAGCAGCACATTGTCTTTCATCTCCTTCTGGCATAGATGACATGCTGAAACCCTGATTTAAGGTCATCGATGTGACTTTTGGCCATCTTTAAGTTGCTTGTGATTCATTCTGGTAACTAGTCAAGCCTTCTAATTGCAGTCCATGGCAAAATTACCACACTGCGTACTATCTTCGTGTTCGATTCAAGATATTTACTCGTACATCTAGAAATACATCCTAGGAGGTTTTCGAGGCTTAATCACAGGACCAAAAGATATTGTAGCTAAGGACTGAATCATTGTGTTGCGAACGCCACTTTAAACTATGTAGAAAGGCAGTGATCGGGGTTGTTAAAAATTAATTGCAACTAATTGATTGACTAATTTGTGTTGTCATGCGGATGGCATTTAATTGATTGATTTTCTTACAATGCCGTCGACACTCATCATTGTAGGACAAACATTGCATCATCAGTGACTTATTTAGAGAGACTAAGCTTACTAAACTATCTTATTCACAAACTAATCATCTTCAGGATTCTAATCAGGAACTATTTAGTGCATAACATGTTCAGCATCTCTATGTTACTTAGTACCGCTATCTTACTGCGTGTCTGGTCTATGTCTCTATGGTGGTCTCCGTGGCACAGTGGTTAAGTGCTTGGCCTAGCGATCTTTTGATCCAGAGGTCGAGCCCCGAAACTGTCATTGGAAGTCGGCAGGAAGGGCATCCGAACTATAAGTACTACAACGCTCCGGAAAAGTCTGACTATGTCAACACCGTCCAAGCCCCCAGTATGGGGGAGTAGTGACGTCAAACTATCATGCTACAAAACTAATATGGCATCTTTAAACGCCGTTATAGGCACGTGTCATTATTCATTCACTTGTTTCAACAATTATTATCACTATAATTATGAAGTATGAACTTAATTCTGTAATAAAATTTGTCAATATTCATATACAATGTAGCTACTTGTATTTCGTGTAAGGGTTCAACTCAAGTCACTGTCCAAATTAATAATGGGCCATTATACGACTCGCAAAGTTTGTAAGAACTTGTAGCCTAATTCGCTACACTGAGATTACAGAAAGAAAAAGTCAAAATCAAGAATTAGTCTATTCAAATGGCGATGATAAATAAATACATTGAATTGATTGTTCCTGTTGCAATTAAAACTAACTGATTGCTTGCTCAAATTTTATTGCAATTAATTTTTGATAACCCCCTCGGCAGTGCGACGATCTAAATCACTCAGTCCCCATGAAGTGTTGGCAAGAGATCAAGAGGAAAGTGAAATATGACTGGTAATCAGAGATATGGAGCCACAGCAACTTTCACAGAGTCACGAGGTTCGGCAAAATTGTTCCAGCCGAGAACATGTCAGTCAAAAATTTCAAGTCGAGTTCGAGTCTGAATCCCACACATAAGATTACAACATAAACTTATTCCTATAAAGTTATTCAAAACACTAGACTGCTGGAGTGCAATTAGGTCTCTAAATACAAGTATTTCAAGAATTATAATGAAAATTTATAATTAGAAGCATATATCATAGAAGTATAAACAATACTGGTGCAACTGCAAACAGTAAATGTAACTAAGGCGTATAATAACTTCATCACGTTGAATTATCCCTTGCTTCATAAAATACAAGATATACTATTTGGACGCACTTTATATCATCAAAATTTGAAACAGATTTCACCAATCCGATTTTTGCTATCAGTCATTCATGAATGAACAGATTTTAGAATCTTAAAGTTTTGATAATAAAAAGTGCGTCAAAACGATTTAACATGTACCGGTATCTCTAGGCATTTTTCGCCAAAATATTGTGTCTGAAGACTTATCTCCGGCATAAAATTATTCATGAGGAGAGATTTACTTTCACATCTTTACCTCTAATTCGAACGGATATTCGAATGGCTTGCCACTTCTTTTGCCCAAGATTAATCTGAATACTTATTTAATGTTCATTTGGCCTACGACAAGAATTATATTGTTCTTATAATAGATTTCTGTACTATGAAGACCTACTTGTACATGTATATAAAACTGCATGTCTGCAACATTATTTGTCTGCCGAAATTATCAATTACATGTAATGGAAATGCGGTTATATTTCTGTACTATCGTGACATTACATAAACAGAGCAAGTATTACAGACTCCTGCACATTAATAAGAAATCATAATTTGTGAAAGTTTCAACAACCATGTGTTCGATGAAAAAAGCCGGACTCTGCAAAAAATTCAAATTTTTAAATGCAATTTCAGTCTGAGTTCAGTCGAAAACTACTGTTTCGATGAATCCGGCACCTCAGTCAAACTGGTAACTGAAACCGGAGATACCGACTTTTTACTTTTCATTTAGGAAACATCATTGAAGTTGGGCGGGGAAACTGATTATGTAATCGGCAGGGTGTAGACTTGCCAATGGCTTGAAAGCAAAAAGAAACGCAGACCAAACGTTTTTACGCTGTTTACCGAAACCTGCAAATCGAATAATAAAAAAATTAATATGTAAAATACCACATGGGCCTCATTATGGAAATAGGGTACAATGCTTAATAACTTTGTATTAGACCCCATCGTTTATTGAATGAACTGAGAGAAACATGATCTGAGTGACAGTCATAATAATTAGCTCAGCTGACATAGTATAGAGGCCATTGACCTGTAATGTCAGAGCGTGACAAGTTACATGCCGGAGGATTGCTTTTTTATACTTCAAAAATGAAAGCTTAGCAAGTAATTGTTGCGGTGTTAAGGCTGCTGTGGGATTCCAAAATATGTAAATTTCATCAATTAAAGGACAACAATATTAAAGTTGGGTTAAATTCTTTAACATGATCTATCGAGCACAATATAGCATGTGGAGTGTTTTTTGGGTAAACAAATTGGCAATAGCGGCTAATAAACCTTATTTCAATAAATAAATTACCTTTAAAAATTTATTAACCTTATTTAAAAAAATATCATTTACTTGTTGTATATGTAAAAACTGACTGTAAAAGAAGCGCAAAATTGCAATGTCTGAAAAAAACCATTGTCTGAGTTGGTTAATATCACCTCGCGAGGTCAAAATATATAGGATGTAGAATGCGGATAATGCAAAACTGAAGGGAGAGCTCTTTTTCAGCTGTGTATGCACTCCAAAAGCTTCCTTACGTACGCAATTACAGACGGTTTAAAATATAACAATGTTGAATATACAATATAAAAAATTCATTTACTCCTATAATCAGTGGTCGGATTTCGAAATTTCGCGTATCGGCTCTGATTTCGCGTATAGGTCTGATTTCGCGTATTAGCGCTGATTTCGCGTATCAGCACTGATTTCGTTTACTTTTGTTTTATGTACCCTACGAGAAAGTATATATTTATGTGGTAACACAAGTTTACGTACTATAAGTTTACAGGAACAAGTCCACTTACAGCGAACAAAAATAGATGATAGAGAGAATTTCGTCTTTTATCAGATGACATATACTAACTGACATGAATAATGAAACCAACTATCATTGACTTGAATGGAAGTTTGTTTCATTTTTTTCTATGGTTTGAGATGATATCTCGCTTTCTATGTATCACCATTGAACTCCATATGATGAGGGAAATGATATAGGACCATCAAATTTCAAAATTTGATATTGATCACAGTAACAGCTAGAAGTTGAACAGAATCACCACCTACTGCTGACCAGATTTGACTTATGAAATGGCGCACGATAACTTTACCAGAGGAATGGCAATTGGGATAATGCGTTGTGGGCAAAGTTCTACAACTGTTGCGAAAGAATTGAAAATTTCAAGGGTCGTTGTATGGAGGTGGTGGTGTCGTTGGAAAGCAGAAGGACATGTGGAAAAGAAGAACGGATCAGGAAGACCAAGGGTATCATCCAAGCGGACAGATGCACGCTTAGTTTTAGCTGTTAAAAGAAACAGATTTGTGTCCGTCCCGAAGCTAATTGTGTACTGCAAGGTTGCTGGGAACGTTGCCTGTAGCGTTCGAACTGCATATCGAAGATTGCGAGAAGCTAATATACAGTCTCGACGACCCGCTGTGAGAATTCCGCTGAGCCTGGAACATCGAAGGAGACGAGTGACGTGGTGTCAAGGTCATCAGTCGTGGAGTGACAGTCAGTGGGAACGTGTGCTCTGGACTGATGAATCGAGGTTTACTCTCGATTTCAACGATGGTCGGATCCGTGTTCATCGCTTGCCAAGTGAACGATTTGCTCCATGTTGCGTCAAAGAACACGACCGGTACGGCGGCGGTAGTGTCATGGTTTGGGCCGGTATCTGGCACAATGGAAAAACACCAGCAATCGTAGTGAAAGGAACATTGACAGGACAGCGATATGCCGACGAGATCGTGACACCGGTCGTGGTTCCAGCAGTGACATCGAATCAATTGATTTTTCAGGATGACAACGCAAGGCCCCATCGCGAGTAGTAAGGAAGTGACAAACACCAGATAGCGCAAGATGGCCGCCATCGCTGAGTCCCCCCCCCTCTGGAACGGTAGAGTGTCGTGGTCGGCCGCCGTGGTGCTTCGTGTCTGAGTCCCCCCCCCTCTGGAACGATAGAGTGTCGTGGTGGACTTGGGCGACCGCCAGGATTAGTCTTGAGGCTATAGTGTGTGATGTTTTTGGTGCAATCTGCTGAATGTTGGGTTGTAAAATGGGTTGTTTCGAGTGGAAGGAGTGGTCGGATGAGAAAACGGAGGTCGGATTCGTGTTCAGCGTGAAATTCTGCATCGGTAGGGTGAGTTTCAAGGCAATCGGAGAGAAAAAATTTTCAACATTTTTCGAAAAACGACAGAGTTAGAATTTGGGACGTTTTGGTGTGTAGCGTCCAAACGAAGCATCGGATGAGAAAACGGAGGCCAGATTCGGATTCAGCGTGAAATTCTGCATCGGTATGGTGAGTTTCAAGTCAATCGGAGAGAAAAAATTTTCGCTGACGTCCCCCCCCCTCTGGACAGCTTGCTTCGATTTTGGCTTCTAGTGGACGGATTTTGTCGTGCGATAGCTCGTTTGAAAGCTAAGAGTGAGACAAATTCAGTGAAAGAATCGGCTTGTTCCTATCTGTCTTCGTTCAAAAGTTAGAGCGGTTACAAGATTTTAGGTCGGAGCTCGCTTACCTGAAAAAATCCTAAGTGTCAGAGTGACTTTGTATGGGTAAAATTTTGAAAATTTTCCAAAGTGTGGAATTTGGACCTGGGACCGTCACCAAAACATTTTTCATCAAATTCTGAAATTTCACTGACGTCCCCCCCCCTCTGGACAGCTTGCTTCGATTTTGGCTTCTAGTGGACGGATTTTGTCGTGCGATAGCTCGTTTGAAAGCTAAGAGTGAGACAAATTCAGTGAAAGAATCGGCTTGTTCCTATCTGTCTTCGTTCAAAAGTTAGAGCGGTTACAAGATTTTAGGTCGGAGCTCGCTTACCTGAAAAAATCCTAAGTGTCAGAGTGACTTTGTATGGGTAAAATTTTGAAAATTTTCCAAAGTGTGGAATTTCGACCTGGGACCGTCACCAAAACATTTTTCATCAAATTCTGAAATTTCACTGACGTCCCCCCCCCTCTGGACAGCTTGCTTCGATTTTGGCTTCCAGTGGACGGATTTTGTCGTGCGATAGCTCGTTTGAAAGCTAAGAGTGAGACAAATTCAGTGAAAGAATCGGCTTGTTCCTATCTGTCTTCGTTTAGATGTGAGACGCCATTTAAGATTTTGGGACATTGGTGAAAAACGACAGAGTTAGAATTTGGGACGTTTTGGGCTCTAGCTTCAAAACGAAGCATCGGATTGGAAAACGGATTTCAGATTTGGAATCAGCGTGAAATTCTTTATATGTATGGTGAGTTTCAAGGCAATCGGTGAGAAAAAATTTTCAACATTTTTCGAAAAAACGACAGAGTTAGAATTTGGGACGTTTTGGTGTGTAGCGCCCAAACGAAGCATCGGATGAGAAAACGGAGGCCAGATTCGGAATCTACGTGAAATTTTGGGTTAGGAAGGATGTTTCCAGCGAAATCGGAGAGAAAAAATTTTCACTGACGTCCCCCCCCCTCTGGACAGCTTGCTTCGATTTTGGCTTCCAGTGGACGGATTTTGTCGTGCGATAGCTCGTTTGAAAGCTAAGAGTGAGACAAATTCAGTGAAAGAATCGGCTTGTTCCTATCTGTCTTCGTTTAGATGTGAGACGCCATTTAAGATTTTGGGACATTGGTGAAAAACGACAGAGTTAGAATTTGGGACGTTTTGGGCTCTAGCTTCAAAACGAAGCATCGGATTGGAAAACGGATTTCAGATTTGGAATCAGCGTGAAATTCTTTATATGTATGGTGAGTTTCAAGTCAATCGGCGAGAAAAATGTTCAACATTTTTCGGAAAAACGACAGAGTTAGAATTTTTGCGATGGCTGCCTACTGTAGAGCCAAAACGAAGCATCGGATGGGAAAACGGAGGCCAGATTCGGATTCAGCGTCAAATTCTACATGGAAATGGTGTATTTCCAGCTCAATCGGAGCACTAGAACCGGAGATAGACGGGTTTTTTAGTGTTTGGATGATGGGTGTTACGTCATCAGCTGATCGCCACACACTATATAACCGAGAGAGACTTGTCATTAATACGAGAGATTGTCAACGGTAAGTCGTCTCTCTGAGCTCCGATGATAGCTTCGGACATTCCAAATCCCGAGTTTCTGTAAGAAACCGACTTAGAAAATTTCATTGCTGATATCAGCTAAGGCGTCAGACTTAGAGGTTAGCCAGGAGATGGCCTTCGTCTCCAGGCCATAAAAGACTCCAAAACTTTAAAGGCTTGTAACTTTGCTTCTACAAGTCCGTTTGACTTGATTCAAAAAAGGTTCGGTCGCTATTGACCTGCCCTAAGTGATAGACTACTTATAAAATTTCATAAGTAGTGCTAAAAAATTGAAAAATTTAAATTCGCTATTTTTTGGCAATTTTCGGGATTTTCAAACCTTCTGAATTCTACTAAGACATTTATAAAGTTGTGGGAGGCAAGCTTCGGCTTGGAATTTGCAACCTTTGTAAACAATCCACTGATTTTCATGTCAAAATCGGGGTCCGGATACCAACACAGTGATATGACGCACGCTCTGTCCGCGGGAGGTTGGATTTGTGGGCCGAGGCCTTGGAGTTGGGATAAGATCCCCTCTGAGTAATGCCTGTAACGGATTCAAAGGTTCGACACTTTCCACCAATCTCACAATTTAGCTGTATGATTATAAGAATGACTGCCAATGTCGCCTGTTAGTAATTCTATTTCATCCTTCCTTTACAGATACATAAGTTACAAAATGGGAGGCAACTCAAAATTTTTATTTAAAAAGTGCTCTTGCGGAGAAATAAAGAGGGGTGGCGAATTCAAACGTCACATTAATAAGTACAAGAATACGCCTCACTTCCACGAGGAAAGAGCCGTTATTTCCGGCTGTACACATTGCCTGAAATTTTTGAAAGGCAAAGAGCATGAGGAATTTTACATCGCCCACGCCGACTGTCCGCTCAAAAAGGCAAACAATTATATAACATCAGACATCGGCAAAGTGATCGCACCCTTCTTCAACGAAGAAACAGTCGATCTTGACGCAGCACTACAAGAGGCTATTGCAACAATTTTGGAGCCTGCTGCTTCGGCCACTACCTCATCAACAGCAGAAGAGAAGGCCCCACTAAGCGATTTGGACAGCTCAGATGACTCCGATTCTGAGGAGGTCGTCATCACTAAAAACACGGAAGAGATAGGAAAACCAACAAATCAGTCTTCCCCGAAAAAGAAAGTAATCGCACCTTCCCCAGTAAAGAAGGGGATTAAGCAGCAGATGAACAGCTGGAATAAGGATGAGCAGATCGCAAAAGTGAGCCAGGAATATGCACTCACGAAATTAAAAGATGAGCTCACTCGTTACAAAAACGAATGTTCGGCCCTTAGGGATGACAATTTCCACCTGAAGGGTCAGGTAGCCGAGATTCGGGCCCTCAAGACACAAGTGATCAATTTAGAATCTTTCCGCGAAAGGGCGCTTGCCAGCGAAAAACGCGTTACTGAGCAGGCGACTTACATAAAATCATTAAAAGCTCAGGAAGAGGTATCAAATTTAAAAATTGAGCAATTAAAGACTAGCCTGACTGAGAGTCAGAAGAAAGAAGAGAGACGAACAACGCTCCACATTCCCATCATCAAGAGCAGAATCGTCGACAGCGTCATCCTTGAGAGTGAGGACTTGGATGCCACATTTGAGTGCTACGAGGGAGCAATGGCGGAGATGCGCTGTCTCCATGTCTCTATAAAGCATGATGGCGAAATAAAGGAGCTGCGCCACCGGAAGCGGAAACTGCCGGCCAAATACTTACCTCAACCATCACCATCGAAGGGGTCGCGAACCGGCTAAATTTCTCTTATGGTAAGTTAATATCATCTCTATCACTTGAATATATTTTCATCTATTTTTCCTTCTATTTTCAGATACGACGAGAACGAACCAACGGCTCTCTTAAGGGCCACCATGGGGCAAGACATGATAGAACCTCCACGCGGTTTGCCCTGGGCAGTCTTTAGACTGGCGAATACTATCATTAAGTTGAATCTGCTATCAGTCAACTTGAACGTTACATCACATTAGAGGGGTATATAAACCACTACCTCTCATTCCATTTCATTTCAATCATGGAGACGCCAAACGCTGCAGTCAACTCTCCTCGCGGACCACAGTTAAGACCGCGAAATTTATTTAATGAATTTGCTAGAATAGTGGAGCAAGACAGAGTTCACAACAATCTTGCTCAGATTGGCAATCCGATGACAGCAACTGCTGTCAATCCAACGGAATGGCGCTACATTCCACTTTTTAGCCATGTGCCAGTTAGTGTGGAAGTCGACAGTGCTACCAAAGAGAGAGTCAAAGACTCTCTCAGCAGAATTGGTAGGGTGTAAGATGACGTTACTCCCGAGAACGAACCATCGGCTCTCTTAAGGGCCACCATGGGGCAAGATATGATAGAACCTCCTCGCGGTTTGCCCTGGGCAGTCTTCGGACTGGCGAATACTATCATTAAGTTGAATCTGCTATCAGTCAACTTGAACGTTGCAAATGAAGTTCGGTGTAATACTTCCTTTCGACGGGCGTTCCTGTAAAGGGCGGCGGTGAAACCCGTAGCTATGTATACCGCAAGGGACATTCGGCAATGGTCAATCTTGTTAAACCTCTCTGCGTCATGTTTGCAAGTGATTGCCTCTGTCTCAACGTAGTATGCATTCGCGCCAGGGCGACATTTAGCCAACTGTCGAAGGTTGCCTAAAACTATCCATTGCATACGTTATGAGAACCATGAGTTCTACCTGTCTCTATCAATGAGACGAATTGATGAATGGAATGAAATGGGAGGACACTCACGCGCCACACGCAACATAACACACTTCTCTCTTCCGTAGTCTAACAAGCTCTTTACACATGGATCGCAGTCGATTGCTATCCCATAATCATGTAAGCTATCTTAATTTTATTTAACACTATTTCATCTACCATCATCAGCCATATGAAGTGTCATAAGATTTACAAGTTAGACTAAGCGTGCTACTATTTCCAAATGAAAAAGTATACATGGTTAAATTATTCACTAAAACCCCATTCAAGTAAGTCAGTATGAAAGCAAAGATAATACGAAATAAACATTTATTATGGCATGTATTTCAAAAGGTCTTCATCGTCAATATCGTCCCAGAGTCTGACTTCACATAGATAACAAAAACAGTTCAGTTGCTTTAATCGTTCTTCCACTGCGAGCCTCACTTTATCAATATACTCCCACTCTGCCATAGTTCGTGGCTGGGAGTTAGGGGTGTACCACTCCCATAATTGGTGGAGGAATTTCGTGCTGGTGATCTCCATCACATCGTCAGTATCGTACTGGAGATACTTCCACCTCACGCCTGTTAAGTCGGGACACTCCTTCTCACATACACTCTCCTCTTCCTCATCCGCTGGTAATGATAACTTCCTGATATTGTCCAGTTGGTACACCTTCTCCACCTTCGCCTTTCTTGGAGCGTTTGGTGTAACGAGCGCCTTTGGTGTTGAGCATGGAGAAGAGAATTTTGTGTTTGGTGTTGTCGGAGGGCTTGTCATGTTGACTGTGAATAATGACTTTGAAATGTTTTCTAATTCTTAAGTATCAACAAGCAACCAATCAGAATGAACATCCAATGAATGATGAATATGAAAGTATATAAGCAAAGTGACATTCATGTCATTTCATTTAATCTGTGAATCATACAAGTGACGAACGCACGATCTCTCTCTTTGACTATTATTCTGTCTGATCATATTTCATTAAAATGGTAAGTTAAAGATTTCCTCTCTCATCTCCCTCAAACGTGTGACTAATAGCATCTTCCTCAATTTCAGGCATCAACTTCATCACCAACGTCCTCTCTTCTCGAGGAAAGTTTAGAGTTATTGAGTCAAGGTAGGTTGTAACACTACACTGAGGCTTGAACAGAGATGATAGAATGATTTCTCTTTCAGGTGATGCGAGTTCCAGCTCAGAACTGTCGCGACATGGCAACGAGTGGGAATGTGCTGACTGTGGGCACATCTTCACGAGGAAATGGGATCTCACCCGACACATCAAGCGAGGTGTTTGTCGACCTAAGCCGGCATCAATCTCCGAAGGTGGGGATGATTCTGTTAACGTCGTCTCCTTTTCTTGCGACTTGTGCGCTCAGTCTTTCGAGACACGTTTTGAACTATCTTCGCACAGACTTCAACATACACACACGAACGATACCTACACCAACGGTACCTCCTCTATCCGACTCACTGAAGTGTCCATAAATAATTTAGTGAGGAACTACCAGATGGACTCCTCAGAAACCATTGCTAACTTTGAGGAATGGTTTCATCAAAATTCATCATTGATAGAAGCGCTCTTCAACAATTTAGACAATTTTAGGATGAAGGCGCTCATCTATCTTAAAATAAAATATGTAAAAATCGACCACC
Source organism: Prostheceraeus crozeri (assembly GCA_907163375.1). Lineage (NCBI taxonomy): Eukaryota > Metazoa > Platyhelminthes > Polycladida > Euryleptidae > Prostheceraeus > Prostheceraeus crozeri. The sequence goes on along the minus strand of CAJQUW010004163.1, from coordinate 85,775 downwards.
ATACTGGACAAATAATAGAGAGGTTAGAGTTTCACATACCCTCCTCTCCTGCAACCGAGGTTGTAGACTATGAGTCTTGGATAAATTTTCACATCCAAGGATTAAAATTAAATATTGATAAGTTTAACGAGCGCGATAGCGGTCTCATTTTTGACGGTATTGAGTCCGCCATGATTAAAATCAGTTTATTAGGAAATCATAGTGGTCGAGGCTCCTTTAAACTTCCAAAAAATTTAAAAAACAAAACAGCAGTCATCAATGTCGATTGCGAATCGCAATGTTTTAAATATGCTGTCCTCTCCATTCTCCACTATAATGACATCAATGCGAATCGAAATCGCACATATAGCTATAGGCAGTGGGAGAATGAATTAAACTTCGATGACTGTAATAGTGACGATATGAAAATTAAAGATATAGAAAAATTTGAAAAATTGAACAACATCAAAATAGTTCTCCATGTTTGGGAAAAAGGATTGAAGGGTGTGCGCTACAACTCGCGTTCGAGTTGTTATGAGCGTACAGTAAACCTGTTATTAGTAAAACAGGATGATAGTGAGGAATGGCACTACTGCGGTATTCCCAAAATCTCTCGCTTATACCACCACTTAGAAAACTCTAGTAGAGAGTTATATTACTGCGACAGATGTATTCGCCACTTTAGGAGGAAAACTAAATTTGAAACTCATTATGAGTGGTGTAAGCGAGGTAAACTGCAAATGGAACGCATGCCCAAAGATAAGGAGTTTTCATATAGAGAGAATGGCGATGAACTAAGTCCTCTTCGTGTCATCTATGCTGACATCGAATGCTATATCGATGATAACATCCATCGACCAGCAGCCATTTCCTGCTATGAAGTATGGCATGATCACTTTAGGAGTAGGCAAAATAAAATGCGCGTCTGGCAAGGTGAGGATTGTATTTACCAATTCCTACAATTCCTCGAACAGGCTGTAAAATTTCAACAAAAGTATGATGGTGAACTCTATCGCAGATCATTGCATATGACAGCAGATGATCAAGCAAAATTTGATAGCTGCAACATTTGCCCCAAATGTAGGAAAACATTTGATGATGATAAGATTAAGAAAGTGCGCGACCATGATCACATCACTGGTAAATTTAGAAACGCACTCTGTTCAAAATGTAATTTTTCACTTAGGATGAAACGGCGTACATTACCCGTCATTTTCCATAATTTCAAGGGCTACGACAGCCATATGATAATAAAAGGAGGTTTAGGTCAAATGAAAGAGTGGAAGCTTGATGTAATAGCGCAAACGAGAGAGAAGTTTATGGCCATGACAGCAAAAGTGCCTGTCGATAAAACTAAAGAAAATAAGACGGTCTATTTTGATATAAAATTTTTAGATTCCTACCAATTTATGACTGCATCACTGGCCTCTCTCGTGCAAAATCTAAAGTCTCTTCCACTAACACAAAATCTTAAGAAACAATACCCAAATCTAACCGATGAAGTCATCACACGGAAAGGAGTCTTTCCATATGCATATTTTGATGCAATTAGTAAACTCGGCGAGACTTCTCTTCCGCCCATAGATAAATTTAAAAATGATTTGACCGGCGCAGAATGTAAGACCGAAGATTATGATCATGCACAAGATGCATGGATAAAATTTGACTGCCATACATTTGGTGAATATATGATTGCCTACCTTAAGTTAGATGTATTTTTGCTGGCTGATGTATTTCAGGAGTTTCGACGAGTGGCATTAGAAGAAGATAAGTTAGATCCCGTCCACTTTGTCAGTCTGCCAGCCATGTCATTTAAGTCTGCTTTTAAAATGACTGGTGAGACCATTCATCTCTTACAAGATCCAGAGATGTATAATTTATTTGAGCGAGGAATTCGCGGTGGTCTCACATTTGTAAATAAACATAGGTTAAAATCAAAAATAGTAGGCAATGACCAGACTCATCTGAAGTATTATGACCAAAATAATTTGTATGGTAGTTCATTATCCAAACCGCTACCTCACTCTGAGTTTAGCTGGTTAGATGATAGTGATATTCAACATTTCTCCAACCCTTCCAACATACTAGCAATTCCAGATGAAGGTGATTGGGGATATTATTTTGAGATAGATCTAATCTATCCAAATAATATTAAACATAAAACCGTAGATTTTCCACTCGCACCCGAATCAGGTGAAGTGAGTAAAGATATGTTTTCCGACTTTATGAAACAATTTCATAAAGATTTAGAATCATGTGGACAACCCGACTATAAGCCTTGTCGCAAACTTTTACTCACCCAGTATGATAAAGAAAACTATCTAGTCCACTTTAGCATCTTAAAATTTTATTTAGAAATGGGTATGATTTTAAAAAGAGTTCACCGCATTATTAAATTTAGACAGAAAGCCTTCCTCAAGCCATATATTGATAGCAACAGCCAGAAACGTGCACTAGCCCAAAATAACTTTGAAAAAGATTTTTATAAATATAAGAACAACAGTTTATTTGGTAAGACGATGGAGGATGTTAGAAAGCGCGTAAACTACAAACTAGTTAATGATGATCAAAAGTATCACAAATTAGTCTCATCACCTCTATTCATCGATAGAGACATTATCGATGAGGACCTTATAGGTGTTAAAATGATAAAATCTGAAGTTGAGTTGTGCAAACCCATCTATATTGGTCAAGCTGTACTAGATTATTCTAAGCTTGAAATGTACCAACTCTTTTATAAAATACTAAAACCATGTCCTCTCGTAAAAGAGGTTCGTTTGTTGGGTGGTGATACAGATAGTTTCTTCTTAGGTATTACCACTCAAAAAGATTTAAATTTCAATGAAGTAGGAAAATCTTTAGAAAGATATTTTGATACATCAAATTATCCTACTGATCATCCACTCTACTCCATCAAAAATAAGGCAAAACTTGGCTGCTTTAAGGATGAGACAGCAGGGAAGGAAATAGATGAAATGATTCTCCTCCGTCCAAAAATGTATTCTATGAAATTAAAGGATAGTGATGATAGCATTAAGCGCGCTAAAGGCATATCAAAATCCATTGTGCAAAATATGAAACATAAGAATTTCAGGAAAGCCTATAGAAATAAAAATATAACGTTTGTCAATATGACAATCTTAAAATCTAAGTCGCATGAGATCAAAACTCATACTTTTAGGAAACGGGCGCTTTCAGCATGGGAGGATAAGAGGTGCTGGTTAGAACACAACATATCTCTTCCACATGGACATCCTGACACAAACATACCACCACCCAAAAGAATTAAACTCACACTACCACATTCAGGAGACGTCTTAGCATAATCATCCTTAACTTAGTATTTTGATGTTGATTTCTGTAGATAAACATTGTTGTTTTATGTATCGCATGAGATTGTTTTTTCCTTGTGAATATGTGTCCACATCTGTACATTCCCCATGTGATGACTTTTCCACTGAAAGACATTTTTCCTATCCCTGTATATTTCCACCCTTCACGAAGTAAAAAGACTTTTTGTATATAACAATGTTTATTGAAGTGCGCTCATGTATATATTTTCAGTGGATGTTGTATAAAGTCTATTGCTTCACATTCATGTACATATTTCAATAAATGTTGTATAAAGACTTCACTTTGTTTTCCGAAACACTAACGTTATGAGGGATTTAGTATCTTTCACGTGGATGCACTCTTGTAAACCATTGGTAATTTTGATAGCAATAGAGGGTATAGTTTGTTTGACGACGGGATGATAGAAAATAGATTCAAACATCTTCTCGACTATTCCATATGAAGCGTCTTTATCATGAATGAAATCACGTAAAATGTATTCTTTTTTCTCACCAACAGAAATAGGTAGAATCAAATCACTTTGAATGTAAAGGTGCTGTTCATGTTTATCAAGTGTCATTGGTGTTTCTATACCAATCGTATGCGCAGCAGCAAACACTGTTTGTAGCATTGAAAAACCAAAGAGTTTTTTCAAATTTTTACTCAATTGACATTGAATGTCATCACCCAGTCTCAGAACAACGCGTTGATTTTCAATTGAAAACGAAATGTGGTGTGTCTTTACATCATATTTACTTTTCATCACATGCTTCAACTTCTGTTGTATATAAGGATTTACTACATGAATGAAGCTTTCAACTGTATGATATAGACGCGGCATTATATTGATAGCAACTTTAGATTCTTCATAAGACTGGTAAATTTTCTTGATGCGATCGCCATAGATGTCCACCCACCATTCATCATTAACTGAATCAGCTTTAGTGTGATATTCATGAGAAGCATACACCACACCGCTTCCAATAATAGGTGTATAATGTCTTACAAAATGACGCAAGGTTGGAGAGAAATAAACTGTAAGTTTGTCATTATATTTCTGAATAACCAACTTATTTTTGTCCGCCATAATTTTCTCTCCATACTTCTTACCCACAGTCTCATTCCATCGTTTTACTAACTCAATAAGTGATAAAGGTTGAACACCACGCTTTTTCAAAATGATGCGTTCTTCGCATTCTACAACATCTTCATCAAATATTTTAAATCTATAATGAAATTTGTTGATTCGATTTGAATAAACTTTTCTAACATTTGCAGTAGCAATTGACGTTAGATGTAGTCCATGACCAAAACCAAGATGTGGATAGAATTCACTATCCAACCTCAGCGTAAGACCTTTAGTAAAAGAATGAAAGCGGAGGAACTGTCTCCCACTCCAATGATAGATAGTAAACTCATAAGCTTTCTGATTTTTATTCTTCATGATGGAAGTATTACCACTGTTGAATGCCTTAATAATTTTCTCATTCCCAAATGGCTCATAAGAATCTGATTTTATCTGAATCCATTCATAGTTCCACTTTCCATCTGATGTTAAATTGTATGGGAACTGAAATGCATTATTCATCGTTATTCCATCATGGGTGCGAGGAGTCAATATCATTTCTTCCAAATCATTCACATTCTGAATATTGCTATCATAGCAAATACTAGAAACGCCAACCTCCCATTCACCTTCTAAATGCAGTGGCCGATTTAATTCTACTCGATAGTCTGATGGTTTATTTTTGGGAAATTTATTCATAGAAGCATTACTGGGCAAGTAGATTAGAAACGAGTCCTTATTTTCACTTTCCATATTATTCACATTGGAAAAATATATTAGCATACGTTTGCATTAACTCTTCATTCGGAAATGGAGTGTAATACTTGTCACAGCATCTTTATGAAAAGGAATCAACGCACCAGCATCGTCATAAATGGCAATATCAATTTGTGGGATGTAGTTTGATTTCAGCTTTGTATAATGCACTTTCTTGAAAGTATGCTCAGATAAAATACTGCAGCTTTTTGGCTGGTATGGTATCATTGCTAGCAATGGAGCTTCAACATCTCCCACACGTACATCTTCACCAATATTGGAATATATCTGAAAATAGTTAATACGACGCGATAGCGACATGTCTGCGCTAGCTTTGGTTACAGTACCACTTTTAAAGATATTTTGATCAAAACCCAAAATGTCCATTAGAGTTTTATCCATAATTAGTTCAATACCTTTTCCATTTATAGTGAGAGACAAAGTACCTTCTTTTTCAGAAAATGAAATATGTTGCTCATTAATCACTTCATTTAAATAATCTACAACCAATTTAACCGAAGTAATAATGCGAGGCATCAACACTCTTGTTTCATGTAAGAAACCACCAAAAGGCTCTACACACTTTCTGTATAAAGATACGGTCCATTCTGTATCAAATTGATTTGGTCTTTCACATGGTAAATGTTGCATATCAGATTTTCCATGAACAGCTGCAGAACGATGTCGTAAGAACTGATGAAAATCTTTTGAACAAACTAATACTAGATCATCATCATTTAATTTGCTTATTGCAATATGATTAGATGATTTGATATAAGTCAATGTTGCCACTTGTTTACCATCAACTCGAAGGAGATAATTAAATTTCTTCAATAATGTTTCAGGAGTCATGTTTGTCTTTCTTGGCTTAATCACAATCTTCTTCACCAACGTCTTCTCATTTCTTGGAATAAGATCTACATAATAAGCTTCCTCTCGATATATTAACTGTTTATGACCACTTATGTGGTAATTAACGTTAAAATTATCATAGCTTGTTAAGGCGCTAGCGAGGTAGCCTAAATCATTTCTTAAACTTGGACTTAAACCAACAATCCAATCTTTCTCAACTACATGATGTACATAATTATAATCATCATTGTGCGGAGTAAATTGGACAATATGTTTACACGCTTTATTCAAGAAATCATATATAAACTTTTTACATGATAAGAGATCTTTCTTTGGCCACTGTGGAATGTATACTCGGCAGCCCTTTTCACATTGATAAGCAGCTGTACGCCTCATATTAATAGTCATCACCTCATGATCAAAAGTATAGACACAGTTGCTATAAACAAGTTGAGTGACACCCACTTCCCAATTTCCATTTAGCTGTTGTACATGATCAATGGGAGTAGAAAAGAGTGCGGCTCGATTACTAGTAAATCTCTTTGTAGCCGCATTGCTAAGCAAAATATGATAAAACGACATTTTTATATTGCTAATCTGCAACTTTGCATAACATCATGAAGACTTGGATTTTGGACTCTCTACAATATATCAGAGTTGATCGTGATGGAAACGTACATTTCAAAAATTCTCATGGTCATACATCAAGAGGAATTACATTAACATGGCGACAATTTGTCAACCTCAATGATATCATGAGGGATTTGGAATATTTTGAAACATTAAGATTCATCTCCTTGGGTGATCAAGTTTGGCTTCAACATTACAGAAATGAAATTCAAATCTACCATTCTCATTCCGCAAACTGTTTCTCATTTCGCAAATACAATTGGGAGAAGTATAGAAGATACATACATCGCTCCATCATGACATTTATTCGTCGTGAGTTCATCGCCCTACTATGCAAATCTTAATCAGACATGACTACCACACATCATGAGTTGGAAATTAGATTCCCTACAACGTATTGAAACGGATCATGATCGAAACGTCTATTTCAAAGATTCAACTGGAAATGTGAGAAGAGAGTTTGCTTTATCTTATCGTCATTTTCAATCTCTACATCATATCATGAAGGACTTGAAATACTTCTATATGAAAAGACATTCACGTATTGGAAATCGCATCTGGCTGCGCGTCAACAATCGGCGAATTCAACTCTATCATTCCCAACTTCATACTAACTTCACATTTCATCAAGGTAGTTGGGAAAGTATAAAAGGAAGGTACATCGCTCAATTTACTCATTCTTTCATCATGAAGCGCCATCGCTACACCATCGTCAACATTCTCCGTCGCTTCAGACTCTACACCAAAATCGATCTCACAACATTACACCAACACCTTCCAAACAGCAAGTATTACCCGGGCCGTCCTCAAATGTTAGTGGTGAAGATGAACAATTCACGAAATCTTCAACTCTTCCCAAATGGGACTGTACAGATTCTCGGCGCCCTTTCTCATTCATCGGCGCAGTCAATGCGCTTAGAGCTACAAAGACTACTACGTCGGATATGGAAGAGGGAGAGGTGTGTGATGTCGAATCTGACTGTGGACAATATGGTGATCTCTACTCAATTGAGTGACAGTCTATCATTTTTGAAGATTCGTACCAGCAGTTACAGTTTGTGTTATGAACCCGAACTTTTTCCTGCAGCTCTCATTAGTTGTTGGTTACCTGTGCATGTGGCAATCTTTCATAATAGTAAAGTGATCATTACTGGACTAAAATCTCATGTACAAGCAAATATGATCCTAGACTATCTCATTGAGTATGTACGTACCCAGCGGATTGTAAAATAAAAAACAATTTTTCCAACATGATGTTTTTATTTCAAATCATGATAGAACTTACAAATCATTTTTTCATTAGAGGATGGATTACATGAAAAGTTTTGAATAATAGATGCAAATCGAGATACATGTAAACGTTTTAAGATGAAGTACAGTACAAAAGCACCACACGTTGATGAAAGTGGATGTTGTAGTATGCGTTCATTTCGCTGATATTGACGCGTATGTTTTCTCAACCACTGCTGTGTTGGTATATTTGGAGGTTGAGCAAGAGAGTCAAATAGTTCACCACGTCGGTCTTCTCCAATAAAGATCGCTTTCCAATGCTCACCGCCTAAATTCTGTGAATGAGTGTTTAGCACAATAAAGATGGGATAGTGATTTACTGCAGGTGGTAAGGTATCGAGTGAATAGACATTATCGAAAGCTTTCAACGTCGCTTCGTCTGCATTACGCTGCACTTTAGTCTTAATATCGTCAGCAGTCAACCAACTCATTAACGATTATACTGAAGAATCACGTCACGATACTTTGTAATTTCAATATTTGAATCGAAGACTGCATAAATTAATACATTGATCGTCTCAGGTAGTGTTCTTTTGAACGTCAAATCCAAACGAATATTATGAGGCACGTTCGCTTGACGATAGGGTGCACTAATATCGCTGTCAGCAGTCAAATCAAATGCATAAATAGTATATCCACTCTTAAACTCTTTCATAGTCAGTCCGTTGGTGTCATCCGTATTGTAAAAGCCAAAAACATCCATAAAATCAACATAACTGCGCATAAATTGATCCGAAGCAAAATCTGGTTTGTAGGGTGGACCAGGATGACTCACACCATTTACACGTAAAGCAATTTCACTTAACTGATTGTGTTTAAAATTGAAAGGATTCTTCTTTATATTACCATTAAATGCATCATTTTCAACCATTGCCACCATGAGGAGCTTCGGTGCTTCCGATGGAAAGAGGCCATCTTTCATGAAACTCTTTTGATCTTTCGGAATTGTAAAGGTGAGAAGCTTTGTATGCTGAACGGGGGTAATAAATGGCATTTTGGCGGTTAAGGCCTTCAGCATGCCCTCTAATGACACTTGGATTCGGTACTACTCGACGAATGTAAAGTGCAATATCTTCCACATGAATTCTAAAATTGTCAACTTTAGCAAATGCATTCAGCGCAAATTCAGGCTTATTCAATGTCAGCTTGAGTCGCATGCTGGTATTACACAGTAAAAACTTTGACTGTCTAAAGAAGTCTAAATTCAGCGGACCATATAGCTGACATACTCTACTATCTTTAATCATAGCAGATCGCTTTACAAAGCCACTGTTTGTTTCAACATCAAATTTTCCTGCTTCATCTCTGTACCATCCCATGGCTTCCATATGACTTTTTTGTGCTGCTGGATGAAACTGTGATACATGATTGAAATATGATTTATAGGGATAATCGCTTTGACCACCTTCCACCTGCTGCTCTCCAATCGTTAGAGAAACATCACGAAGTAATGTAGTCAATGGTAAATTGTTCAGTCCAACTTTATGTGCATCGTCAATAGCAGTTCCATCTGCTTGCTGAATTCTAAACCTCAAATCAAGCATCGCATAACTCAAATCTATGTAGTCATCACTACCACCAGGAATAACAAATTCAATGGGGCCAGCATTCTCAGCTGTTCGAGGATGATAATCTACAATACTTGAACTAAGAATATCTGTCTGTATGGCTTGTTGATCGAACAAACAAAAACCGGAAGTTTTACACTCCATGATTAGAAGTTATAGCAGCGTCGTCGTTTAGCGCCTGATGAATGATTAGAGCCTCTGCGACGTTTGCGTGAATGCCTTTTGACTGAAGATCGCACCTTACCAGCTCCGCGATGTTTCCTTCCTTTTTTCATTCGTTTAGGTGATTTCTTTCCTTGAGTAACACCAGCAATGGTCTGCTTCAATGTTTTTAAACCGCGTTCCTTCCCACGATTCAACAAACTGCTCTTAAAACTTCTACCTCTGGAAAGATCACTAGCAACATCACCAGCAAAGCCAACGGCATTACTTAAAACATTTCGTTTCAAAGATCTACCGACATTGGATATGAGAGGTGCTACAACAGATTTCAGTGCACCAAGTATGCTACCTCCACGTTGGCGGCGAGCACCGATGTAAATTTGTCCTCCGCCACTTACATAGGAGGGTCGTGAATAAAATGAGGCAGTTGGATTCATAGCTCAAACCCTAAACATTGTTAGTTACAACTTTGCATGAATCACTGTCGATCACTTAGATGAAAGATGTCGGCACGACGCATCCAAGAGTTCATACTTGAAGGATAACCAGTCCATTTAACAAGACACCATTCTTCACCTTGCCGTTTTTTACATCGAATGATTTTCTCTACCAAATATGTTTCACTTTCAGTGACTACCTCAATCTCATCGCGGTAAAAGCTACCCTCAATTTCTTCATTATCGTAATCTTTCAACTTGTAGGTGGTCGGAGAGTCTTTTTGATTAATCCTTGATACTGTAAATACCTCCTCTGTCCAATTCGGGAGGTACCCTTTAGCAAAAACACTTTTCACTTTTGAGATACGAACTTTATCGCCAATTTTCACATCACTTTTCACATGAGTGCGTTTACGTTGGAATGATTCGCGCACTTTATCTACATTGTCAGCATTTACATCTACTGGTCTGAGTCCAATAGAACGATGGATAGAGTGATTGTAGGCATGGAGTGTATCTTGTAGAACCTTTGTCCAATTTTGTGTCAAGTTGGCAGTAAAATGTCGCCACAAGCGATTTTTTAATGTGCGATTAAAACGTTCAACGAGTGCAGCTTTATAAGCGCTCTTTACACTAAACAACTCAATGTCATGCCTCTCAAATAATCTTGTCACATGCTGATTTTCAAACTCTTTTCCTTGATCACTCTGAATTCTTTTTGGAATGCGACCTTCTCGAAAAATTGTTTGGAATGCTTTTGCTACTCCTTTCCCTTCTTTAGTTTTTAAAGGTTGAGCCCACGCATAACGCGAGAAAATATCAATGACGGTTAAAATAAAATTATTGCCCGAGTTATGTTTTGAAATGGAGGCAACATCACACAAATCTGCTTGCCACTGTTCATCGATGTCATGAACAATATAATGGCGGGTGCGGTACTTCTTTTTCGCTTGTTTGTGGAGTGTATAGGTAGCCTGACCCTTTAACCATCGTTTCACTTGTGATTGTGGAAGACCACTCGCTTTTGATAATTTCTTGATAGATGCAAATCCTGCCGGATGTTTTACATCATAATAGATTGACTTCAAACGTTCAGTCGATGACGACTGACTCTTTTTCCTCCTTCTCATCTTTTTGTTTTCTTGCCTTTCTACATTTACAACAACTGCAGCATTTAGCTTTAGCGGTTTTGCGATCGTGTTCACATTGCTTAGGGGTTTCATTATGAGAGCTGGCGCAGCAAGTGCAAGTGACAACGACATTCACCTCTGGCGGCTCATTACATGGCAAGCAACACATCTGCTTCATATTAATAGTCTGAGAACATGTATTTCCTGGGAGGAGCTGTTTTACGTTTTCCTTTTACCAGTTTTAGTGGCGATGTAGATCTACGTCGAGTTCTTCCTCTTGTTTGCTTAGTGAGTGTGGGAGGGGATGTAGCAGGTGACGCCTTAAACCAATTTGTTGGCATTTTCATCGTCTGAAGCATTGGAGTAGTAGCCACTGTTGAATCAAGTTCTTTCAATGTCTCATTATTTAAAGCAAATTTTGGCACATTATGCTTTTTCAATAGTTTAAGAAAGTATGACCAACCAGGTGGAACATAGCCCTGACGGCGCTTTCTACGTGTCGCATACTGAATCAAGTCTTCATAACGTGAAGCATCAATCACTTTATTTTCATCTGTAATGATTTCTCCTCTATCATTTACATTGAGATGGGGTTCAATACTATTGAAAAGAGATATGGCATGTGCGCGAGATGCTAAAGGTGTAGCAGTCGATACAGAGTCACGCATCTTATTCTTCAAGTTTTTCAATTGCTCAACAGTTTCCGATTGTAATAATACAGCACGATGTGGATCTTTGATGTGAACATTTTGCTGATAATCTATTTCTTTCCTATACATTTGATTTGCAAGAGGTTGCTTTACTTGCTGCATGGCAGTCAATTGTACATATTCATCCTGAGGAATAACAATCATGCGAGAATAAGAACTCATAGTTTGTAGATAATCATGGGAGTTTTCAAAATATCACTTCGAAATCTAAATTCTTCCGGACACTCTTGCGTAAAGTCAATGAATAAGTAACCGTATGGTTTTTCAGTAGCTGCTTGAAAAATTTCAATTAAGGCTTTTGATCCTCTGGGTGCAACTTGTCGCGCTAAAATTTCAAATTGACTTTTATCTCGCGGATTCTTGAAAATAGCATAATAGTGTGTATTCAGGTTTCGTGTACGAGCTTCTTTTCCATCAGGAAATAAATTTTGTGTAATATAGATGATAAAACACCTTTTATGGTGTGCTGCGCGAGTGAACATATCTGTAACATCTTTTGAATTCTTACTTTCTTTTAATAAATCATCCAATACAACAACATCATTAGACTGAAGTTTATCCACTGGAATAATTCCTTCATGTCGAATAAAGTTGCGACTTTGCAATTCCTGAAACAGCGACGGTTGATAAATACCATAACACCAAATCACTCGATTGATAGGTTCCTTAAACAACTCCCTTCTTTTATCCAATAAATTCAGCGTGAAAACAGTTTTACCTGCATGAGATGGACCTGATACAGTCAGAACTTTATCACATTGAAGTCTGAAATCCATTTTATTACTTTGAGACTCAACATTTGCATAATTAACGCTTAGAGCCAAAGATATTTCCCAATAGGTTGCCCACGGCAGGAGCTATCATTGGAAGTATTGCTGAAAGGAAACCGCCCTTTTGTGTTAGAGTTTTCCTCTTTCTTTGAAGGGCGACTTTAGGATTGGAGATGAAACGCAATTTCGTAGCATATCGCTTAAGTAACTTTCGTTGTTTTGGCGCTAATTTCTTCGTCCTCAACTTCCTCACATGAGAAATAATTTCACAAATGAATTTATCGTTAGCATGTCGTATAGCATTGTATCGCTGATTTGCTTTCATTCGTCGGAGAGCTTGAATGGCTGAAGAAAACTTTTGACTTTTACGTTTCGTCATTTTACGTTTCGCCATTTTCCGTGTTAGTCTTTGCTAAAACCTATCTTTACCACATTTGCATAGGTACTAACTATTGCGACATAAGTGACACTCGAAATGAGCAATGTCACAGTGGTTACATTGGCAAAGTTGAATGCAATTACGTATGAAACAGCGTTGACAAAAAGCATGCTTACATCTCTTGAAGATGCGCTTTTCATTTCCATCCTTTCGCTTACATACATCGCAACACATAGTTTCACCGTTACTGATGTCTATAGCAAGTCTTTTTGAAGATATGAATTTGCTAGCCTTTTCTAAATAATAGACGCATGTACAGAAGGAATATACTTCGAGAGTGAGCAGACATAGCTCGAAAACCAGTTGTGCTACAATCAAGTACCACTGCATTTTCAATTTTTCTTTATGGAAAGTTGAATGTGAATATCTGAAATCGCTTCAATCACTAGACTGCTACCATGATGGTTAAATGCGTTAAGACGTTCAGCAATTTTTATCATATGTCTTTTAAAAAATTCTGGGGTGATCTACCACTTCCATTGAATAAGAAGCAAAATGGAAAGAGCGACTTTCCACCTCTTCCTTTCCAAAATGACTAAACTTAATTTTCGCAACTAATCGCGCCATGATAATGCTATCAGAGAATGTATTCATTAACTCTAGAAATAGAGTGCTAGCATCATCGACCACTGCTTCGATGTCGGTCTCATCTTTATGAAAATTTATCACATAATCTTGAACAGCTCCTTTTAAACTTTGCCTATGAAAACGTAATGTTCCGCAGTCGTTTGAGAAAGACATGATCGCCCTTTAACTAACCCATCCATTGCATGAAAACAACAACTCTTCTCATAGTAACATTTATTGAATAACGGTAACAAGCATGCATTATAAATCAATGGTTTGAAAGAGATAAAATAGATACAGCTGATAACTATCATACAGCGAGCAATGATAACCATACAGGACTTTGGCAGTGTTGAGGTAAGGAGGAAAGAAGCATTGGTTATGAACGTAGCTACTACAACGAACAGACAAAATAGGAACACACAAATCCTTAAAACGTTTCGTGACTTCATGATAATGTTGATTCACTCTACTATCCCAAGGCGGGAGCAAAATATCATCAATGATTAGATTAGGAAATACTTTCCTCTCCTTACCAGGATTATTACAAAAGATGCGTATAACATTGAAAGCAGCTAACCATCGTTTAAAGTCAATAAGAAGAGCACTTTCACAAGAAAAGCCATAGTCTTGCAAATATTTCAGATTAAGTCCATGAATGTGTTTTCTCGCCCATTGATCAACATTGGGATCGCAGTTGGCATGTTGATGATAGACACTAACAATCTGATATGTCCAATTGTTCATAGCAATAGCACTGAGCTCCTGTACAGGTTCACCCTCACAATCCATAAAAATGATGATAGAAGCCTAAAACGGAAATTTACACATCTAAGGAAGCGTTCTATAACATATTACAAAATGAAGAATTACATCGATGCTTTTCACGACAAAATACACAAATGATATGATGGCAACGAAGAAGTAAAATGTATCTAATAAGACCACGTCTACGACACTCAAAGCACATAAGCGAATTGTCATAGGGTAGAGTTAGGAAAGGACTAGTAATTCTCCTTCTTTGATTTGCGTTTTGATGTAGCATTCTTCTCCGACTTGCGCTTCGTACCACTGCTGTTAAGGATTTGATCAATTATGTCGTCCACGTTGGGTGGTTTCGGAATATATAGGATGGATTCCATATGCATGGAGAGAGAGGCTATTTTATTATCCTTGTGTCGACCATAATATAGCCCATTCACTTTGAAAAGGATATCCCAAGTACCTTCTCCGAGCTCATCACATCTGATGGGTATTGAATGATCTCCATCCTTCTTATAGTAAGTACACCAATGTGATACCGGTAGGCAAATGTGATTACCATCCCAAATCTTTCTATAGGGAGTATCCTTGTCATCTCTCGCCTTCCACTCTTGAGCAAGAGGAGTAGGAATGTCCATATTTAATGTCACGTACTCCTCAATAATATCAAGTTGGTGGCGAATGTACGGACTCACGGGGATCAGTATGTAGTCCCCATACTGATTGTGCATTATCTTGACATCCGTGGAAGGGAGCATTCCCGTTTGGAGTACTACGCTATGATCATCATAACGCAAGGCTTGTTTAAATTTACGCTGTAGCGGTGTAGGATTATGTACCTTGGATGTTTCTTCCACTGGCCTCAGTTGTAGATGATCTGACCGTAGCGAACCTTGTAACGTTTGACCGCCATTTTGTCCTACTAGTGCAGCAGATGGAGTAGATGCCTGAAAATGAAAAAAGATTGTATTAAGTTTACGTTCAAGGGAGGAGAGGGAGGGAAGTAGCGACTTACCATTTTAGTTGGATAATAGAACAGGGAACTAGAGAGAGAGAAAATGTGCGTCCGTCACTCGTGTGATTCAACGATGGAATGATTCTCACTGTGGAAGGCTCGCTATTTATAAAGAAATGCTTGATTCTCATTGGATGATGATCCTCATTGGACAATAACATCACGCTGATTCCAAATCTGAAATCCGTTTTCCCATCCGATGCTTCGTTTTGAAGCTATAGCCCAAAACGTCCCAAATTCTAACTCTGTCGTTTTTCGCCAATGTCCCAAAATCTTAAATGGTGTCTCACATCTAAACGAAGACAGATAGGAACAAGCCGATTCTTTCACTGAATTTGTCTCACTCTTAGCTTTCAAACGAGCTATCGCACGACAAAATCCGTCCACTAGAAGCCAAAATCGAAGCAAGCTGTCCAGAGGGGGGGGACGTCAGTGAAATTTCAGAATTTGATGAAAAATGTTTTGGTGACGGTCCCAGGTCCAAATTCCACACTTTGGAAAATTTTCAAAATTTTACCCATACAAAGTCACTCTGACACTTAGGATTTTTTCAGGTAAGCGAGCTCCGACCTAAAATCTTGTAACCGCTCTAACTTTTGAACGAAGACAGATAGGAACAAGCCGATTCTTTCACTGAATTTGTCTCACTCTTAGCTTTCAAACGAGCTATCGCACGACAAAATCCGTCCACTAGAAGCCAAAATCGAAGCAAGCTGTCCAGTGGGGGGGGGACGTCAGCGAAAATTTTTTCTCTCCGATTGACTTGAAACTCACCCTACCGATGCAGAATTTCACGCTGAACACGAATCCGACCTCCGTTTTCTCATCCGACCACTCCTTCCACTCGAAACAACCCATTTTACAACCCAACATTCAGCAGATTGCACCAAAAACATCACACACTATAGCCTCAAGACTAATCCTGGCGGTCGCCCAAGTCCACCACGACACTCTATCGTTCCAGAGGGGGGGGACTCAGACACGAAGCACCACGGCGGCCGACCACGACACTCTACCGTTCCAGAGGGGGGGGGACTCAGCGATGGCGGCCATCTTGCGCTATCTGGTGTTTGTCACTTCCTTACTACTATCGCGCTTCAGTGATCTCTAACAGGATTACAAGCAGTGGAATCCTAACCTTGGAATGGCCCTCACGTTCTCCCGACCTCTCCCCCATCGAGCACTGCTGGGATGAACTTGGTCGCAGAGTGAGGGAGAGGTATAACCACCCACCAGTGCGTGTCTTTGAAGATGTTGGCCGACAGACTGATCAAGCAGTGGAACCTCTTAGACCTGGCATTCATCCAGCGACTGTGCTCATCCATGCCCTCACGCATCGATGCCTGTTTGGATGTTCGCGGTGGTCACACCCGTTTCTAACTTAAGTTGATAAAATCATGAGTATCAAATTAAATGCTTTTAAGTAAAGCATTCGAGTTCTCCTTTTACAAACAACAAACAGACGTACAGTACAACCAAGTTTAGGTCATAAGTATTCATATCAGGACTTGTTTCATTCTTTTTGTCACTGAGTATACATCTTATGGAGGACGCAGATAGGCATTTCAGTGATTTTCATGCTTTGTCAATACATCACACACAGAACAATTATATATAAATTTTGTAATCGTACTTAGCTAATTTGTATGTGCAGTCTTTTTATCGTGTAAACAAACTTCTTTCATTCAAACAGGAAAATCAAGAAAGTTAATTCCTTTTGTTCATTTCAAAGGACATGCCGCATGTTATAGGTGTGTAGATCTGAAGATTGATATCAACAATAATATTAACGATAAAGAAATATTAACGTAGTCTCAAAATGCATCAGTTTATTGACAAATTTTCGTCACAGACTTCATCAGGTGCACGATGCAAATGAACATTTGCATCGTGCACCTGAGGCCGTATTCACGAAACAAGTTCAGGTTATGTAGATTTAGCTATGTAACTGTAGTTGATGTTAAGAGGTTAGCTGCAGCTCATCGAACTTAAACCACAAATCGGTATTCGTGAATGAAGCTGTAACTCGGGTTCGAATAGCTGCAGCTACAGAGCACGCGCGCGAACCAAACACACGATTTTTCCTTTATCGATCAATGTGATGAACGCTACCATCGCAGTTGACAACATTAACATCGATCGAGTTCATTCGACAGGATGGCTGTATGACTGAAGGTTCAGAGCTCGATCGTTTCTTAATTGAAAAATATGAAGAAAAAGTTGGGATATTGAAGAATAAAGAAAAAAATGCAGACATCAATAGGAGGAAAAGAGATGCATGGCAAGAAATAACTACAGCTGTCAATGCGCTAGACGGCAAAGGAAGCAGAAGCGCGGAGCAAATCAAGGCCAGATACAAAAACATGTATAATCGTGCGAAATCAAAGCTATCCAAAATGCGTAGGCACGCCTCAGGGACTGGTGTTGGATCAGCGTCAACGATTACGTTGACGGCCACAGAGCAGATGATAGCCGACTTGTTTGGAGATAGCCCAACATTCAAGGGAATTCTTGACGCCAGAGAATCATCAATAGGACCAAGAGAAGCATTCAAAGGTAAGTCAACTTTTGCCCTATTCTGAGCCTAACAATCATCGATATACACTGTATTTTAAATATTTCAGATGTCAGTCAAGATGTCACCGTTAACAAGGAAAACCAAGAGGATGCCGGGGAGGAATCGTCCGAAATGGATTCTTCTCAAATCTCAATTCAAGCTGATCCAAAATTCCAAACTATTCGAACGACTCCGGAATCCCAACCCAATAGGTCATTAAGTCATCAAGTGACTATGAAGCAACTTGAGGTTCTAGAAGCTCAACTGAAAGCCGCTATAGCTACATACGAAGCCATGGTCGAGGTCAAAGCAACAGCTTTTTCGCTTCGTGCTGCCGTGCCTGACTCAAATGACAATAACGGAGTATTTTCTTTTGTGAAATTTTTAGACGATGTGAGACAATAAAAAGACTATAATGTGTTATGGAGAAAATTGTTTTGTAATTAGGGGTTACTTGAGCACGGAATTAAGGCAATTTTTGAAGATAAATATCGTAAGGCCTACATGTAAATCATTAGAAAATGTTATATGCCTACTTACGAACCATGTACATGAACCATGTCACAGTTTCGGAAATGTTTTAGATCACGTGGTATATCTAGGTCTATGAATGGTGGCATGCAATGCTCCCAACCCCGGGTGCCAAATGGACCCGCCGCTCCCCTATATTAGAACTTCTATTGCCCAGTGTATTTTTGCTACAAATAAAAATCAGCATTAGGCATTGAGTGTTAAGCATAATAGACATTATTTCGAGGAACATAAACGAAATTGCGAGATATAGACCTAGCCTACATCCGGGAATCACAAACATGTGAATTAAACACGGTACTGCATGTATGAATTGCGAAATTGATCAAAAGTTGAAGACCGTGTTAATGAGGTGTCGGCGAACCATGAAGCCATGACTTTCGATCTCTGATGGGATTTGGTGAGGATCGCTAGTGGTCGGTAAGGATATAGGGGACTCAGCTTCAGGAACAGGATCATTATTATGTTTTGCGAAATTGTGAAGGATTGCAGTTGATCGAATGTCACGTGCAATATTTTGAATTTTACGTCGGTTTGGCGTGTTGAGCACTGCAAATCGTCTTTTCCAAACTCCGAATGCATTTTCTATTTGTACACGAGTTCGTTTGTGAGAGTAGTTGTATCTTCTTTCTGACTGATTTTCTGGACTTGATAGGGGAGTCATCAACCATCTCTTGCAAGGTTAAGCACTGTCACCAAGGATAAATCCGATGTCATTGTTAGGCTCCATATAAGTCCAAAGTTGGGAATCTTGAAGTATGAAACTATCATGAGCACTTCCAGGATGCTTCACAACCATGCTGATAAATTTCCCTTGAGAGTCGCACACTACTTGCACATTAATGCTATGATACATTTTTCGGTTGAGGTACTGCCATTCGTACTCCTTCGGCTTCAGGATAGGAATGTGCGTTCCGTCAATGCATCCCACAACGTTAGGAAAGCTGGCAATATTGTAGAATTGTTGTTTCACTGTGCGAATATCCGATGACTCGACAGGAAAGAAAATGGTCTGATCCCACAATTTATCTAACTCTGCACTAACCGATGAGATAGTTCTATATATGGAAGGCTGTGATAATCCGCAAGTATCTCCAATTACCATTTGGAAACTTCCTGTTGCATAATATCGCAATGTGGCTGCAAGCTGATCGGTCGCTGAAATTGATTCACTTCTCTGAGTTACCTTTTCCAAATTCGGAGATATCCTATCCAATATGTTATTAAACGTCTGCTTAGACAATCGATATCGCGATGTGAAGTCAATGTCATCATAGGCATGCAAAGGATGAGTTCTTTCAGAGAACTTTTTAGAACGTCGAATAGTGGTTGGGACGATCATTTCAGCCATGACTATCTTCTTGTACCGATATTGAATGTTGATATGAAAAATTGACTACATACACGTGTAGCTGTCGTTCTTCTCCAACCAGTCTAAGTGAACCATTGATTTTCTGCAGTTAACCACTAAATTAGGTGGTTCACTATTTTCATGTAGCTTCAGCTTGCAGTTATGTAGCTACAGCTACGCAACACATTTCCAGAATATCATTTTGTGGTTAAGTAGCTGTAACTACATCGATGGAAGAATTGGTTACCCTTAACCTGAGCTGCAGCTACAGGGCAACCGCTTTCGTGAATTCGGCCTCTGATGAAGTCTGTGACCAAAATTTGTCAATAAACTGATGCATTTTGAGAGTACGTTAACGTTTCACGTGTCATTTGTTTGGCGTGTTCTGTTCATTCTTATGGAAAGGAAATTTTTCAGGGAAATAGAAACACCCAATTTAACTTGATAAAATATAATAGCATACAAAACCTTGTAATAAGAACATATAAGATATTGTAGAATATAGAACATGTTTTTCTCACCATACTTAATTGTGATCATGTATCTTCCACAATTAGTATTTTATTGTTTACATGCACGATCTAGGTAAGAAAACTTACGACTTCAACTTATGCGCCATCTACTTTATAACTTTCTACATATAGTAACACACACAGAAGTTTGCTTTATACGCCTATGTAACTCATAATGGCAAGCAATCCATTGAATTACACAGATTAGTCTTTTTTGTCGAAGCGCGAATATTTGTTACTCGGCATAGAAGAATCTGAGAATTGGTGTACGTCTTTTTAGAATCACATCGAGTGCTCTACTGCGCGCGGCTTCTTTTTTCATTTCTAATGCATTATTTTCTTGTCGAAGATCCATCAGGTCTTTCTCGGCTTTTCTGGCCTGCTGCAGTGCATTCTCTGCAAGAGATGTTACTCGCCGTTGCTCATCTTCCTTTTTCTTAAGAGAAGTTGCGATGTCTTCCATCTCAGTCGCGTGCTTTCGAATACTTTCGTTTCTGTTCATTTCCCCGTTCAATTCTTTTCGTAGACGTTCTTCTAATTTCTGTTTTTCTTTTTCTTCCCGTTCTTTTCGTTGCTCCTGCTTCCATGCTTCATATTTCGAGTGCGATGCCGTGTATGAATCTCTGAGTTGACGATCTATTTTCAATGTAGAGCTGTCCAATTTTTTGCTGTTGAGAACAGACTTACTGACGGACAACGCCTTTATGGTTTCAGAACCCAGCGATCGACGTTTCTTAGTTATTACATCGGATAGACCCGAAAAAATACGTTCGACCTCCGCGTTTCCATGTGGTAAAATAAAAATCGCTTTGGCGACTTTTACGAGGGTTGGTGTCTTTCCCACCTTGTCGACTTTCGACCAAAATTCTCCTACATCGTTTTCATAGGCGTTTTTTACCAGACTTTGATAAAGCCTAATCTCGACTTGCAATGTCGATTGGTCGCTATCTCCTAAAATGTTAGAGATGGCTTTGACGAATTTAAAAACCCATTTCTCATAATGGTCACTCTGTTGGTACAGAGGATTTAAAAATCGTGAAGCCCTCAGTAGCTCGTTCCCGAAAGGCAAATAGTCGCTCAATCTTTTTGTAATTTCCATGAAAAAGGCTTTCATGATCTTGAAGGCGATTGCCTGGTTGGGGCCTGATAAATCTGAGGAGATTTTTCGAACTTTTTCACCAATGATGATATTGTAGGCGTTGTGCCAATGATCAAAGTTGGATGCATCAATTTTCCAGCATCGGGAAGGGATCTGATCAATTGATATATTTCTGAAAATCATATTCTCAGAATGAAGTACTAACATAATTCTTATGTTAACCTCAGCATATTCACAAGCAACATACATTCGTGTGTAAAATGGATCTGGAAAAGGTAAAAATATTAATAAATCCATCGCATATCATATGGAACATCGCAGTTCAAACTTAATTCAGATGGAGTTACAAACTTAATGATAAGATGTTAAATAATGCCTAGTTAGTCACAAGTATAAAACACATAAAGCAGTTCATAAACTCTATCGAAGATTGATATTATGAATGAGAATTAGAATATCAATATCAAGTTATCTAGTGACAAGAGCATTAGCTCGCGGTATACATTATAATATATCTAAGTGCATAATTTCGTTCGCGTATAAATCCTCAATTTCGCGTATTTCCAGTCAAATTCGCGTCAGAATCCGACCACTGCCTATAATGCAAAAACGAACTTTAAGGAAGCATAAAATTACACAAATTTCAACATAAAAATATTTTGGCAGGTTTTACTGCCAGATTAGTCGATTCTATCGTATTGTTCGTTTTTTTCATTGATAGCTTTGTTATCTTTCATGCCAGATATTTTCTTGCTACACTCCTCTCTGGTCGCTTCAGATCATACAGGAAAGGGGGGGCAGCTGGAATATATGAAAGTCACGCTACCGTTGGACGGTCCATGAATAACAATCTACTTTGTAATAAGTCGCAAGATTCATCCCTACGCTGATCATGATTTGAAAGTACAAAAGCTGCAGAACTAAGAAACTTGATAACTAATGATGAAAGTTAATCTGCTAACAATTTATTCTGACTATTACGAGGAAATGATCACAATGTACATGAAGTAGGAGTTATAAGAAAACAAAATATTTTGATAAAATTTATTTGGATAACCTGTTTCAAAATTATAAATGTAAAAAATATGACAAATATGTACAATGCACATATTAACTCCATATATTAACATATCATCGAACGTACAACAGCAACTTAAAAAACAAATCTTTCCGGAAAATAATAATTACATGGTAAAACAAGCGGATATAACCATATTACCAAGTTCAATAATATTGAGGACACAAAAGCACAATCAATGATATAGTGTGTGTTCGCTCATTTTTCCATCAATGGTGCATTGTTATTCAAGACTTGAATAGAAATGGCTGAGATCACTGTTTTTGCGGAGAATGTTATCTATGGCTGATTTGATTTAAGCCATATCTTCACAAAGAAAACATTCAATCAATCATAAGACAAGCATCAAAACAATCTAGGTTAATGGAAACCGATCCTTGAGCAGTATCAAAGATCTTCAATTGTAAATTGGCTTAATAGATATACGCAGCACTATTGTCCAAGCATCGGTCCATAAACTTAGATTTTTTGAAAATTTTGCTCTATGATTGACTGGTTTTTTACGTTCTCTTGATTCTTGTGAAAAATTGATGTTTTTATATTTTAAGTTAAATACTTATCCGACAATATATGGGCGAAATTTCGACCGATTTTCAACATAACACTTTACTGAATTATTTCAACATGCAGTCGCTTTCAATATGTATTTAAACTATTGATTTTTAATGTACAGGAAATTCGAAAAAATACCTTGGTGGTGCTATAGCAACCTATTTCTTATGAAAGTGAAATTCTCACACTAATGTAAAGACACTCAATGATAAGGAATTGAAATCAAATTCATTTGATTTCATAAGAAAACTTTCGGGTTACTGTTTTAACTTTATGATGCCAACTGTCTCAGAGGAATATACGACGTTATTTCTCTCAGCTATGTGATGTCTACCTGGTCTCGGTGACATTGACAATGATTCTGAATGTCACAATGCATTTGTCCTATGATGCAAGAAAGGAAGTTCTGCCTTACACATTGATGTAAATTTCTGACAATTCCTTTCCGTGAAAAATAGAAAACTGGGAATGCGTGACTTCGGGATCCTAAATCCAAACATTTTTCAAATCCCATTCAAAATTGTTGTCTCCTAAAAATTAATTCCGTAGATTCACATGCCTAAAATACCTTGCCAGAAAAATAAGTCAATGCAGCAACAAGCCTTTCACTTGAGCTTTGGCGATGAAATGACATTCTAATTTCCTCAAATTACGAGAGTATCGTAAAAACTCAACTTTTGTATAAGGATCCAACTCACCTGTCTAATTCAAGATAATTATATAAAGTCTGCGTAGAAGATGTAAAAGTGGTATTGTTTTCGATGTTGATGTTCGCCAGTCACAAAACGACAAGTGATAGTGTCTATCACACCCGACCTAATCACAACCCTTATCAGGATGTTGTACGCATCGTGCAATTGATTAATAAAAATGACATCATGTACATTTGCTCGATTCGGCTAAGCGATGCTTGAAAAGGTGGATGTTCAATTTGTGTAAATATGCTATCGTCAAGATAACGTTCAAACAATAACAAGAAAGGATTTTTGATTACTGGTACTTGATTCATTGCTTCCGCTTTTGATAAAGATAAAAGATGAATTGAAGCACAACATAATAATTGATTTGGAAAACATTATACATTGAATACTGAATAATTGACGTTGTTTCGCGACATCATGAAATGATCTAACAATTTATGCAAAGTATTTCAGAAGTCATATCGAAAAAAACAGCCAAGACAAATCAAAATTTTGGAGCCATCTATCAACAACAAAGATGAGCTATCAGATTTTCATACTCTGCTTTTCTAATTCCTGTGTACATAGTATTTCAAATTTTGTATCCTTTTGTATTTAGCTAGCTTAGTCTTTTTAACTTGTATGACTTAAGAATGGAGTCATAACTCCGAAATATTGTTTAAAAGTAAAAAAATAAAATAATTCTATCAAACATCTTACTTAAAAATCAGCAGCAAGGCTTACAACATGCACGTATATCATAATTAACCTAAAATTCCATCAAAATGCTACTTAAGGAAAATTACGTTTTGTAAAAGTATAGCACATTTTCTCATAAGATTTCCATGACGTTACATCATTCATGTCTCCGGCTAAAATGGATAGCACTTAGCCATCGAACACACAGCTACTGAGACCTGACAAAGTCAAAGACACGATTTTATCCGGTGGACATAAGGAAAACTTTCTAAATAAAACCAATCTTTCTTTTGCTTATGACAGGATTTGAAATTTAATAACTTTAAATGCGGAGATTGTTTGATAGAAAAACTTATTGGAAACGCTTTTGTTTGTTCTCATCCAACGCTTAAGTAGGAGTATTTCCAATTTCGAAAGAGAAATTACACAAGGAAGCATTTCCACTGATGTGATGGAAATTGGACACACCAACTGCACTAATGATTTGGAATGTTCTCCAACCTGCATTCAGTTAAACACATTGTCGAGTATCAAGTCCTCTATCATATCAACAACTGGATTAACACCACCATTAAAAGGAATAATATCAAATTATCTGCATGGTTTGAATAATGACATGTAATAATGCATTATACAATTTTGAAAATGCGAAGTCTTATTTCGTGGTCACGCTCTACTTCTTCGCGAGATACTCCGAGTAAATGTTAAAGCAATTGAAAATATGAAGCTACAATATTGAACATGATTAATCGACAACCAATGCAATGCAGATAAGCTTTGATATGTAGGCCTTAGTGCCATTGTTTAAAAGATTCGTAGATGAAAATTATGATGATTAATAGTAGCAAGAATTGTTCTCCAAAATCAAAAAAAGGCTGATAAAAAACGAAATTGTAGAAATTAAGAAATCAAAGACGCTCAAAAAGAAATAAACGTCCTTTCTGTCAGCGCAGGTTTCGGTTTCAAATATGTTATGTCTAGTATGGCAATAGCTGATTTCTCTGTCTGTAAAGACAACTACATGCATGTCCCTACGCAATATATGCTCTGCCAGGAAGGTACTGGTTTTTTAGTATATTACATGTTTTACTACATGTATAACATAACTCACAGATACTTTTTTGCATTTGCATGTACAAGTGCAGTTTTGGCTTATATAATGTCCTAAGGTATGATATTTTCATCGATAAATCCAAAGAAATAATTACGGACATTAATAGAGGCATTATATGCAGAATCATCTTCATTTTAGGATTTGGTCTCCTTGTCCCTAATAATCTGGGACGCACTGTACAAGCAGGCTAGGGAAAGTCTAAATCCTGCTATAATAGAAAGCGTAATTATTCGGCATTTGAAGACGATTTAGTGCTTGCAGAATTTTTTTTCTTTTTGAACTCCTTTGACATGCGATTTTCTACAATTGTGTTTTTATCAACGCACTGTGACCTCTCTTACTATTGATCTTCAGAAGCATAATCTACGCAATATCATCATTAGTACATATCATATTCGTTATCACTATGATCATCACATGTTATATAAATATATGCATTTACACTATTTCATTTAAATCTATTTATCAAAGCTTGTGACAGAATTAAATTTGCTGATGAATTTTATACGGTTGCATCTTCGTTCTTGCATATGCCTTATCATTTACTCGCTGCATTTCACGAAGAGAACGAGCGTGGCCAAGAATTCAGACTTTTCACATTCAGGTTTCTGACCGCTCAACAAAGGAGTTGGACACTAAAATTCAATTATACAACTTGCCACTAAGCAATCAGAAATATTTTTCTTCGTAGATATTCACAACAATTTTAGATTCCGTATTTTACAACATTCAAGTCATAAACCAGGTAAGAAACACATACAAAAAGTTAGACATCGCTTCTTAGAAAGGAAAAGGAAACTAAATCTTTAGGTTTAGATAATAATTTGTCGGACTTTTTCAAAAGGTCATGTCTCGATTTTCACAGGTTCTGGTAAAATGATAAATGTGCTTTCCAATGCCTCTTTGATTGTTGTCTAATTTTTAATACATTTTATGATGGATCATGTACATAGTTGTTACAGGCATGCAACTTTTGCTTCGAATTTTGAGATGCGACTTTATAAGGAAATAAATCTGTCCTCAAGACCATGCAGGTCGGAGAACTGCTCAATTATTGTATTTAAGTGATTAGTTACCACAGTGTTGTGGGACATTCGTGAAATTATGAAGGATGTGCCATCTCAAATTCTCCAAAATTGTAGATATGATCTTTTGAACAATGCCGATTAATTTATTTAATTGGTAGCAAAATCTGCTCAAAGAAGCGAGACAGAAATCACACGCAAGAAAATTTTCATGTGCTCAGTGCGATATAGTTATATGTAATGCACACTCTGTCGAGAGCTCTGACTTTAATCCGCAGCCTAAGTCTGAATCATGATATATTTAATTATACATTTTATAAGAAATACATGAAATGTGCAGGAGAAAATGATCACGCAACACATAAGCAGTCACGCTCATTTAATAAATATAATGAAAGCAATATTTTCGCCCCATGACAATTTTGAATGAATTCAGCATGTACGAACATGTAAATGCTTGCCGTACAAGTGTCAATCAATAAAACAACTAAAGTTCATAAGTTTCAGGTGAGCACTTTCTTCTGTAGATACTGACCTCATTTTAACATCCCTTCTCAATAACAAAAAGGCTGAAAACGACTGTTCTAGCCGATCAACACAACTTCAAGAGAAAAATTAAAATAATCATTCTCAATCCAGGACCAGATACTCGGTGTATTCTAAATCCATTTCTCCCTTTATTTGCTGAAAGAAGTTGGATGTCGTCGGATACGAGTGCATGTCGCTTAGAGCGAATGTATCCGACTAAACTAGCCAAATAGGAGCTACACCAACGCTAATAGGCAAGGAGTTTGTACTGAGCCCTAGTGGCTGTCCTGGATTTTAACCTGTCGGATTAAACTCTCTAAGCCATTTAAATGGTACGCTACGCTGTTGCTTTGATAGCAAACGTCAAGCAGACGGCATTACTCTTAGTCACCTCCTGTGACATTCGATGCGCTCCACGGTCATCAGGCTACATAGTTATGAAAACAGAGATGAACGCACCAATGTACTGCACACCACTGGAGGAGCGTGAGGCAAAAGCATCACATGTTCTTAAGGTCGTCTTCGGGAATTGTTGGTAAACTTGCAGCACTAGTCTATCTTTGTCAGAATACATGGATTTGTTGAGGAGAAGGATCATGAGGTCAGTGCCATAAGAGATGTTGTAACTCAACATTGGACACAACATCATAAAGGAAACTAAACGGACAAACTTTTTACTTTGTGCCTCATTTTGAGATGTTCATTCAAGAATTTGGAATGAGTGAACGATGAATCACATATGCTGCATGCAAATGGGCTCTCCCGTTTGTGCTGAAGCACATGATTAGTGTACTGCAGTTTTTTCACAAACACTTGATCACATTTACTACATTTGAAGCGACGATTCCTTGGATAATGAGCGAGAGCCACATGCTGCTGCAAGCGATCTATTCTAGAAAACCCATGTTTGCATACATGACAGTAGAATGGACCATCACGCTTATCTGAAAACTTTGTTCGATAATGGGATTTAATGAGTAACTCATCTTCATCCCCGTTTTTGTCAACAACATTTTCTGACGTGCTCCCGTTCATTTCGTCATTGGAACTGTCGTTTATATCCTCAAAGCTGTCACAAAACTCTTGGATCGCTGCAATGAAGAAAAAACGGCAATTTATTACTTGACAACAAGAATACAACAATTATTACATAAAAAACACACCCTGTTACAAAGTAATCATAAGCAAAATGAAATGAACGCCGCAACAGAAATGCCGTTATTGTGGTGCAGTTGGTATGATTGTGGCACCTGCTTTAAGTTCATACTTTTCATCCTATTACACAATACAGTAAAATCCGTTTCTAACAAATTGAAGAGACGAAAAAAATTTCCTAGATCTTTATAACCGATTCCTATCCTATTGGCAGTGCAGGATGAATTGTCAAGAAAATCAATCATGGTGACGACTCTGTCATCTGCGTCCAGTACAAGATGAGCTGTAGAATTTGGAAGCGAGTGTTATTGATGTTAAAAATATCTTATCACGAATTCCAACAAATATATCCATTGGTGGTCACGCCATGCCGAATTGCCTTCTTCGAGAAGGAGCGGATTGTGCGTATACTTGCTATCCTCTCGGTTTGATTTGCGACAAAACAGTGAAAACAAGATATTTTCCATCATGATAGAAATGTTGCGAAGTTGTACCCATTCCTAAATGCAAAGAACCCACGATTTAAGGTTTCGCCCAATTTCAATTACTCCAGTGATCAGGAAAATCTTTTAACATTTAATTCTTCTAGCTGTATTGCTAGAAATTTCAGCGTTGTACGAACCTTACCAACATGACTTTAGAAAGCTTTGTCCAAATTACAGTGCAATTATGTTAATCATGTAAGAAGGGTATTAACAACAGCAAAATTACGTTCGGTTGGGAATGTAGTTAGGCGATGCAGGGAAAATATTGGTATTCGTGTGGATCCTCGGTCACTGTGGTTTGCTGGGAAATTAATGGGCGGATGAGGCGGCTAATCTGGCTAGGAGTGAAGACCAAGAAGAGATGGAATGCTTCTACGAGGTGGTGGAAGAAACGGTATGTAGTTGATGTGTGGTCACATGAAAGTTGTGGAAAGGTGTATGGTGAGGGTGTGAAACATAATTTGGAGCAGTTGGTCCCGCGAAAAGAGAGTCAGTATGGCTCGATTGAGGCCTAGACACTCTCTAGAGCTGGGGGAGTACAGGAAGAGAATTGGGATGGATGGGTCCGGTTATTGTCGTAGGTGTGGTGAGGAGGTGCTGGAGTCTGTTGAGCATGTGATGGAGTGTATTGCTGGTGAAAGGAAGCGTGATGAATTGGAGATTTCACCTGAGGGTTTGTCTGTTTTATGTTGTAGACCGCAGGATGCTCTGCAGCATTAGTAGTGGTGGAGGTGGGCGAGCCTAGCCTCAGCCAACAACGGTGACAACACTCCTTCGAGCTGGGAGGCTACCGGAAGAGGATCGGGTTGGAAGGGTCTGGGGAAGTGGAAGAGGGGCTGAAACACATTATGGGATGTGTGGCGGGGAAAGGGATGAGGGTCAGTTTGGGATCTGTATGTTGATAGTCATGTGTCGTTTCTTTGATCCAGACCTATGGAGGTGTTGGCGCACGGAAAATGATGGGAGCGAGTAAGGCTACGACCGTAGGCGGTCGACAACAACAACAAACAGTTAGTTAAATGGATAGTGAGAGTGAGTGAGTGTGTACGGTCCACTTGCCAACTTCCCTTCAGCCCTACCTTAGGGATCAATTCTTGGACCATTGATGCTTGCAGTTTCCATAAGTTTGATTTATATTTCATCCGAATCAGCTGTTATCATGCATGCTGATGACACAAACCTGACTTGTTTTTATCGTGGTGATGATTTTGACGCTTCATACGGAATCATCAAGATTCTGGGTGTGTAATGGAATGATCATCTTTCTGGGAATCACCATTTTCAGCAGATTTTGAGAGTCGCAACTGAGGGACTGTAATATGTGATAAAACTTAAAAGTCGATCATCCCCGTTAAGCAACTTGTATCGCTGCATATTTCTCTGATCACTACTATTTTTAATTGCTGTGCTCCTTTTTTCCTGTTACTATTAGATAGATAATAGATACAGATTTGGAACGATTTCAAAATCGGGCTCATAAAATGATTTGTGGTGAATATTGTGGATGAAGTGGTTTTCATTCACAATTGATTGTGGCATTCGGGAGGTAATTGGTCATAGCAGCTTTGTATTGAAAAGTCTCTCCCACTGTCTTTTTCCACAATTGCAATTCACAATCAATGCAAAATAAAATTTGAAGGTAAAACTATTTACGAAGGCAGGCGTTTCGTAACTGTCACAGCCTCAGTGCCAGTAAAGTCAGAATGTGACCTGTATGAATGTATTTTGAATTACAAGTGGGGAAAAACAGTGGGAGAGACTTTTCACTACAAAACTGCTATGAGTTTTCATTCACTTTCATTTGCCAAGAGAAAACGTGCCACTAAGTTCTTCAATGAGTGTGAATCCAACATTTTCCACACTTTGCATTCTTTAGTTCCGTCTCGCCTACTTTGTAGTGGTCATTTGAGCATTCCATGCTTAAGAACTACTCATGGATTGAATTCTTTCATTCCATGTATGTGTTCAATTATAATGACTTTGTTGCTTAATGATTTTGACCTTCGTATTCATAAACGTTTCCCTCACTTTGGGTTATTTGCCTCAAATTTGTGTGTTTCATATCATAATTCTTCGCACTTGAGTAAAACACTTAACTTACTTACTTTTCCCAAATCATCCCCAACATATGAAAAGTTCCGCTAAAGCATTTTCCGTATCAACACCATTAACCTTTCTCAAAGCACTCTCGTACGCTTCCACAATATTCGAAATAGTGCACGCGTAATCATTCATCCCACTAAATGCTCGTATATTGATCATAATCATCAATAGAAGTTTCATTTCATGGTCAAGTTTGTTTTTAGTTTTCACGATTTCACGATTTCCACGCTCAATATCATCTTCAAAATAAACGGTTGATAATGAGAAGCGAAATTTTATTGAAGTGACAACAAACTCACTCCACCCCGTCTCGACTTTATGCACGTGAATCAATCCAGAGATACTGGAAACTAACGTCTGCTTTTTCGACTAGGCAAGTGAAACAAAAGATATCATTTACCGTACTTACTCGACACTTGAATTGATGGGCCATTACTGAGACCAAATGGCTGGGCTTTCTCATTTTTTCTATTCTTCACCACTTTTTTCACTGTCTCCTCTTCATCACTGTCAATAGCAATCAATTCAATGTCATCATCCAATTCTAGCTCCTGCTTGCATTCAGGAACAACGTCTGCACGTATAACATGGACGACTGGAATGCAAACTGCAAAGTATTCACTATTCTACCTAAATCAACTGAATAGGTAGCATGGCACATTACTCACCATCACTATCCACAGTTTCATTGACTACTTCCGTCTTGATAATCTGAAAAGACGTTTTAAATGGGAATATAAGGGAAATTTCATGTTATCTAAAAAGTACACCTAAAGAATAAGACAGACATGCTTGGAGGAAATGAGACGAAATTGGGACAGCGTTCTCAGATTCATTTCCACATGGAATGGTCATGGGAGAAGTTTCAGCATTAAAACTTAATTTCTTAGTAGTTCGATGCATTTACTTGTAGGTAATGGGCGACGATGACAGTCAGTATACGAATTCGATACACAAACGCTCACTTCTTTGAGTGGTTGTTCATCATTATCACACATGAAGCATCATTCTATCCATAAAATTTGATTGTTCAAGCGCGTCAGGTTACTGGAAGTACAAACTAATACAAAACGCTTTCTAGGAAGCCGAAGCGCGCGCAGATGAATCTAAATCTGTGAGTAACAGCGCTCACCTCGGTATAACGGCAGGCCTAATAGACTAAATGAAAAGCATAAAAACCAACCCATAATAATAAATAGATGACAAAAACTAAAAAGGGTTGAAATATTCGCCTTTTGGAATGATCTGGGGATTCCATCAGTGGTCGCAAGCGGAAATTGTCCATTCTTCACACAGAGACACAACCAACCGAGCTATGCTACTACTTTGTCATAATACCGTCATAATACAGAAGTTCAGAAGGTACAGGGTTCGAGTCTGTCCGCCTCGGGACCTACCAACAATCTCATCAGAAGTCAATACCCAAACCTGGTGAGAGTTGCTAATGTACGAGTATGAACTTGTAGGCTGCCCCACCCCTAGTTTGCGAATATGGCTTTAAACCTTGGGTGGGGCAGACTGAGTAAAAATAGCAATGTTTATACATTGTCGATATATAGAAGACTATATTTTCGATGAAAATCTTCAAACATCTATGAACCTCAGATAGCTTTACAATTCATTATGAAAGAACAAAATGTATCAAGGATTGATTTATGCACATGACCATGTGTTACCGTCTGTTCTTCACGAGGCCTTAAGTACATGAACAAATTGATTTTCAAATGGTTTAACATTCATTATATGGATATTAAAATTTTCGATTGAATTGAAACTCAGACTTGAATCAATTATACTGAATGATTAAGATATTTTTCTCTCCAATTTGCTGTGTGTAAGATAACAGACAAGATAAGTTTGTTGTAATTCAAACTGTACAGTAAAATAACAATTTGATTGAAATGCACACATTTCGGTGCACCGGCCCGAGAACCGGTGGTAGCAGAGCATCCGGTCCACCGCTCACAGCCCTAATTTGTACTTTTCATTCATCTGTTTTAAATCTGTGTAGATGAGAACAAAATTGCGCACATACCTTTTCATCGCCTTCGTTTTCATGTTTGCTGTCATTGTATTCAGCCATCAATTTAGCCCTGAAAATCGATAAAGGTATCAGACAATAAGTAGACATATCATTCAACAAGTCCTATTGAAATGGCATGGAATAATCGATATTGCTGAAGTCTTCAAATATGAAAAAACTTACCGTCGAGCCTCTTCATGTGTTGATAGAATATCAATTAAGACGGGTTTCCAATTTGACCAGCCATCAAATGTATTGAATTCCCCGATATACGATAACAGCATCTCCATAAGCCCATTTTCGTCGCGCCACATCTGTTAAAACAACAACTTAAGTAGAAGCATGCTCTGCATACTTACTAATTTTAGTAATGAAGTTCAGAATTACATTTCAACTTGTAGCTGCAATTCAAGACACGGCATCAGTCTTGAGAAGCGTAGCAGAGAATCGTACAACAGTAAATGTCACAGATTAATTGTAAAACATTTCTATTGAATGGCTAATCCCGTAAACGTGCATTGTAAGCTTGCAACCAACTTGTTTATCAACAAACAATTTTCGACGACCCCAAAATGATCGAGGTCGAGGTCACAATATATTAGAGATATCATAATAGAAAACTCAGAACTGCATAAAGAAATACATTTAACAGATCATGCATAAGGCGCGTTCAAGGTGAACCACTTATACTTCTGTTCTTATACAGTTTAATTATGCCTATATCTGACCGAAAAATGAACCTCCAACTATGAAATTTATGGTGACAAGGAATAGAATCGCTTTCATGCAAGCTTTTCTTAGCAATCCACAGTTTCAGATTCAGCATATTTGAATGTCCCTATATCTGACATGCACTGCAGGGGAAACATAAAATCGTCATATATGCTATGTTTTGAAAGATTGTGCATTCTTATAATTTAATTCCACATGGATAGTATGATGGCAATGACTTATTGTATAAACAGAAACAAAAATGACCAGGTCAGATTGATGGGCTATGAGACGAAATATTTCAATGCGGTCAGCATCTCAAACTTTTGCAACCCTACAAGCGTACAAGAAATTCTAAATTTTAGCGATGAAGCTTCTGATAAAAAATCGAGCACCTAGGAAGGCGGACCTGATTTTGGGCGATTTTGTTTTTCAAACGATATCATTTAACAGTCGAATTTTCGACCTTAGTTTATTTGTTTAATTGACATATTTTTATTTCTGTCCATATGCATGTAGAAGAGTTGGGATATTTTGAGTTTTGTTTGAATTCATATTTCATAAATTTAGTGGACTCTGCGCTGAGTATAAATTGTCGCTCGCTAAGGCGCGATTTGCCATAGCTATATCTTTGTCTTTGACCTAACCTAGATATACTATAAGGGTGTTCGCTTGCGATTTCATGGTAAGTTGTAAGAGTGAATTTCATGGTATATGTATACCTAAGATATTTTGTAACGTGATTGAGTTATCATTGTAACAGAGATCTGCCTTCACTTTTTGACTAGTTTGAATTTTATATTTGGTCAGTCGTTAAGACTCTAGTTTTAGTTTTGCGGTAATCAGCTAGTGTGGTATCGAAGCTTAGATCTCTGGTCAGGTAAAGGTGACTTTTGTTGTACAACGGGTGTAAAAGTGTTTTGAACGCAGGTATTAATATACTATTTAAATACATCAACGAAAGGTTTTCACAGTGCACTTAGAACAACATGCTTGTGGAAAAAACTTCCATTGGGGTTATTTCAACCATCTAAAAGTGTGGAAGCATTCAGGAGAGTTGTCGACAAATTTCTAGTAGTTCCATGAAGGGCTGATAATATGAGGGCTTATTTGTGAGGATGCACTCCTCCCATCCAACAACCATTGGCAACGCTCTGTCAATGTACTTGCTGCTGCATTCGCACCCAAATTTGTAAAAAAAGTTTAGACTGAGTAGAAACAGGAAGCTTTCCTTCCTAAAGAAAACTGGCCGGAACATGAGAGGTAAAATTGCAAGTTTCACTACTGGGACATACTTAAGAAGAGTAAGAATGATGTGCTTTGCAAACTGAGCTGTTTTATCACAAATAAAAGAGTGCTTCATAGGACCCATCTTTTCATCAGGACCAAGCGCAGGCAAAGGCCTATCCGTCAGGCACAGTCAATCTAAGTCCTTGCCCGAGAGCTCGATTGATCGTCATCTGCTTGTCAGCTGATTTGACCTCTCAGGTGCCAGAGAGTGCTTCACGGATCTTTATGCAGATCCGATGTCACATGTGTTCTTAGTTTTATGGGAGCTCTTGTCACACAATCGATTACTCCTAGCCTGTGCGTCCAGAATCAGTTCATTATTAGTCCTAAGTTGTCATTCTAGTAGGCCTATCATTGCTGTCCACTTACTGACCTTGCTATCGTCCATGTCGGGTCAAACCTTTAAAAAAATAGGTACACATTGCTGTTTTGCATAAGACGCACCGCGGAAGAATGGGAATGGGATAGAAGAAACGCTGCCACATGGAAGAGAGACTGATCGCCTAATGTGCTTCCAAGTAGACCTTTATAGCAAGGGAGGAACAGTTATTCTTTATCGTAAATGCTGATTCATCCGGAAATAGCCTCTTCAGGCGAGATATTATGATAAATACAGACTAAGAATAAGTACTTTATTATGTAAATTGCTAGATGATTTTAAAATCGGCGACATACATTGGTCGATGAATAATTTCTGGGTGCTGTTCTTCATTGTAGTGATCGAGCATAAAGAACCTTTCACAGATTCAAAGACACGTCAACGGTTCCTGACATTCAACCTGAAAGTCTAACTGATATGGTTGTCTGTACGGGAGGTCAGTCATGATGAATTCAAAAATAAAAAATCTCTCCCAATTTGACGATTGCTAACTTCATTGTGAAATTAATTCAATCGACTTGTTTTGTAGTGTTGCAACCTTTTGCTGGACAAGTGGGTCTACATACAAATTTGTAAGTGAAAGCAGCTCATCTGTTCAGCTCATGTCGTCTCCTTAGATTTGGCATGCTCGTGGCAATGCAATGGGATTCACCTAGCAGTAGTCTCTGCTTATTGTTTATGAATGCCTCTATAGTTGAAATTGTAAATGGTCATCACTTCATCAGTGTGGGCTATCACCGGATATTTTACTAAGTGCACATTTCCTGTCTTCACACCGTAGACTGCGCTCATGCGCTCTATAGAAAAATCAAAAATGGCGACAGCCAATGCGTGTGTTCGATTGATGATGCTTTCCGTTATGTAATTAATGATTCACAGTGATGCTCAAAGAGAATATCATCTTCCTGAAAAAGATAGATCTTCACAATAATACATAAATCATGAATATTTCCATACTTACAGCAAAGTAGTTGTTGAAAATGTTTAAAAATCTATGGATCTTGAATTGAATATAATGACGTTTCACATGTACAAGAACGAATGCTTTGAAGCGAAAATTTCAAAGCATTGATGTATAATAATTAAAATTGTTTCAGCGCTTCAAACAAATTTCGACTTCATGAGTTGTCGAACCAGACATAAGTCTGTACAGGCGTTGCTGCAATATTACCACATCAGACGTGCAGTGCGTTGAAAATGTTTGTTCTAAAATTCAAAATGCTCAACATTCAACTCTGGAGACGGTCCATATATATCACACGCGCTAATGTCTATGTACATAATGATTGACATCATATTTAGGTTGTGTGTTGTCTCTGGATGCACTGAGGATGAGCATCTGAGTCTCAAGATGCCTACAACCATAAACATCGAACACCAACATCATCAACATTGGTGCTTAGTGCTCGATGTCTATGCCAACAACAATCTGACACTTTTCATTCATTATTTTAGACTGCTGCGCGAAAGCTATTGTAGCAAATGTTCATGATTTGTCTCTTCTTCGTGCTATTTAGATGACTCAATGAATCAAACGGTTTTGCTGCACAGATCTGCACGATTTAGTTAAAAAAACTTTTTCAATAATTTTGTGCATTTTTTTATCACAATCAACAGCAATCGAGTTGAGCAATTCCTCGACGTTATTTTGTGAAATTGCAACAAAAAAGTAATAAATTTTTGCAAAAAAACTGTTCCATGGCCGAGGTCTGATCGTACAGCGTGGCATTCGCTTGTGATCGTGACTCTTAAGCCGCATTTAAAGAATACTTTGTTTAAGTTTTGTCACAAGTAAAGACAGATTCGTTTTATCATCTGTTCGTTTAGCAACCTGTCAGCAACCATGCTTGGCATTGTACATACAACCAAGGCCACCGTCTGTGTCTTGTAAGTGACGCTTGACTAACATTATTCGTGCATCTATTGAATTTGAATCACTTTTCTCCTTTTCTTCTATGCGATTTGCCAATATGCATAAAGAGCACGTGTTGGTTTATCTGTCAAGATTTTTGAAAAGCCTATCAATTTTGTTTGGTCTACGATTTGGATCCTTTAAGTATGCATCATCTTTAGTCTGTATCAAAATCCAGATAATAGACTTGCAGTAGGTTGCGCATTGTGAGGAGATGAAGGCCAGGGATGTCTACTGGGACTACCTACAAAGATGACACACATGAGTTATAATCCGCAGCCAGAACGAGTTTCTGCAGGGAACGAGGCCGAAAGTGAGACTTTCACAGAGTAAGTTCCTCTTCTGTTCAGACAGGATCAAAGAAAAACACATGCAAATCCAATGGTACGCAGATTGCAGTTTTGGGTTAAAGTGAAATTTTATAAGTTTTCTCATTAAACGAAAAGTATTCAACCCAGAGTCACAATTGTTGGCATGGAATGTCTTCAGTTCATTTCCTATTTTGTTCAAGCACCCCTGTCTATTAAGCTAAGCACATGTAGATTTGGTGAGCCTCTTAATGTCGGCAAACACAAATATTTTAAGCAACTTTGTCCACATTCAACCACATTCTCACACACATTACCGATCAGAAGCATAATAATAGCACATGCACATAATACGAAATGACCTGAAGACATTCCATGTCAAATATCATGAAAGTTGGCGTAGTACTTTTCGTTTAATCAGACAAAACACAAAATTTCATATTTGACAAAAACTGCAATCTGCGTCCCATTGGATATACATGTGTTTTTCTTTGATCCTGGTTAACAAGAAGAGGTACTCATTAGAAATCGGCACACGTGCCGATTCGTAGTTGGTATAGGGTGTCCAACATTCTGTGAAAGTTTCACTTTCGTCCTCATTCCCTGCAGAAACTTGTTCTGGCTGCCGAACTATTATTTTCAGCCACACTGTCAAGTATTACTTTCTCTCAAAGTGACTGAGTTCAAATAAATATAAAAACCAGAAGCGGAGCCGTGGTATTCTCTGTCGGCTCCAGCTCCGACGTGCCATCACGGCTGCGGCTCCTGCTGAGAGACCTTGGACGTAAGTTTTCATGAAAGTCGCAGTATTCAATTAGAAAGTTTGAAATTTGCATGAAAAAAGGTAGGCCCTTTCCCGAGTTGACCCCCGTTCTACCATGCTCCTCCATTCATAGACTCAAGTAAATAAATAATGTAAATAATCGCGTCGATGTTTATTGTTGCATGTAGGTTCGTGTTTGAAACACATTAGAGATACTAAGACAATATTTCATAATACTGAATAATCTAATTATTTATAACAAAAAAGCTCGATGCCTAATTGTCGAAGTTATATTCGTATATGACATACAATTTTTTGCTTTTCAGCAGCACCCCTGTTAGGGGTATGGCCACATTAAAGGACATTGCAATCCGACTAAAGTCAGTTAAAAATATTCAAAAAATTACGAAGTCGATGAAGATGGTGTCTGCAGCGAAGTACGCGAAGGCTGAGCGCCAGCTGAAACCAGCACGTCCTTATGGTCTAGGCGCAAAAGGTATATTTACTTGAACATAATTCTGTGCTGGTCATAATTTTGGACGGCTCAGACAGAGGTCCTACTTATCATCTCACAAGCAATAAATTAATTTGAATTTTATTTTTTTTATATTTTAATTTTTTTATTGTTTTTGATTTTTAACTTTCTGATAAATCAGTGAACCTCAAACTTTGACCACAAATTTAGATCGATTTACAAAATAGGGATGCTTGGCCTATTCAGATGCCCCGGAATATTTAGGAATTGCATGCAAAAAAGCGAGATGAGAAGCAAAACAAAAAAAGCTTCATATGCACGAGTTCTAGCAATTATGGGAAAGAATAGTCCCTTTGCGAATACATGAAACTTGGATCAATGAAATGAAGCATAATTTCATTTGTAATTTTTGCTCTTATGAGCCACAAGAACCAGCGCAACTTTCATGCAAGTCATGGTCTCAGATGAAGATAAATTAGACCATCTGCGAAACGGCAGATTTAGAGTAATCGAGTCATACGTAGAAAGCTTACTTAAGCCTATTTTTGATTTGCTTAGCAAACTATGAAGTTATCCAATAGGATACTAGTCATCAAAGAGGAGTCTGAGGTACATGGCTAATTTAAGGATTCAGTGATTTCTTCTCATTCAGAAAGAAATAGGCATTCACATAAGTATAAGTATATGAGTAAGTATAAGTAAGTATGAAGGCTGCGTCTAAATTTTTATGAGAAATTAAAGGCTATTACGCTTTATTAATTCAACCAATTTCTAATGAGATCTTGATGGTAGAATGAGTTAGATGGTGGCTGTTGACTTGACATGCGACTTCGCATTGATGTTGTTTTGCCTAAATATGTAGCTTGATGACATGGACTAGGTTTGGAAAAGCAGTCCTCGAATCTCACCCGGAACTGCAAACTTAACCTCCATCAGTCCTTCATTTACCCTACTTAAATCCTAAGTCCGGGAAGCACAAATTTTCATGGCATAAAAATAAGTAGATTTTATCACAATTTTCTGACAGCAATAATAGAATTTTGCAAATGAACAAAGCTGAAACTCTGCCATCCACAATAGCTATCTAAACTATTCGGATCGAAATCACTACAATATATAACGTTGTAGTGATTTCGATCCGAATAGTTTAGATAGCTATTGTGGATGGCAGAGTTTCAGCTTTGTTCATTTGCAAAATTCTATTATTGCTGTCAGAAAATTGTGATAAAATCTACTTACTGTTGTTGTACTTGTTGTCAAAAATTTTCTCAAGATTACACACGAACGAGAAGTTAGAAATTAAAAACAAGGGAGGGATTTTTGGCATCCGAAGCGAACCGATTTGAATATTTTCTCGCAGGTTCCTAATACAGGCATGGTTCATAAAGATAGTGAATGAGTGAGGTTAATGCTTAACTTAAGTTGTCTTGTTCAAGTAAATGATATCAAGTTGTCAAATTACATACCTTGATTGGAGTTATGTAGTGCACAATCGAAAAAAATATTATAAGTATGTAGTGCTTACTTTTACTTGAAATTTTAATAAAGGTTTACTTAATACTTGAAATGTAGCATCACGGCTGCCATTTTTAAGGTGCCAGCTCAACGGAGGTGAATCTCACACTGAGATAATATAGGAGAGCTAATAAAAAATTATGAGAGCTTAAAAGCAAAGTACAACTACTGAAGGCCCTCTGTGTCGTCATTATTCATTGGTTTTGTCCAATCTTACCTCTATATGAGACTTCACCAATACATCACTTTTCAAACCAACCCACACTGTTAAATAATTGACCTAATTTTTTGCAGCGTTTTATGAAAAGGCTGAAGTATCTCCATCCACTACGGAAACCGGACATCCTAATCATATCATGATTGCAGTCACTTCTGATCGTGGGTTGTGCGGTGCTGCTCACAGTTCAGTTTCCAAAACAATTAGGAACTGGTTGGCTGAAAATACTGAAGCTGCGAATAGCACCAAGATCGTTGCTATCGGAGATAAATCACGAGCGGCTCTTCAGCGGCAACATGCGGATAAATTCCTAATGCACTTCTCTGAAATTGGAAAGAAACCTGCGACTTTCGATGACGCTTCCTTTATTGCGCAAAATATCACGTCCTGTGGATATGAATTCGACATCGCTTCGATGTACTACAACAAATTTAGGTAGGAAGTATGAGACATTCTCGTTCATTCATCGACGGATAGATGACAGGTTGTGATAAAATGCATCTATGTATAATGTAATACAATTGCTCCAATATTAAAGTAAATCTAATCTAATATTAATGCAAAACATGTGCGTATGATGGAAAGTTATTTTTATTAGTATGAATCAAATTCAAATCTGGTTTCCTAATTTGCTGCCATAAAAAGTGATTGAAAAGTAAAATACGATGGCAGTGGCAGAGAAGCTCGAGGAGGCAAGAAAGCATTACACTAAGTAGATAATTAAAAGCAAATATTATAAACATCTTGTGCTGAGGTGTAGCAGAGTGGCAATTGGAAGAACATTCGGCGCAACCCAAGTTCTTCAAAGAGAAGAGTAATGCTGCATTCACACATGTTTGTAGACTGCTGAAAATTTTCTGCATCTTTTTTTATGCGCTGCCCGTCAATGAAGTCGTTGGAGGATTCACCGAATCAAAAATGCGATGTAGACCACCCTAGAGAAGGTGGAGAGACATCAAATCGTGAAAAGGCGTGGACTGGACTCAACTCAACGAACTACCTCAAAATCGGGAAATTTTGAGGACATTGCGCAAGTGACGCATGCTGCCAAGGCAGATACGGCGTTTTAGGAAGAATATGGTTGTACCAGAAATCCTGGTTGTTGGTATCAGTGAGACTTTAAAACTAACAAACTTGCGAGATCAAGTAACTGTGAGATTGCGATTTACAATGAAATTCTAATTGAGCGGAATAGATGAATGGCCATGAATTCTCGTACGATAATGAAAATCATCCCAGCAGCCATTTATAATAGAATATAATGCTTGCTAATTTAAATTATTAATTGAAGTAGTCCTAATGAGGACTGATGGCGTTCTCCAATCCGCAAGTGTACAGATGCAATGCTACTGTAACCATTGGCTTAATCAGTTCTTAAAAGAACTCAATGGAGCTTTCTCGTGGCAACGAATTAAAATTGATCAACTTTGGCCCAATATCTGGTAAAAGTGGAAATCTTAAGATTTGTAACACTACTCATTCTTACTGTTAATATACATGTACCATAGATTTCAAACACTGTCGCATACATGTTCAAAAACAGACATCTAATATACCTTACCTACTACAGATGCTGGTAGTGGAAATTCAATAGGACAATTGTCATCATAGGTAAAGGAAATTAAAAATTATTAATTATAAAACAACAGGATAAACAACAACGATGGATAAAAATTGGAAAAGTGGAGGTAAACATGGAAATACAACAATGCTACTACACCGATTCTGACACTACACATGGTGGATAATGGAGGCAAACAATAGAGCTACAATGACACTCTACTACAACGAAAGCAATGAAATTATACACACTATACCTAAGACTAAATATGGAAAATACTATTTCTTCACTTGAATTTGTTATCGCCAGTTTTTTAATCCGTCTATAATACTTCATGTAATCCCACGTTTCTTCATTTGTTCTTCATTTGAAATACAATACATCGATCACTACCTCAGCTACCGATTAAGGGATATAAAACATAATACTGCAGTCCGTCAGTTATCAGCAGGTACTCGTCTAGTTGTGTTTCGACCCCTAACCTGAACACTCAAACCCAGACGAGCGGGGTTCCACGCATAGTGGCTGACAAAATACTGAATAGGTAATGATATGTCTTGAAAGATATGCCACAAAGATAAGTCAGACATCATTCAAATGTTACGTTTCCCACATGTAAATTGATCCTGTCATTAAATTTATACCATCAATAAATACATTTTGCTTTTTGCGATCCGCACATGTAAACAAATCCTGTACATCAGTCTTTGCCTTTTCGATTCCCACAAGCAAACAGATCCTGTTCATCCTCGAATCCCATAAATATGTAATCGATGTGTGATAAATATGTAATCCGCCTTTACACAAACTTCGCCTCATACATCAAGACTTAAAAATGGGAGTTCTCTCAGCTCCCGTAAGCCACGCTAAGCGCTCTGCATTCACTCTTCACCGCCCCCCAGTGAATCTGCCAAAATAATAATAGACTACATACAAAATATTTTTGGGCACGTAACATTGTTTTATGTCCCAAAATAAAAAGGAACCTCCAAAACTAAACATGCATTGTAGCTAGAAGTGATCAGCGTTGAAAAATATGACGAAACGCTTCAATGCTTTCACGGTTGAGAACTGGGCATGTCAGTTTGGTACAGACAACAATTTACCACGAAATCAGATACTTTAAATCCCTCCTTCAAAGTGTAGGTAGCGGAACCGGTTCGTACAAGTCGGAACCGAATTCGTTGCACTTTTAATTCGAGAATACACTAAATGAAACCATTTCGAATGACCATTCTGCTATCACTACCAAAGTATAAAGTCATGCTATATTGATTATAATAGCAGTTAGAAGAGCAAAGTAGATTTCCTTGAAAGGATAATTTGCCCATACAGAAAGGACCTCTCAGTCATTATTTGGTGCCGTTATAGAAAACTAATTTATCAATCATAAAATACTGATAGCTAAGACACGACAAGAAACAATCATTTCGTGTATTTTGGAATGCAAACTCAACATGTATTTTCCTAATTACATTGATGTGTTTTTAAATGCAATTGTAGAATGCATATTTGAATGAGTGTTGCATTTTAAATCATAACCATTGTCTTCATTCCTTTCAGAACTGTCATTTCCTACGATACAACTTTGCAGCCGCTATACAGTTATGGGGCTGTGGCAGCATCTCCCAAATTACCTTTGTATGATTCAGTTGATGAGG
Source organism: Prostheceraeus crozeri (assembly GCA_907163375.1). NCBI lineage: Eukaryota > Metazoa > Platyhelminthes > Polycladida > Euryleptidae > Prostheceraeus > Prostheceraeus crozeri. Next base: position 42,025 of record CAJQUW010004163.1, on the reverse strand, counting down.
ATGTGCTCACATCATATAACGAGTATACTCTTACATCGCTGATCTATTACGCTCTGAAAGAAGCTCAATGTAGTGAACAGTCGTCTCGTATGACTGCTATGGACTCCGCCTCGAAGAACGCAGGTGAGCTTAGAGACTAGTAAACAATTAATTTGAAAATCTTGAATTTCAGAAGAAACGTAGTGAATTTGAGAATGCGTTCGAATAAGAGATGTGTGAATCCGATCTGAAGCTGTATTGGATCGGATTAACTATCACACCTTTGAAAACTACTATTCGAATAGGATTAGACAGGGTTCCCTAAGAAAACTCCAAAATAATATAAGTGAATGTTGCTTCTCTGTGGTGGTGAACGATCCAACTAACAGAGCACGGTGGAAACTCGATTTAGTTATTTTCTCTGGACTGTACTTCAGTGTTGGTATTCGGATATTTGTCTATTGTATTTCTTATAATGCAAATAATATTTAGGGCGCTTGGTGCTATGGCGTGAATAGGAGGTGATTTGTACCAAGCGCCTTCCAATGGGAGTCGCTGTTGTACGTAGATATCTATGATGAATTGAAACTCCATATTACTTGTACACGTAGAGCTACTTGTCCTTTATCTATAACTACAATATGCATTGATTATCTGTGCTACGCTGTTTTATCGACATGATTGAAAAAAAGATGTTATAATAAAATTATAGGGCGCTCTGTACATTTTTTAAAAAATAAAATATAAAGTAGTTAACTCTAGAAAAGCTTCTCGCTTATCCCTATTAACTATTCGCATTAAACCTAAGTCATTTTTGAAAAATGTGTCGCCTTCGAAATTTTCCGCATGCTAACAGCTATGATATTGGTTAATGTTGCCAGTGTGCCATCATACAAAAAAGGAAATGACTCGGCACGATGAGAGTGATTCCATCATGGTGGAGCAATGCAAACTGCCAAACGTGACAGCTATTAGCAACTAATTGAAGCCAATCACAGCTATGAGCGATGTACTAAATCTATACTATTAAAGGCATATTCCTAGAATTCGCAGGCTCATTTCGCGAAGTCAGATGACCATTTCAGCGACTGGGACGAATGTGTGTCTCAAATTGACACGTTGGATGATGAAATTTTTTTATTCCTCTGCTACGAATGCTTGGTTTAATTGTGTATTAGAAGCTTGTCTATACCTACACATGCGACATGTCTTTTCTTTGATAATTTCATCGCTTGGGTCATAAGAAGCATATAAAGTGCAAGATGAAATGTAGAGACTCATTGTATCGATCACTTTAGAGATGCTGCATAGAAAGTATCTTTGTTTAGATCAAGATTATCGACGTAACAAGCAAACTTAGTATTTCCTCACGTGATGCATTATTGTTGAAAGATAAATCAAGCGTAGACTTATTATTGAACTATTTAACTAAATCAAACTTTAGTGTAATTACAAAAAACACGATCTACGACAAACTTTGATATTTTTCTTTCAAAAGGCTTGCAGCTTAGGTTATAGGCCCAATTCATTTTTTCTTCAACACTTGCCGTAAAATAAGATCTGAGTTCGCCTTATGTGATACAAGAATCCTCTTAAGAATTGTGGAACATCATAAGATAGAATATTCTATATATTATTGCTGTTTTGATCATTATAATAAGGGCGCTTGGTACACCTGTACCAAGCGCCCTTATTGAAAAATCAAAATTTAAATATATTCGAATTTTATTGCATTCGTTTTAGTGCTATCACTTACCTGTTTATTGCTAAATAAATGAGTATGTAGCTAGAACAAAAAAAAAATTCGATAAGGGCGCTGGGTACACTTACTATACCAAGCGCTCTTATTGGAAATTCAAAATACCTGTTTCATGCGCTTTGGTTCTGTTACTTAATTGTTTACTAATATATAAAAGAAATTGTAATAAGAGCTAAAAAATTTTGTACCAAGCGGCCTATTTTCTTGAATTTTGTACAGAGAGCCCTGGTTATTGTTATAATGCACGAAGCGCCCGAATTTCTGATAATCGCGTGTACCAAGCGCCCCAATCATTATAATAACAACACTTTAATGTGTTAGGAAAATTATGTCGGCTTCAAGTTTTAAGTTAGACAGTTTTGTCACTTACACTGATACATTCCTACATACTTGAATATTCTATGTGAATAGCATATGGAATGTTTTGCCTCCTAGTTATGGTCTACGACTCATTATTTTTGTTGACTACGATCCAGAATTTCAACTGCTGACTTCACATCAATTTACACAGCTGTGTGGAACTTTTGATGAACGAGTAGTAGTAGTGATGCTTATAAGGTCCTAATCATGTCGCTTATTCAAGTCCTATGTAGGCTTTAGTTTAGACATTGAATTCTGAACACAACGCCGAGAATTTCAATTTTTTCAATATGATTGATATACCGGTACTTAAAAATTTCTGATCGGATTTTCATGACATGTCCAATCGTATCGGATTATCGTCAATTCTCTGATCTGACGGAGTCGCAAGTTCGAATAAAATTTGATATCAAGGGTGGAGCAAATTGTCTTTTTGCATTTAAGGCACTGAAGTTAGCAGTAGATTTTTAGAAATAATTTGTTCAGTCGCAATTTTCCACATGACCAAAGAAAAATGAACCAGGAATTTGTTCATCACAGCAGTTTTCAAAAATTCCTATCGGATCAGGGTAAAATTCTAAATTGAAAAGAAATCACAGAGATTAACTGATGCTTTCCTGATCACATTTATGAATTTGTTCACACCAAACAAACACACATTCCTATTCTAAGAGCAATTTCAGATTTTGTTCACCACATTTGGACTCACTCACAGCCCTGCAAGACTCACTACCAGCTTAAACATAGAAGAAATCAACGACACTTATATTTTTACTTACTGATACTTCCTGACGCCAAACAACACTTTGTTCACACCAAACAACAACGCATTCCTGTTCTAAGAAGAATTCCGGATTTTGTTCAACACATTTGGATTCACTCACACCCCTACAAGACTCACTACCAGCATAAACAATATAACAATGTCGTTGATTTCTTCTATGTTTAAGCTGGTAGTGAGTCTTGCAGGGCTGTGAGTGAGTCCAAATGTGGTGAACAAAATTTGAAATTGCTCTTAGAATAGGAATGTGTGTTTGTTTGGTGTGAACAAATTCATAAATATGATCAGGAAAGCATCAGTTAATCTCTCAGTGATTTCTTTTCAATTTAGAATTTTACCCTGATCCGATAGGAATTTTTGAAAACTTTTATGATGAACAAATTCCTGGTTCATTTTTCTTTGGTCATGTGGAAAATTGCGACTGAACAAATTATTTCTAAAAATCCACTGCTAGATCTACTGCCTTTTGTATTTTTGAAAAAAAATTAATTTTATTCTTTTTGATTTTCAATCGTTCAGCAGTTCAGCCAGTTTCTTTTGTTAACTGATGTGCATTCTGGTTTGTCAATGGGGGCGTTTTTTCTATCTATTCTCATCTCATGCCCACTGGAAAAAAACCAATGAAATTCCCATCCCAATTATTCCTACCTGCAGTTCCCCTACTGAACAGTGTGCATACATGCACATTGCGAATTTAATGGGTAATTCGTGAACCATTTTGTGATCGACAGGTCAATTGATTGTTGCTCCGAAATTGCGGACCGGCCATCATTGCTATTATGTAATAGTCGAATGTAATTACTACTACTACTAAATGAATACACACTGTTCATTAAATCTCTTGATTATCTATCATCTTCGATTTAAATTATCTGAATGTGTTATCTTGATGTTGAACGGAAAATTCTACCAATTATTTATGAATTTCGATGTTCGACCAAATGATATTAAAAGCAAATCAAAAATCTACATATCCTGATACTGATCGCTATGGAAATGAGCAAGAAATTAAAGAAAGCAGAACCATGGTAGTGGTTTAGGGATGCAAGCATGACATGTGCAGCATTGACAATAGAGAAATATCAAAGAATAACAAAATGACACATCATCAGTGATAATGATGACGGGCACCTTTAAGAACAAGCAGCTATTAACAGAAATTAAGCTTTTATTCCTAATATAGACTCTAAGCTCACTGTTCATCATGGTTGGAAAACCGTATCCGCTTCCCATTACCATTAGCGTGGCTGTGAATCATAAGGATAGAAAATATATTTGTAATGAAATAACGTTGTTATTTTCCAAGTTTCACAATCATTGTGATAGCTCCTGTCACCTCTGCCTTTCATCAAAGTATAATTAACGTATTGAGAAGCTGATAATCTAGAAATCTGCGAACTTCCACTGATGTGTTTCCCTTCAAGTTAGTTTCGGTTGGCACAGATTAAGGCATTGTTGAGATTAAGGTATTCATTTGCAGTTGCATTGCTGATTACGGCAAAGTCTCTCACTTCTTTCACATCAGTGTAAGTAGTATGTAATGTTTAGGCTAACTTATGTTTGGAATATACAGTAAAACGACAGTAACGACCGTAAAAATGAAATGTGATATGTGGCGAGTCATATCATGCAACTCCATATCAGTCAAACTCAGTCATATCAGTCTGGTCAAACTGCCAGACTTGTTTTTCAGTCTGTATTTGTAGACAGAGAATCGAAAAAATATTCCATTGGATTCTGCTGCTCTTGAATGTCAACAATCAATTAATTTAGTTGGCGTGCTCTTATTAAGCAATCCATTTACTGCAATTTATTCCTGTGTACTACGCGAATCTAAAAGTTTATTATGGTGACCTATGGTGACCATTGTCCTATTCTATTTCCATTATCAGCATCTGTAGTCGGTACAGTATGTTAGACGTCTGTTTTGAATATGTATACGGCAGTGTTTGGAATCTATGGTATTAGTACAGGGTGAACATAAAAGAATACCCCAACTTTAGAAATTTATTGTGACAAGACTAAGCAACGCACGAGGTTCGGTGAGGTGTCATTCGTAAGACGACGTTCTGAAGTTTTTTTTACATCTTTGTTCATCTTTGTCCTACCAGAGCTAAGGTAAAATTTACTTTTCTCAAACCACAGTCGACCATCGATTAACATAATCGTCTTTCTTGAGTTTAATTTTAGATCGTGTGGGACTCCTACACCGGTACGCATGTTGCATTAAGTAATATCTATATTCATCCCTCTGGGATTCCCATGAATTGATGCGTGTCAGTTAGTTACCAATCGCGATCGAATGACTCGTCTCTTAATTTAAAACTTTCTACGAGACCCATAGGTCATTTTTATCATTCTTCAACATGATTACAGCGAAACAAAAGGCATTTTGCGTTATTCAATTCTGCAAATCTGAATCGACAACAACTGTTCAACGCACCTTTCGTTTGCAGTTTGGGGTGAGCCCACCTGATAGAAAAGAGATCCTACGTTGGTACCGACAATTCGTAGAGACTGGATGCCTGTGTAAAGGCAAGAGCCCAGGTAGACCTAGAGTGATGGAGGAGAGCGTAGAGCGTACTCGCGGTGCTTTTCTACGAAGTCACGAAAGTCAACTCGTCGTGCCAGCCTTGAACTGCAAATGCCTCAATCTACGGTGTGGAAGGTTTTGCGAAAGGATTTGAATATGAAACCGTACAAATTACAGCACCTACAAGCTTTAACAAGTGGTGATACAGAACAGAGTGGTGTTTTGCAATTTCATATTCGAACAGACTGAGTTGGATGTCTCTTTCATTTCGAAGCTCGTATTCTCAGATGAAGTTATATTCCACGTGACAGGGAAGGTGAACAAGCACAGCGTACGTATATGGTCAACTGAGAATCCTCACGAATCTGTGGAACTTGTACGAGACTCTCCGAAAGTTAACGTGTTCTGTGCTATCTCGCAATCTACGGTTTTTGGTCCTTTCTTTTTTGAAGACTCTACTGTAACAGGTACCTCGTACTTTGAGATGCTTGTTCATTGGTTGATGCCTCAATTAGAGGAACATGCTGGAAACTTTATTTTTCAGCAAGATGGGGCACCGCCTCACTGGCATCCATCAGTCCGACAGTACTTGAATGATCATTATTCTCAACGCTGGATTGGACGTGATTCATCTACAGATAAAGCCCATCATCGTTGGCCACCGCGAAGCCCAGACTTGTCACCTTGTGATTTTTTTCTTTGGGGGTATATTAAGAATTCTGTGTATGTACCACCAGTCCACCACTCCCGACAAATTTAGAATAACTGAAATCTCGAATCACAGCATCCATCCGATCTGTGACATTGGAAATGTTGCAAAACGTCTGGCGTGAGTTTGATTATCGAATGGACGTTGTTCGTGCTGCTGAGGGCGGCCATATTGAGCATTTATGATGTTTATATAGGGCCTATGATACAAATGGTTAGTATCGTAAAATCGTCTTTTATTTAATTAAATACTTGATGGAAATAAGGTATACTTACACTTAAAAAGTTACAACAGAGTTGTCGGTAAAATGAATAATAAATATCATGCATTTTTAGCCAAAAATTAATGATCAAAATTTTGTTGAAAACTTAAGAAATTAAGTCATTGCTTTGGTAGTAAAAAAAACTTCAGAACGTCGTCTTTCATATGACACCTCACCGAACCTCGTGCGTTGCTTAGTCTTGTCACAATAAATTTTTAAAGTTGGGGTATTCTTTTATGTTCACCCTGTATATTAACAGCAAGAATGAATAGTATTACAAGTCTTAAGATTTCCATTTTTACCAGATACTGGGCCAAAGCTGATCAATTTTAATTCGTTGCCACGAGAAAGCTACATTGAGTTCTTTTAAGAACTGATTAAGCCAATGGTTACAGTAGCATTGCATTTGTACACTTGCGGATTGGAGAACGCCATCAGTCCTCATTAGGACTGACTACTTTAACTAATAATTTAAGTTAGTAAGCATTATATTCTATTATAAATGGCTACTGGGATGACTTTCATCATCGTATGAGAATTCATGTTTACTCCACGGACTTTATTGCAACATGCAGGACTAGTAGTCCCAGGAATTGCGCACCTTTTAAAGTCATGGTTCATGTAGGCCGTTTTTCCTGTTTTTGCCGAAATTCCAAAGTCATCACACAATCGCTCATTTATCAATTCATTTTTCTGATGTGACTTTTTCTTCAGATATTCATCTCCGACAGTGCCCCTATTGGATCAATTACACCACTGATTTTATTCCACTACGCTTGTTCCTGGCATATCAACGTTCCCTAATAGTTTAATTGAACAGGCTAATTTTTGCTCTGTTTCTATTTTCACTTCATCTGATACGTATGTAGTGATTAATATAACGCATGCAATCTAAATTCCTTAAATTGTCCCAGTCTTCTGGACACTTGGCTTAATAGTGTTAATAGCGGAAGGATGTTGGATATATAATATGATATAGAAGTGTATCGGAGATTTTGGACTTTCCGTGTTTCTTCATCTAGTATCCGCTGCCACTTCTTTCAACTCGCTCTTGGCTGTGGCTACTATTAGAAGTCCCGTGTGTATGAGGTATCGTGTTCCACTCGTCTACTAGTCGCTTCGCAAGTGTTCTCAATTGTGTTGGAAGGATTTGGTTGATCTTCGCTGTTCTCTTTATCTTCATCACCAACTTTCAATCTTGTATTTGTCGAATAGACAGTCGAAAGTTAGTAGCTGAGTCAAAGTATGATCAGTATTGCAACGCATATCGTCATGACATGAGCAAAATTTCGTCTACTGTCATTGTGTTTTTAATGATCGCCACACGTGTCTTTTTGCCTGAATGAATGAAAAACTGACATGTCGCAGTTGTCCGAGTTTGACAAATGTCGATGCGCTGGCTATCTGGAGGCTGGAAAGTCAACTCGTTGGACTACATTTACACTCAACGTGTCGAAATCAACGGTTGAACGCTGGTGGAGTCGCTATCAGACAGACGGGTACGTTCGATGTAGGGGGTGCGCTTGACATATGCACAAGATCGAGAGTTGGTGGTGAAGATAAAGAGAAATATATTTTTTTTCTCCAGCTGATAGAATGGGAATGTGCATGCGGTATCTCTTACCTCTGTGAGAACGACCACAAGACGTGCTGTGATGGCTGAACTTCCTGCGTGTCGACCTGCTCAGCGGATTCTGTTGCCTCCAATTCACAAGCGTCGTCGGAAGCAGTGGTGTCTTGATCATTTCAGTTGGAGTTCAGAATGGGATAGAGATCTGTGGACAGACAAAAGCCGATTTTGCTGATGCACGAGTGAGAGTTCAGCGAATGGCAAATGAGCGTGTCAAGAATCTTATGGGTGAAAAACTTGCTAACAAGTTGCAGCCGCTCTCCGTCAGACGGGCTGTTGATTCAATCAGTCTTCTACAGATGCTATTTCGGTAGAAGCACCTCTGCAGTAAATGAGTGCGTGCCCAAACCTTCGATCTTCTCCAGAAGCACACGCAGAGATAATGCACTCACATGCTATAATGTGAGCTTAGAACGCGCACGTACTGTGAGTCTCTCGAAAAGCTTTTTTGTTCGCACGGCACACCTTTGGAATCAACTTCCCCAGACCACTTTCCCTGATCAATGCAATCGTGATACTTTCAAAAGGCGTTCGAACAGGTTTTTGATGGGGACAGCGTAGTCAGATTAGATGTTTTTCTCCTTCAATTTATCTAAAATGATACAATTTGTTACTTTTTGATCGAATCACACCTAGCTCTGTTCATGGCTCATAGCTGTGCTAGAGGTGATATTCTGTAAAAGAAAAACGCGGTGGCCTGCATTTTTGAGAACGATGGGTATCATGGCGGCTCTGTAGTATGGGGTGGAATATGGAGGAACGGGAGAACAGTCGCTGTGATTATTAACAGCAATCTCAACTCCGCAGGATATCTGTCTCAGATAATCAGTCAGTCTCTGTCTCATTGTGGTGGCCACACATCTTATTGAACGTTTGATTTGTAAAATAAAGATGTTCCTTTGATAAAGATAAAAGATGAAAAAAAAATTAAGATGACTTCTGGTGTCTTCGTTTTTGTCTGCGAGTATATTCAGCTTACATTATTTCTTGCTTTCTATTGCTATTTTCGCATGATAAATGCTGTGCATAGGAATTGATAGCAATTGAACTTCATGTCAGGGATATCTAAAGTACGGGATATGAAGGCTAAGAGTACTACTTACATCCTGCGGCCTAACTTTAATAAGTAGACTTCTGCAACCGAAAAATTTGCATTTCATTAAATAGCGTACTATACATTACACGGACATTAAAGCGTTTATCTACAATATTTCGGATTTTGCCTTTTTCAAATAAGTCTTAAAAACACAGCCTAAGATATTCAGCCTGAGCTCGGCTACGATATTCTTTTAATGCTTTTACCAATAAATGAAGCAGATATCCCTGAAATTAGGAAAAATATCTGTCAGACATTCATAATTACTTTTTTATTGGAAGATAATTTCTTTAACTTACGTGTTTGAGATTAATTAACTACAGGTTCACCTCTTGCCGATAAGGGGATACAATTTCTTGATCAGGTTTTTCATGAAACAGTTGAACAGTTTGCAGTTTATCACATCAAAAATCTTATGTCCTCGCGGACATGAAATATCATACAAATGATTGAACATGTCATGACGTTGCACGGCGTTTGCAACTGAATGAATAAACACATTCTTCTGATCACCACAAGAAAGAAATTTTGTGAAAATATCCCTGTCTTCGATGATCTCGAGGTACAAAACATAAGAAATCATACAAATTAGAAAATGCAGTTCAGATGGGCGAGAAAGACCACCTCTATCTGCCAAGGAAATAAAAGTTTCGAGCTCATTATCTGCATGACTTTCATTATATCAGATGTCGATTCTACGGAAGAGGGCTCAAGAAGAAGCAACTTACAAGCTTCACAGTGATGCAGTCGACTGATCGATCTGCCAATGTATCCTGCAACATAAAAAATCACATTTCTACGTGCAATGGATACCTCATCAATTGAGTCGTCATGCAAACGCAGATGTGCTGCAAGCCAGGTGTACTCAAAGTCATTTTGAGTATCGTGATCCGATAGAACAGTAGTTAAGGAAGTTACACAACCACTTTCAATGGCATCCTTCAGGTCTCGCATTTTATTTACACGTATTTTTTTTTTCACTTTCAAGTACTGACGCACGCTTTATAAAAAAGTTGCTCCATTTAATCCTCTGTAGCAGCCAAATCTCGCCTCTATCGGATCAGAGAATAGTTTCCCAGGCATAACATAAGAAAAACCAAAATTTGCAATAAGATCAACGCAACAATCGCTGATAGATCGCAGTGATTGGATCCACGCTATTGATGTTTCTCTTGTAAACCCAGTTTTATTCGATCTATCCCAGTCTTCGAGAATATCCGCAGCTCTTCGTAGGAGATCCAGTCTACTGTCAGATTCTTGGATTGGTTGTTGTTGATAATCGCGCTTTCGAATACCTGCAAGGCAGAATGAATGTCATCTCATTTGTATCCTTGCGATAAATTTTGATAACTTGAGAAACGAGAAAACAATTCATTCTCTTAATTCGAAGCATTTGAATCAAGCATAATCTGAAATAAATGCTTCATGTAATAATCTATAGTGGCACAAGAATCGCACCATTTTCACTTGGATACACTTGTCAACGACAGTATCATTGGTTTAGAATTAGTCACATGTGTAATTTTTAACTTTTCATTGGTCATTTATGTATTAACTTAGTACCCTTGGCGGTAGCACGACCCTGAGTACTGGTCTCAATTTTTCTGCTTCTGCGATCAAGTGTTTACTTCAGAAAGCATCAGTGCTTTTGCTAAACCCTCATTTATCAAATCTCAGCGGATGTTACCACCACGAGATATGTTTCGGCTAGAGGTGTGCATCGGATCTGATTGGGGACTCTATCCGATCCGAAACGTAAGGTTGACTAATCCGATGAAATATTTTAAAATCTGAATCCGATCCGAGTGTCGTATTGTACGGCTAATCCGACGAACCGAATGAATATTAGTTTTGTAAGTCTGTAAATCCTGTAATATTTCTTTTGGTTAATGGTTCCCGGTGTGTCGATATTATCTACATGCGAGTTTAATTCCGATTTCAATTCCAAATTAGAGTTTTACCTGACTATAAATCTATCAACAAGATGACAATATGTAGGCTAAGTACGAGGAAATGTTTTTCTTTAAGTAGGGCTATAAGTGTGCAGTATAGTCCCCTTCATCAGGACAAATTATTACTTTATTACAAGCTACACTGTACGTGAAGCAATTTTTATAGCAATTCATCATTTCACTTACTTATAGGTGACCATACATATGTAGGCAGTTTAAAATGTAAATAGGCCTGCAGGCCTAATATTTTGAATATTTTATGTTAGCATTTATTATTGTATCGTCATAATCTAGGTACTGGTAATCAAATACCGCACAGGCCTATCAGCAACAGCTGGCACGCTTGCGAACTTCTGGTCAGTGTAGCATTATTGTATGCTGCCTACCGTTAATTAGGCCTAAAAATAGAAATAAATATATTTGAACTGCAAATATAAAATATATCATTCATTGTATACAAGTACATAATTATACATAACATAGATATTTTTGGTAGGTTATTGATTATTTACGATGTGTTTGTAGTTCGGGAGACCGAAGCACCAATACGTGGTATGAGAAGGTTCCCCTTTAATCTTAGTAACTAGCACCCATTTTGTCCGCCAGTTAATCACGGACATGAGTTGTATGACTAAAAGTGGCTGACTGTCAAAAATGTCTCGATGATGTTCCTTAGATATTCATGGATTTTATTACATGTCAACATGAAGTTTGGGGATCTTAATTTGCCTTCATGTAATGTATTCCTTTTTTTGCATTTATCTCTCTGAAATGTTTATACCGTAGCATCCTTGTCACAGCATCAAATGTTGTTATTATTGTTTTTCAGGTGAGATGATCGACAACCTTACCTTGACTTACAACAGAACTCGACAAGCCGTCATCACTCGAGAATTGATTGAAATTATTTCTGGTGCCGCGGCGGTGTAAAATGACTCTAGCACTTTTGAATTGGCAACACGCAATCGTGTTGAGAAGAGTGATAGTACGATTCTCTAGAAAATTATGACGTTTCAGTCCACCTTGTAAGGAAATAAACGATTCTATTGAATTTTTCGCGACAAATTAGTTTTCTCTACTGTAGCCAAAAGTTAACCAATTCTAGTTAAGTGCACTTAAACTTGTAAGATCGCGTAAGAAATTTTATTGCTTACACTTCAAATGTTTTTTTACTCATGGTATCAAAAAAAGGAAACAAATGATAAAATCAGATAATACTCATTTACTTGCCACCACTTTTCTCGCTGTACCATTCACAGTCTTGAATATATAATATGAAATATTTTTGAGCCAAACTCTAATAACCGCTCCTGGTGCAAATGACATCAATGCCTTGTGGGAGTTCTTCGAGTTTAGGGTCCCTGGAGGAATATCCTTAATCAATGGGAGAATCAATTTTTCTCTTTATGTCATAGCTATGACATAAAGAGAAAAATTGATCCCTACCCTAGATGCCCGTTTTTGGATAAAACATGCATGATGCATGTATCACGGATAAATCCTATCAAGAAATTTCATTCCTTATTAAGTAAAATGGTCTTTTTTGGTGTAGATATAACTATATTGATAACATTTAGCATTGCAAAGAGTGGGAAATGTATATAAAAATTATTCTGAATAGTAATTTGGAATTGTGCATGGTAAAAACATCGATGATCCATGTACGTGGATAAAATACATAATTAAAAGAGCGTTTCCTGTAGAGAAGAATTGTCCATTTGAGTTAGATACCGACTTAGCTAATAATATTGATGCTGTAGGAAGTAACAAATGCATTTAAATTACTCAAAGAATCGTTCATGGATAAAACATCAATGATCCATGGATATCGGAATATGAAACATGTAGGACCTATACGACATATGAAATATGCATGTCTACTATTATTTCGAGTATTTTATATATGCCCTTTATATTTGATGAAATGGTGTGTATAAAACAGATATTCAGGTGACTTCATCGCTTCACTCACTCACCTGTTCCTCTTTTCTTCTTCTTCTACTCATTTTTCATCATCTTTCACATTCACTACATGTACACTGTAGCTACAATACTACAATAGCAACAACATCAGTCAATGCTGACGAACAGGTCAACAATATTAGGCCTACACATGACATATATTTCCAATATTAAGCAATTCTATCGGCACACATTTTGCTTCTCAAATTGAAACATTTATTGAAGTTTCTAAGTTCCACACCGTGCCCAACAGCAAGTCGACTTTGATCAGTTTGCTCGTGTGTTCGCTAAATTACTTATCTAGTAATAATTTGCAAAACTTATTATATTAAATCAGCATGTAACTGAACCAAACAATTGCATAAGTATCTCGATCAGTCTGCGTTATCGTATCTCGCTTCTATAACTTTCCGTCACTATATTAAGGAAATTCGCCACGCGCACGCAGATGAGGAAGTTCGGTCACATTGTTGGCAGCCTGGTCGTGGCTGCATTCGCGAGCCATGAGCGGTCGATGGGAACTGTTGATACCTGTGACTCAGCGTTCCTGCTTAATAATTATTGTCCGCCCATCACGTGGGACAGAAAGCTGCGCAAGGCGCAGTGGCTTGTGCGCTCTTCGTTCTCGTGGTCTATCGAACCCGTGTTAATTGCCTAATATTACAAAAGTCAGCGCATCAAGAGGATATTCTACTTACACTCCTTTATTTATTCATCATCGGTTTGTGATCGTCTACGTTTTTTCATCATCTTACTTAGTTTTCATGCACAACATGGAGCACAATTCGAAAATGAACACTCGCATGTATAGTGAGTTCTTCCACTCAATGAAGCCATCAAGTTCCTTTGATTTGTGCATCAGAATTAAAAATTCATCTCTTGGATCAAACTGCAGAAAAATGGCAAGCTTCTAAATGCTTCCAAATTTATTTTGTCAACTTACAGCATTTAACTGCAAGTCTAGGTAGCCTACATGTATTTGGAAATCCCAAAAACAAAATCAAAGGAAAGATTTGGTCATACGATACAATCGATAAATCAAAAGTTGGTTTATTGACCATGAAAACGTAGAGACATTTCTATGACTATACTGCTATATCTCTGCTTTTAATTTTGCAAATACTAGAAAGCTATAGCGTCATACTTAATTTAATTTACTGGCAACAACAAAATATCTCAATTCCTCTTGGTTTCTCTTTGCAGCACATTTTAGGAGTCCTCTATTTATACAGGGTGAGTCATAATGTGCGCAAAACTTTGGTGATGTCCTGTGATTACTGAACGGGGTACTCGACATTAATTTTAATGCCATTTTGTTCGTTAAGACTTGGGGTTTTGTATGATATCACATCCTACAGACTTCTATGAATTTTAAGTATAAAAATTTGAAAATTGAATCATGTCATATTTTCTCAGTTGGTGAAATCTTACCATAGTTTTGGGCATGATTCTGCATCTGTTTAGTGATTCGCAATGACATCAAAATGATTCCACAATCCATTTTATTTCGTTCAACCAACAATCTGGACACAAACAAGCAATCTATGTTTTTTGAAGATTTTGAATTTTGTCCTACAATTAGGAAATGTTTGATTTAACTAAGATATGCGAAATTTCAGCGCCAAAAGCTAAATTGTCTTTTTTTCGTTAACGATGGACTTAGAAACAAGATTGACTCTTGTGATTGTTCTATTCCAATAACGAATCTCCAACTGCTACTCTACGTGCATATAAGAGAATGATGTCCTTGCACAATGATCCATTTCCACCTTCAACTATCAGTCGACTGATGCAGAAGTTTGAGGCAACAAAGACTCTCCATGACATCCAGTCTCCTGGTAGACCGTCCATTGTCAATGAACGTTCCTCTGCTATCGAGAAGTCGATCACCAATCTTAAAGCTGCAAATCCACTTGGTCATACTAGCTCTCGACAAGTCGCGCGTGAAACCGCTATCCCTCAACGCAGTGTCGTTCGAGTCCTACATCAAATCGGGATGCATCCATTCCGAATATCCCGAACACAGGCGATAAGTGAAGAAGACAAGCTGAAGCGTCTTGACTTCGCGAAGTGGATATTGGAGAATGAGGAAATCCTGCCAAACATTCTTTGGTCTGATGAAGCTTACTTTAGTTTAGATGGGCTCGTAAACCGACACAACTGTGTGATATGGGCATACGAAAATCCAAGATGCAATTTGCCGAAGAATCTCCACTCACCAAAGCTTTGCGTTTGGATGGCAATTTCTTCAAACTTCAAATTGCAGCCCCACTTCTTCGAATCGACTGTGGATCAAGAAAACTACACTAGCATGCTCCGTGATCACCTCATACCTGAACTGCAAAAGAGGCGGAAGATGAAGTCTGTCGTATTCCAACATGATGGAGCTCCTCCTCATTTCTCGAAGAAGGCACGAGACTTTCTATCAAAGAAATTCCCCGAAAACCGAGTGATTGGTCGTGGTTACGGTCATCCTTGGCCACCGCGGTCTCCCGATTTGTCCCCATTAGACTACTATTTGTGGGGAACTTTGAAGGCTCGCGTGTATCACCAATTTGTTCCGAGAAACATTAATGAGTTAAAGGAGAAAATCTTTGAAGAAGTTCAAAATCTTGAAACAGATGAGCTCCAACGGGCCATTAACCATTTGCTCGTCAGAGCACAATGTGTTGTCGAGGCTGATGGAGGATTGTTTGAACACTTGCTGTAAATTGTCTATCATCAGTAATAAGCTTAATTATAAGAAGTCCTTTGGAAAATTTGTTTTTAATTTGAATTTTGAACGATTTAAATTATGAAATTTAGGTAAATTCTAGTGAATTCAAAATTAGCTAGAATACTGTCAAATAATTGAAAGAGAAAAATAATATTGCACACAGCAAAACCCCATGACATGCTAAACAATATGGAAGAGAAACTCAAGTCGAATAATTATTTTGGTCAGAGCTACAAGTCCTTGAAGTTTTGCGCACATTATGACTCACCCTGTACATAAATATCATAGCTATCAAGAAACACATCGCTTTACTTGGGTTTTCCATCACACAAATGATGTCACATGCCCAAGACTTATTCGCTTTGAATTCAATATGAGAATGTGCATGCATATCAGTTTTCCCGACGACGTTTCTCGTTGAAAAATCGATCAAAAGTTGATTGTGTCGTGAAAAGAATCATAATCAAATGGGAATATGTTGAAATGGTAATACACAGCTGCTTTTAAATTCGTAATTTCTGATTGCTTTAAAAATAGCACAAAAATCTGGGCACGTTGAGACAAAATAGTTGCATGCTAGAAACCGTAGAAACCATGAGCATGAAAGAACTTAATTAACGCATTAAAACCATTTCAATTTAACACTTCAATAGTAGGCTATACTTGTGCTATAGCATTAATATTTGGATGACAAATATTGAAAATAAATTTTGAAACAATTGAACATGGTATAAGGCATAAAAATCTATTCCGGGACTACAAAAAGTTTAGATGGAGAATGTTTTTATCAATGCGGACAAACTGTTGAGCTATTCGATATCTGCTTAAGTTATACAATTTAATCTATTGTTTCTGAAAAATAGATCCATCAAGGAAGCTTGTTTAAATAGGTTACTATGTATTTCCATTTCATAAATATTGAACTGAAAACCTGTAGCTATAAACGACAATGATATTCAATTAATTTTTTCAGAATTGCTACATTTTAGAAAATGATATCAATTTGATATTTCGAGTCGTTTAAGAAAAATGATCAAGCACACAAAAGGCATAGATGCTACACGACGGACTGCACACTGTAATAAAGATCAGTTATGCGTTGGAGTCCAACAATAGGTTTAGTTTTGCAAAATCAATTGTTTTTCATGCCTTACGATTAATATAAAACAATCAAAGTGCAAACTCATTGCTACTCTTTTATATAAATTTGTGTTTACATATTACAAATTATGCTTCGCACTTTTCATATCATCGTAGGCCTAGTTATTGTGGTCACATGTTAGTTGTAGGCCCGCATGTCATCATGAATACCTGAAGAGATGCTGTCATATAAACGGTAGACAAGATGACAGTATGTGTGTGTGTGTTTGCAGATTGCGATTTTAACAAAATGAAATTGCATGTACGGTGTTAATACAAAATTCAAGCATTCCCCTTCATCGCATGAACGATTGACAAGCGGTCGGCAATAGGCTATAGGGCCTACTCCGTTTTTATTTGCAGATTGCATTTTTCAAAAAACAGTTAGCGGTACTGAATATCAAAATAAAATTATTAACAAATACTACAAACATTGATTAAGAAATAATTCATAAATTGTTAATGATCACAATTCAACCACTCCTCTTCATTTGCTATCAAAATTCCTATCGCTTGTCACATTGTCAGAGGTGAAATGAATCAAAAGCAGTTTTCTAAATAGTCTTTACTACAACATCTAAAATTACTATAAATGATTTCTCTTCTAAACTTTGTGTAGGCCTACCCATAGAATGTTAATTAAGATTAGTTAAGTATGATAATTCTTCTAGCTGCTCTGCACATCAGCACAAAATATGTCTTCTTTTTACAGGTGCATATTGCTGAGGCTGCGGAAACTCGTCGTATCTGTGCATCAATGACTCAATACCTGACCTACGCTCGGCTGTTTTTTCGTCTTGTCTTGTGAGCTAATTAACCCCGAAATACTGGAATTATTATTTACCCATAAATCTCTCATAATATATTCGCAACGTCCCAGCGATCATCAGATTCGGACAACCGTCTTGTGGTCCAACCGAAGATGTTTTTTCAGTGACCTCGTATCATCGCTTCAAACTTCATTTGAGTAGTGATTGTTTCTCCGTTGAACTGTAAATTTTTCGTGACATCACCTCTATTCTAAAAAATGTGATGATGACGTCGCGACGGTGTTCGACTCGAAATGACAGTGTTTCAGATGACGTGAAATACGCATTCGGACTGTGGGCATGTTTTCTGGTTGGAAGGATTTTCAAATGAAGGATGATCAAATCCGGATAGAGAAATTTTCTGATAACAGTGATTTTCATCAAAATTATTTGTACCGTATCTGATCGTTCGATGTGTGCTACTATATGAACGTCATCCTATACGGTGGTAAAACTTTGTGCATTTTCTAAATACGTATGAAAAATTGTATTTTTGAAGGATATCCATTCCTTCTGCTGTTTACTTGGGAGAGTAGGGCTCAGTTTTTGTAATCTCTATGAATGCTATCGTACAAAGGATAATT
Source organism: Prostheceraeus crozeri (assembly GCA_907163375.1). Classification (NCBI taxonomy): domain Eukaryota; kingdom Metazoa; phylum Platyhelminthes; order Polycladida; family Euryleptidae; genus Prostheceraeus; species Prostheceraeus crozeri. Next base: position 23,753 of record CAJQUW010004163.1, on the reverse strand, counting down.
TTAGCAAGAATAACTATTTTACCAAATGTAGGTCTAACAAATATTTTCTTACACTATTACTATTGTGCGGAAAATCAATCATGCTTGAAATTTGAATTAAGAACAAAAGAGCACACTTCAATCTACAGCGCTATATTCGGTACAGCTCGAAGGGAAGAAGCGTACCGTGCCATAACATATTTGCTTTAATCAGAGGAAAACTCCATAAGCTGAATGAGTGATCAATCGTTTCTTATCATAATTTCAAATATCTTTCAACTAAATTTCTCAATAAATTGTCATGGCACCCTTCCAGTCGACAATACTGCATGAAGAAAATATATAGGCTAAAGAATATTTCAGAGTTTAAACATCTTCCGAATAATCGTTTGCACTGCCATTTTAATCGTTTTAAAACATTTCTAGAAAATACACATCTCTGATAGCTTTTAGAATTATAATTTGTTATTCGATCAGAGCCTTTTTTAAAAAATACCTTATCTCACTAATTACAAATCACATGTAAAAGCTCTTCTTTCTAATTTTTTTCTCCATAAATTCATTAGAAATTTTTTTTAATTGGAGATTGAAAACTATGTTAGAGACTGATTCATTTGTGTTTCATTAATTCACGTTATGCATGAATTTTCCTTGTGTCTCGAATACATTGCTATAAACATGATGCTGATTTTATACACGGTTATTTAATTTGCATTTGAATGCCTCTGCGACATGTGCAATTTTATATCGAAGATAATGTATGGCCTTGCGCCACATCTATGGAGTGACTGGAATTTGCCAGGGATGTAATGAATGTATTTCAATTTGTAAAGTAAGTTGTGCATGTTCGTAAATTTTACAATGTTGTATTCATGCAGCATGTAGAATTTATCACTCCACGAAAAAATGTGCTATGAACCTACAGTACAGATTGTAGCTATACAATGATACTAGCATCCCTGGTTAATTTCATTTATTCGATGGTATAAAATTATAGATGTCACATGATTAAATCATCGATATTTCATTGACAAAACATGCATGTCTCATGGATAAAACATGCATGGCCATGTATGATGCATGCATGAATCATGTATGATCATGCATGTTTTACCCAAAAACGGGCATCTAGGGGGGGGAGAAAATGCCTACGTATTTTCTACATGCCATTCATCTACCTCCAGTTGACCGATTTCAAGAGATATTTTCATTGGATTTTATATAAATACTCCTTGTGGAATTATCGTTTAATACATCATTCTGATTAAGTAGATCTCAAATAGCCACTGAATCAGGGGTGTTTGCTAGAACGAGGAGAAGAAATTGTCATGGGCTAATGAACTAAACGTGGTGGAGAAATGGCGTGGGGTACAGAAGTGGTCCATTCATGCACACTTGAACCAATACAGCAGCTCCTTGAAACTATAGACGTAGGCTTATCTGTATTCTGAGACAAACATATTGTTAAAAATATTCAAACATACCATGTAATCCATAATAATAATACCATAATATAAAATGGTATAATATAAATAATATTACCATAATAATAATAATATGGTATTATTATTAATACCATAGCATGATAGGCCCTGTCCTAACTGATGACAATTTCTGTAAGTCAAAATATGGTTGTCGCACAGAATTGGTTCTGATAAAAGAAAGTCATTGAATAAAATTAATTGAAATAACAGAAACGCAATAATGTATCATCTAAAACCTGGTTTTCTGTAAAAACCTAAGCGAGATAATAGCATCTAAGTGGGTGTAGACCTTAGGTCCCTTTAGGCTACAACAGCATCTCAGGATTCACATGTTGCTGAAAGCTGATCTGTTATTTAATTAAATTAGATTTTATGGCTTTTCCTCGGACGGTTTTTATCAAAATCGAGTTTCAGGACCATTCTGCAGTCGACAATTTTGACCAAGAACCTTTTAAATATGTAGATCAGATTTGAATGCAAAGATCTGAGCTGATTTTCTAAGATTTGTTACTAAAATGCATGAAAATGAAAAAAATGTCAGTTTTTCGATGAACAGTTGTGCATTTCACTTTTACGCAACTCCATCAAATTGTCAGATATAATTACTGTATTATATATTTTCTGAAGAAACTATAATATAAATCCCCACACTGACCTGAAAATAAGCTGTTAACACTATCTGCTGACAAAGCCTGATATATTAGGAATGCAAACATCCAAGCGTCATTTGGCTATGGTAACTACATCAGAATTCAGACGCAATAGACAAAAACATAATTTTTGAATATTTATAAAAGGGAGATTTCCAATGACTGCAGACTTTTCCTGCAATTTCAGCCAATGATTTCTTGTTCAAGGCATAGTACCCACCTAAACATTCCCTGAAATATTGTTGATATAGGACGCAGTTTTTGGGAAAAGCAGACCGGCAAGTGTTCCCTACACTCACCTAAATGTGCATAACATGGTTCACAACGCTAGTTAGCATCGCTAAGTAACAGCCTTACTAAAAACTGATCAATCGCTGAAACAAGAATAACAATTCTTCATAAAAAATTGTATTTGAAATTGAAAACATGCATTTATACTAAAATTCAGATTCACTTAGAGAATACACCGGAGATGATAACAAAGTTGAGATTAACTGTAGAGATTGTAAAAACGAGATGGTTGGGAATACAGTAAGACATTAAAATGTGTGCAATGTAATGGAGCACGAAGAAGAGAATATGACATTTGTATTTGACAGTAAAATAGACTAGATGAGGCATTTTCAAATTCAGATCAAGTTCAATGTGAAGCACAATTAGTTTCATGCCATAACAACAAGGTATAAGGACTGTCTATCAACGCATTCAGAATGTGTGAATGATCTGAATAAGCAAAATCGCCTATGAAAAGAAGTGATTAGGCATGCATCCTACCTTTCAAAGAGCATCACCTCAACATGCTGATGTTTATTTTCAGTGAAAATTAATATCACTACTAAAGACAGAGATTTGATGAATTTATCAATAGCCAGGCTACTAGTCAAAACATGTGAAGATTGGCGCTCTCAACAGATGGTGGCCATGTGGTTGAGGAGATGCTAAAATGCACTCCATCTCAAGTAACCGTGGTTCAAATTTCGCACACGACTGATAATACCCTATAGAACGAAACATGTCTCGTGGAGTGCATGCGATCATCAATCGATTTATCGAGTACATGCGTTGAGATGTGATGAAGTTATCGATAGTCAGGTTACATGTAAAAGGATGGAATACTCTTCTCTTCCTTTAGGGCATCGATGAACTAGACGTCGATTAAGCTTGACCTATAATGTCATCGGATGACTTATGTTCATTATTCGTTTAAGGTTTAAGTCATGTGAAAGTCCTTCTATACAACTTCATTGAATAATTTTTCAGTAATAGTATGATCACAGAGATGAATTGATTTTTGTGAGGTCGTATTCACAGAGAGCTTATTAATAAGAATTCAACATCAGTAGCAACATTTTGATTCATGCTGAATAAAAGTGCAAATATTAATAATAGCTGCTGAATCAACATAGTATTGAAATTCATTATTTCGCAAATAGAGGGGACCGGATGATGAAATAATGAATTTCAGTGATAAATTTGATCCCGCACTTTGGCTTCACTTTTATTCAACATAAGACTTAGCCTGGAGGAAGCCCATACTTAAAACTCAGCTCCATTCATTGACTTTTGGAGCCCGATTTTATCATTGAAAAAGGTGATTTAGTAGCATAATAATGATATCGGTAATTTTTACATGGAAAACTGTTAACGGCACTTCTGCATTGAAATTTTCCTTATCAAAATCACTGAAAATTCATAAAATCCTCGCCTTGGTCATCATCATCGTCTGGACTTTTGAAATGATATTGTCCAAATCAGTACGAAGCACTACGAGATTTCGCTCATTGATAGAAACTCCCGGTAATAAATACTGTTGAGGATGCTACAAACTAACATACTGAAGAGCATGGTAGCTGTGTATACTGTAGTCACTGCAAGTTAACTCTATAGATTGTTTTGACTACTCAGAAAGGTAGAATATTTGATATAAATACAATTGTGAGTGTAACGCCAAAAATTTAGACATGAAACAATAGACGACATGCACGTGACTAATCTGCGGAGAAGGGGAATGTGAAAAAAAGGGGGTGAAGGCATATTCAATAGAGTGTGGCGAGTTTCAGTCTCGCTTCGATAGATTTTCCGAATATTAACTTAACAATCACATGCGTGTTGAACCATATTTAATTTTCACAACGATAATTACGCGCCACCATTGGCTGAAAAAATCGTTAAAAAGAATCTATTGTATGTGGTGAATTACCAGCATCGTACATTGCGTCATGGTGGAATCATACATGTTGCCTGGCGACCTCAGTTATGGAAAACGATTAAGATATGTAAAGCGTTTATGTGAGATATGTGGTAGTTAAAAAGTGGAGATTCTGCATCATTTTGTGATTAGGTGTTCACTATGTCTAAATTTACGACAAGAAGCAGCGCCTTTGTTATGCAACTGCGACAATACATCAGAATTTAATAAATTGATGAATATTTAAACTCCGAAACTTGTAAAATCCATCGCGAAGTTTCTCCAAAAAGCAAACGATGACTAAAGAATACACTAGGCAGTAAGTATGAAATCTGGAAATTTATTTTTGATCTTTCTCCTCTCCTTCCTGTTCGAAATATATTTTTTCCAACACCGACAGCACGCTGCTTTTTCTCAACAAATTGTGTTTTTATGCATATGTGAGCGTATAGTATGCTCCTGTTTTCCAATGTTCTTGGAAATAAACATTTTTGACTTTTGAGCACAGACGAAATGGAAGTAGACGGCGTAAGTGATTATTCAGTGTGCGATTGTCGAAGTTAACATGGATAAATTGCAACCAGTCAATTGATTGCTTTTAAGATTTGAGGAAATTCAAGGATTATAATTGACGGCCTCAGAACGGAGCGCTTTTCGCCCGTTGCCGACAAGGATTAACTGCATAGCCTTCCATTTCTGTACGTATGCGAATATATTCAGTCTCACTCTAAACCTCGACAAACTTGTACTTAGACAACATACTTAGATATAAACTTAGACAAATATATTACTTGAAAGTCTAATCATTATTTTAGATTCCGAATGTATATTTAGATTGTTATTGACACTTGCATTGAATCAATTTTTTGTTTCAGTTGATTTAAATCGCCACACCCTAATATTGAAAAAACTAATAAAGGAAATGCTGGCAGGAATCGACATATACAACCCTACTCCAGTACACAAATAGCTGAAACAAAAAGAAGAATGAATAGGTAAGTAACGTATGGATATCATTAGGTGAACTACTTGAGATGTTACTCGGTGGAAAGCAATAGACAATAGATTTGAGAGATGCATTTGTATGAAGACGTGACATTGAACTTCAAGGTGTCACATTAGGTGTTCGTTGTGGTGCACTCATAGTGCTTTATCAGTAAATGCCAAGTAGCTAGGTAGAAAAGTAAATATTTGCTTCGACATCAGACCACACATTCGAACATCATTTTATTGCTTCGTAAGAACTTCATCACACAGTCGTGAAAAATAAATAAGATAGTCCAACATTCATAATCAAATAATTCGAATGACAAACATGTTTCAATACTCGAAACGTACCATCATCAGTGAGCAGCAAAAGTGATACTGCGCAAAGACTCAAATACATCCGAAACTTCATTCAAAAGGAGCGCGAGCAAAAACAGCAATAATAAAGAAAAACAACTAAAATAACAACAATTGATCAGTCTGCGTCTGAGTATTCATGAGCTTCATATTTTGATTCATGTGAGATTTTATCAGTAAAGCTTCTCCAATACGAGTATAATTGTTATGTAATAGAATGGAGAACGACCTCCATCTTGGGAAATGGACATGTAGTGACATTTAGAGTATTGAAACATGTTTGTGAATAGAATTATTTGATCATGCAATCTCTACGGCAATTTTATTTATTTCCAACATTCATACTCGCGCATCATCTTCACCAATGACATTATCATCTGGTTTTCTTATTTTGTTTGTGGTTATTTCTTCTACCTCCGCCGCAGTCTCCATTAATGGTCGACCTTTAGTTTCGGGTAAGAACCATCCAACGGCAGTAGCAAATAGACCAACAGCACCACATACTGCATAGGTAAGGCGTGAATACCAACAACACGATCCAAATCAACCACGAGTGGAGCTAAAGCGGCTCCAACGCGTCCCAAAGTCGAGCAGATCCCAATACCACGGCTGCGGAGTTGAGTTGGAAACAATTCCGATGAATAGACGTAACAAAGACAGAAACCAGTGACAACAGAACCTAAAAGAAGGCTCATAAACACCATGGCAGTTATGTCTCTAGCTTTTGATTCTGGTAGCAAGTACAGACAAGCGACGATAATCAGACACACACTTCCAGACAGTTGTAATCCAAACATATAAATTCGCCGTTTTAGTCGACGCACTAAGTAAAGGTGAATACAAAGAGCAACAACTTTAACTAAAGATGGTGCAGAAACAGCTAGATAAGGATTTACACCACGCATTTTCACGGAGTAGAATGATGCACCATAATAACTGAGTGCGTGATAGAACCACAACATTGTCATTAACAGCGTAATTCGGCGCATATTGTGACCTCGAACTAAATCAGTGAAAGTAGTTTGAACTAGGGGCTGAGATTCATCATTTCCCTTTGCCATCTCAGCTTTTTCATGAACATCTTCATTTGAGCTACGTTTAAGTTGATCACGATTTGATATGTTCTCCAGGGTCATTGACGATGGTGAATTCGGGTTGTTCGTGCGAATTGCTTTATTGATAATTTCTAATGCTTCACTATGTCGACCTTGGCCGAGCAACCAACGAGGGCTTTCTGGCATAAATGGAAAGTAAATAACTACAATGAGCATAGGAGATGAAAGAGCAATAAGCAACCAGCGCCAGTTAGGGATAATATAAGCTAAGACAGTGTAGAGAAGAAGAAAACAGACAGCAATAAGAAATGAGAAAAGAACTGAGAAAACGTCTCGAGCGGCAGGACCGCTATTTTCCATTACTAATGTATACATAACAACAACATGTCCTTGAACAAACATGCCGGTCAGGAATCTTCCTAATACATAGATAAGAAACACGGGTGCAGTAGCCGTCAAAATAGACGAAAAAAATCCGAATATCAATGCTAAAATACCGGTTTTCCTACGTCCATACCGATCTCCAACTTCCCCGAATGAAAGGGCTCCTGCAATAAATCCAAATAGGAAAGCAGTTGAACTGGCTAGAGTTAAACCACGCCTACTGCAGACAAGATTGAAACTTTCCACAGTTGTATAAGGATAAACAGCGTTCTCGTTCATATAAATCCAACCGTTTGAGCATTCTTCCGTTGACATATTTGAACTAGAGATCAGCATATCCATTTCTCGTCTGGCTTCCTCGAAACTCAACGTGACATTCACAGAGGTAGGCAGAATATAAGAACGGCACGAATCGAATGACTGGTGATTTAGCTGGGGAGCAGTCAAATTTCTCCATTCTGTCTTCGTCCAATTATTTATCACCCCGTAACCTTTCGGTCGACAAAAATGTTCCGGGCGCAAACTTGTGAACATATGAAAATATATCAGACTGAACGGTATGGATCCTGTCATGAAGATGATATACATTTGCCATTGCCAACGACCGACTGGCTTGATTTGATTGATCAAGATATCATCATATTTCCCCATCACCTGAAATTGTGAAATTAGAGCTATTTTAGTATGATAGTGATTTATACGCTGGAATTAAATCACCTGAACAACTAATAGTTCAAGACATCATTTATAAATGATCAAATTCGATTGATACATTGAATGCCAGCAAACTCGAAAAGATACAAGGCGTGCGTCCTTAAATCGAAAGTGCGATTCAACCTAAGTTTGCACCCAGTTTTCCAGGGCGAAGAGCAAGCATTCTACCGTAAAAAAATCACTGCGCCGGTCGAAAAGCGAAGAAGATATTATTCTTAAAAATACGATCGCCAATAATAGAATCAATGATGTGAAAAATATCAGTTTTCTCTCCCGAGTAATTTAATGCCACTCGTCAGTACGGGAAACAAAAAACTACGTAATGTTTTGAAGAAAAAATGCAAAAAAAGTAAACACAATGATTGTAGAATATGCAACAAGCTATCCCAAAATCATAACTGTGAGACATCGTGTGTTGTATATCAATTCTCTTGTAGAAGGTGTGGTGATAAATATATAGGTAAAACTGCTACACCATTCTACATTAGATACAACGAACACAGTCTCAGTATTCGTAATAAAAATGATCTAAGTGCTTTGTCTGAACACAGTAAGGCCTGTCTTGTTAACGGTTCGATTGATGATTTTGATGTTCAATTTCTTCGCTGCTTAAATGATCCTGTTGAAATAAGCGTGGTGGAATCGCGATTAATCAATAAGTGCCATCCTAAAATGAACAGACGTCATGAGACAACCGGAGCTATACTGCGAATCTAACGAGCCAGTTTAGACAGTGTCATTTTATTGCTGCCTTGCCTTGAGAAAGGGTCTGGACCCGAAACGTCGGCTGTGTACATTTTTTTTGTATTCGTAATTATTTAGTGGCATTAAATTACTCGGGAGAGAAAACTGATATTTTTCACATCATTGATTCATTATGGTCCTCCCGCCTTCAGCCATCTCTTATACACTAATAATAGACATATAACTGCGAGGGCCTTCGGTGTCCAGCGCATTCCCTCTGAACAGCGACCGAGAGAAGGCGCTGGACGCCGAAGGCCCTGTCAGTTTGTATCGTTTATTTGGCCAATAAATATTTCCAAGACTGATGTCCAGGGAGAAGATGTTGACGTAATAGTGTGGTACATGCTGGCATAGAAAATTGGGGTGTCCATATAATAAGGGGAAAATTAGTGAGTCCATATGAGCCGAAAAAAGCATGGGCCCAAAACAGATCCCTGAGGAACAACCGAAAGCACATATGCATAAGGAAATAAATTATTTGCTACTGTAACTGACATCGCTTTGTAGATGAGGTAGGACAAAATCTATTTCAAAAATCCGCGATGAACACCATTGTAATTCAGACAATTTACGAGACGATGATGTCGTAGTTTGTCAAAAGCTCTTGATAAATTCAGGTTATGAAGATTGACGTATGAAATATCTCTGGAGTCGAGAGAGCGTGTCAAAACGTCTTGCACTTCAACACAGTTGTGGAACCATAGGGCCTGTATGTATATTGACGTTTATTATAACAATGACATGAAATCATCACTGACTTAAACCGATTAATGACTATCTTCTCAAAAGCCATTGAACTATAGGACAGGAAGGAAATTGGACGGAGATCTGCGATGCATGGTCATGTACACTTTGAAGTCGAACAAGTAATGTGCATCGATACTCAACAACTTCTGCATATGATCCGGCCACTCGACTTTCTGATGTCAAGTTTGCACAACTGTTCATACACACAATCATCAGAGATGGCAAAATCCAAAGGCAAAAAAAATTTCAAGCGGAATCAAATCCTTTATTGTCAAGGTTAACATGTGATTAGAAATGACTTGCACGACTAAGTGGCTACAGATCTATGTAGAGTTAGGTGGGACAGTGAATTCCGACGATAGTGAATTATATTTTCACATTACAAAGACCCGTAAACAGAGATAGTACCGATAATTCCTCATAACGTTGCATACAAATTACATTTCTACTTACATCTCCGCTGAGCATAAAATCAAATCATAACAGTGTCGTTATAGACTTAAAATCAAATTCCCAGTTTTCTAAGGCCAGAAATCCATTAGCTTAAGTATTATACAGAAGCGAATATTGATTCCGACGCTGAAGCGAACCTTGATTCAGATATGTGAACAGTGAAACTTCCTACCTGCAGTTGAATCAACTATTCATTTCAGACACCGAGGACTCCAACTTCACAAGATTTTCAGAAGTTGAGAGATTCAAAAAGTACTGGTATGCTAGATTATGTTAGTTATGTTTTGCTGAACCTTTTGCAATTGGAATATTTCTCAGGATATCATATCGATAATAATCTTATGTAATTTGTCAGATTTTATGCCAAATTACCTATTATAACGCAGTTTTACGTTTTTCTAAACTACCGGTACCATTAATAGAGTAGAAACTCTATCATCAACTAGGTAAAGGAGAAATATTTTACTATCAAATTATATATCAAACGAAATCTTTTTTAAAAATAATGACTTTGATGTCGTGAAATCAGTAAAACAAGCGATCATATTTGTTAATATGCTTAAGCGTTTCAAATTTGTCCTCCATTTTTGAGACTGGAACAAATGTCAACTGTTATTTGCATTAAATGTGGGGTGACCAGAAAATCAGAATTTGTCAACTGTTCGAGTGCAAAAATTCCACCATGCACTTTGTTGTCTGAAAATCTGGTCAGAACATCGATCCAATTTCATGGATGCCTAAAATAATTGGTACAAGTTCACTTTCAGTTGATTTGTTATTTAATATAAGTCTGAAAGAGTCATTGATGTGCGGTATATTAGGAAACTTGTTTCACCACTAAATTTTATTCACCTCAAATGGTTCTTCAACCGTGCGTCTTCATGAATTAGACTTTGACCTCAAAACGTCATCAACAGTGATGTGCGTGACACGATCACTTGGTGAAGTCACTGATGAAGTTACGTAATCTTGGTTCCTATAGTACGAGTAGAAGTCGAGTTAACCATCATAATTATCTTCCCTGCCACTGCGGCATTTTCATCGACAAGCGCACACGCACACAGAAAGTCATTGAAACAATTTATAAGTCAGTAACTGCTTCATGATAAACACATCTTCGAATAAGTGTGAGTTCGCAAGGTGAACTATAGAGGAAATAAAGTGACAATTTTACAATCCACAACAGTCATCAATGTTCGCAACTGATTTTGACACCTGCAATATCAACTCTGAAAGTAAGTTGCAATTTAGAGCATACTTCACTGATAACCTCTACTTCTTGACGACAAGCTATTATAAAAAGGGAATAATATTGGCCTGCATAGGCCTACCAATACATGTCAATTGGATTAATGCACAACATGCCTATTTGGTTTTAGTGCCTTCCTTAGCTTGATGTACAGTGCATATACATGTATAATAAAAATGCAATCATGAGCACTGCTTCTAATCAACTTGAGGTCTTGATGTCGTTGACTTATTCGCTGACAATACAACATAATTCTCATTATTAGGCTATTCCGGACAGTTAATTCTGCCTGACCTCAATACCCCAAATGACCCAATGACCCCAAATTCCTCATAAACATGCCATACTTTTGCATCATCTGAAAATTTAGTTAGGTAACTCCTAACCTTCATCCACCTTGGCCAGTGCTATAATGATTGTTATTGCTTATTATAAACACAAGAAGAAAATGACTCAACTGGATGTGTGAATGCTTTTAGTATAACATTTTTATAAATATCAGACCGTACAATAGGATCGTCATTCAATTCGAGCATATCCACAAGTGTTTCTCGTGATTTGCTCTCAAATTTGAATGGAAAGATTGTTGCGAATTCAACCAAGTAGAATTTCTACTTATTACAAATATATAACTCCTGCTATTCATTCTGAAGGAACTACTGAAACAAACTGTTACTACCACAAATATTTGATTTCAACAGTTAATAACGCCAATGAGACCTTCTAAAAAGAAGTGTTTTCTACTATGAAAGAGAATGATAATACAGTTCTTATTGGAGATGGAAGGTAAGTAAACGTTTTACTGATTTAAATTAGATTAAAAAACACATGATCAATTCACAAATATTGACAATGCGCCTTGTGATATTAATTCCTATTTTACGTGTATGTGGAGTTCAGTTTATGTGTAACTCGCTTGTTTTGCATAGGATCAATTTTAAATGTCTCTAGTAGGTATCGTTCAAAGTTCTGAATGTAAACTGAACCTGATCACACAATGAATAGGCTATACATTCATGTTGTATATACAATCATGTATTTACAATTAGTTATTCGTCATTAATTTAGTTTACTATTAATATTCGCATAGCTAACTTATATGTAAAAACAAGACACCTAGTAAATTGTGCTACATAGACTTAGGAAAAGAAAAAAGCAAACTAATTATCAAAAACCTCGGTTGCCTGATAATTAGTTTGCTTTTTTCTTTTCCTAAGTCTATGTAGCACAATTTACTATAAATATTATCCGTAAATTGTGTTAATGAGAACATAAATAAAGTTAAAAATTTCAAGAAATGTAAAAAATATTGACTTTAAGGTAAATATTTGCTTCACATGCGCATCTATACACAAAGATGTGATGTAATGCAGCGAAGGCCCAGGCCTAATAAAGTAATACTTGGAGGAAAGAAAAAAGTCTTATTTATATCGTACAGGTGAACTCTATTATAATCAAGCAGGATATGGATCATCAACCTCCAAAAAACCAACATAAGCTTCATTTGAGGGATTGGGGTAGAAATGCCTCACCTTCAAAACAACACGATGGTAAAACTATTCTATGGTTTCTCCCAAGTGTTTTTCTACAACCAATGCACAAAATTAGCATAAGCTTGATGACGTAAATTAGAGCTATCTCTTTGTGAGTCCCCGGGACTATTACCCATCAAAATCCTTTTCGTAACCATGCATGTTTCTAGAACATCCCTATTTAGACAGACAGCGTCAAAGTTTCCTATTAATGTGATGCATGATGTTTCTTGTACTTTGATGATATCATAGGCCTTCTCTATTTGCCAACAGCAAACGCATTCCCTAAGTGATCTCACAACGCGACAGTGTCCAACCAGCACTATTCCGTCGATTCGAGTCGAGATTTCGTGCTTGGTTAAGCAGCATCCGGAGATTCAGTTGCATCGCTATTTGCATTCGCTGACCTTTTGAACGAAATTCCTCGTTTTTCTGCCATATTGCAAGAAGGCTCATGTTGATAAGGAGTTACTCGAAACTGCAAAGACAATTGTGAGCCCATTAAGAACATGCAAATGCATGTAAATACATACTAAATATTTATATCTTGCATTAGGCCTACCTATGCATGTTATGCAGGTTTGCAATTCACATAGGCCTGATGAACACAAATCAACAATTTCGCATTCTAAATAACTTGCAATATGTTTCACAAAACTATGAGAATACGTGTAGGAATACATTGTGCAACGTTGAACATGGATCATATAAGTGCACTGTATGTACAGACTCTTTTTAAAATATCATACATGTACGATACTTTGTAGCCTAAGAAATTATACTGAACTGCTACGGAAATATATTATTTCATATTCAGATATTAGGAATATTTTATATTTTGCATTATATTTCAGATTTGATTCTCCTGGTTACAGTGCAAATTTTTGCACATATACTCGTACTTTGATGGATATTTGTACCGGATTGATTTTACATTCCGAATTGGTAGATAAGTCTGCTGAGGATTGCTCAAGCTCTAAGTTGGAAACCGTGGGCTGTAATCGTGCTCTGCGATATGTTAATGAGAAATTGCCAGTTAAAGTGGTGGCCACAGATCGCAATCCTAGTGTCAGTGAAATAATCAGAAAATCGTATCCTCATATAGATCATCAATTTGACCCGTGGCGTATTTCGAAAGGTGTTACCAAGCGCATTCACAATGTCTCAAAAATAAAAGGGAGCGAAATCTTAGAATTATGGATACGAAGTATTATTAATCACATGTGATGGTCTTCATCAACATGTGAAGACGACGAAGATTTATTGTGCGAGAAATGGCTTTCTGTTCTTCACCATATTACCGACTGCCACTCGTGGTCGTCAGGAATAAAGTTTCATTCCTGTGATCATCTTGCTTTAGGTGATCGTCATGAGAAACCGTGGATAACTCCTAACTCCACCGCATTTGAGACTTTGAAAACCATTGTGACGGACAAGAAATTGATATCTGACTTACGAAGAACGCATATATTCATTCATACCTCATACCCGGAGAGTCTCCACAATATCATACTAAAATATGCTCCAAAACGCCTGTATTTTACGCTACCATTCATGAAAATGCAAATACAATTAGCGATTATATTGACCACAACTTTGGAATTGGCAGAGAACCTGTTAAAGCACCTCTTACATCTGAAACTGTCTGGCGTAAGTCAACAAAGCGATTTTAAGAGAGGAAAGTTCATTAACCTAAATCATACGAATGGCGAAAAGCACTATTATTTGACGTTTTATTGAAAAAGTGAACTTTTGATGTATGTCTATTGGTAAGAAAATGTTTTTGTTCGTACCATACATAGTCTATGTCTAATGTAAAATAGTGTTTTCTATAAACTCACCGTCGCTTGGTAATAAAAACAGGCGATACTGAATTCGAAGGCGTGCAGATTCTTCTGCCCGATAACAGCGTTGATCAACCGCCTGATTGAAACAGAGTTGAAATAGATGACGTCATCACGATAAATGGGGAACGCTGTACAATAGCGGAACGAGATGCACAGCACAGCGATCATTGCTGTGTCAATCTGAGTCGACATGCAAAAAATAATTTTTAGGTGAACCCTGCCCTTAATGTTGAGCTACGATTGACCAAAATTATGTAGTAGTTCTTGACTCGTTCAAAAATGCAATCAAAGAAGCACCAGACAAGGGAGGTTAGCCGAAGGTTGAAAGCTTAGCCTACATTTCTTCATTAATATACCTCAGCTAGCGCAATATTTTCATTTACAAATAACTTGCACCTTTCCTTCGAACACATCTCAACACTCAATTTTAACTATAAATGATGAAATACAAATATTATCAGGTATGGAGAACCTTCTGGATATTTTACCAATTGTAGTAATGCAAATTTTACATTTCCGCATGAGGGCCCTCGTCTGCGAATGTTTCCGGATTTTCCATTGAATTCTCATTCCTGACATTGTCATTTTTGCGTGTGTAGGCCGAAATAAGAATTTCACTTCAACATTCTCCCTAACATCAACTCAATTTTAAAGAATTATGTAGCATGTCATTATTGAATGTGTAGGCCCTGATTATAAGAACTAAAGAGAAATCAATCTGACTGAAAAAATTAGGTCTGTTATTCAAGAAGAGTTTGTTATGATTTGTGACGAGTGAGGAGAACGCAACTCACTTAACATAGATGTATTGTCTATGTTTTAGCCAGATGTGAGATGTGCAGTGCATTCTGAATGAAAAATGAAATCAATAGGTTCATGAAATTTGAAAATTCCATTGAATTTTAATTTGAGTTTCTTTTGTGTGAGATCTTTCTAAAAGATTATTTTTTCCAGACCAAGAGAATGGTTGCCGAAGAAAACCTTCGAAGGAATTCGTCATGTAAAAATTCTTGGTCAAATTCATTCTTTTGGAAATTGGTTTTCATTCTTAAATACAAGTGCCCTGAAGAAAGTGCTACTTGTTCAGATGAACATTATGTACCAAAACATCCTCATTTCATGGTTTTTAAAAATTATACTTGCTACGTCAACATAATGCATGCAGCATAATGGAAGAGACTTTGGAGCTACCCAAGACATGAATTCTGATGAATTGCAAAAACTACTTTCTGTCTCTTGTCATCTGTTGTTACTCAGTTAAAAATCGAATTTGCGTTTTTGCTGAGTTGAAAAGAAATGTAGCAAAAAGATCCCACTCCTTTTTACTGATATTTGAGTATTGCTGTAATTTCATTGCGTATAAATTGCTAACAGTACATTGTGTGAAATTATTTTCTACCATATCGATTGGTACAATCATGGTTGCAATTTTTATATAAATCTATCAAAATTAATTGTATAGAAATTAATATGAATAATTTTTGCATATATGATCTCAGTTACAAACTGAACATTCAAGTAAAATTATAATGCAGCCACAGGGACAAAAATTGTGAGATGCTTATACATGTTTTATATCAATGTTTCTGATAAAAACTGTTGCTGAGAAGTCCTCTAAAAAGCACTCTCATGTGCAGCTGATAACGAAAGAAAGAACCGATCTCACCTAGTCGAAATATCGATCAAAATGCATATCATAATTAGACAGCCGAATTTTATAAGTAGACAATTAATCTTGCTATTCATTAACATAGTCCTCACAAGTAGTTGAAAATAACATTCATTTCCAGACTTAACTGCAGACCTGGCCTCCTTTAGACGAAGATGCAGCTTATGTTGTAGTGTCCAAATTAGCGCTCATGCAAAATATGTGATGCTTTTGTGATGTTATTTTTTCATTAGAGTTTCCACTCTATTAATTCCCTACTCTATGAGTAGTACTTCTATAGGTGAAAACAGTTACAATCACTGTCTACAAATAGATACGACAATATCTGAAAGTATACATGTGCGCACTATCTGTTGTCAAAATAAGAAATCGCCTAAAAGTCGGCTTGTGCGCCTTATGCACGGATGCGCATACTAGGCCGGAAACTACGGTAGGCAAAAAACATAGTGCATGCCGGCCTATACGAAAGCAAAATTACTTCTTGCAGCTTCAGATTGCACATATTATATTCACAAATTACACAAAGTTGTGAAACAGTAAAAGTGCAATATATTCCTGAAGTATTTGATGAATATTTTAGTTGAATGAACAAAGAAATAATTATAATACCAATCTCATGGCAATTCCTTTCATGTATGCACTATATAATCAAAAACTACCACCAAATTGGAAGAGTAGGCTATGCCATCGAATTAGCTTTGATTAGAGGTTACCGTCAAATTACCCGAGTCATCATTTTTCTGATTGGTTTTCTTCTGTACGCAAATGAAACAATGGTGTGTTAGAGTCATAAGTGGTTCCCCGGACTACGCTGAGGAGTAAACATAGATCGATCGAATGACGTATACCTGCATTATTTCGTCTAATTTTTTTAAAAATAATTGAAAAATATTTGATTTCCAGAATCAGCAACGAATTAAGTTGTTTTAATACATACAATGAGATAATGCATGAAGCATACAGCTATTAATGCAGATTGTGTTCGAAAATTCAGGTGATTCTCAGAAAAAGATGGGCACGAATTTCAGGAGGTCCAAGTTTCGTGTACACACTCATTTTTCGTGCATTCGTGCCCAAATCCGACCACTGCAACCTATACCACATGGCGGGGCCAGGCCAACCATATCGAATTCACGAAATGGAAGGTCTCTCCAAGCCTGAGGAAACATAGCAGAACCTGACCAAAAATAGAATTTTTTGGAAATTTCTGATGACAAAAGGAAGCAAATGAATCTGGAAGAGGTTTTTAGTCCAACATACCAATGATGGAAGGCATCTAGCGGGGCGAAAAACAATCAATGTTATAAACGAGGAACCTATTCTTTGAGAAGGACTTTATTCAAGAATTAACTAGTAGATTAATCTTGTAACCCCTTCCTTTGAAGATATTGAAAATGCCCTTAACTCTTGATGTGAAGGCGGAAGCATCAGATGAAATCTGATGAGCCTGCCTAACCTGATGATTTGGGCAGCAAAGATGTTCAAACCAGTGTTCAAAGGCATATTACTCTCGGGGAAGTATATAGCACCACTAGGAAGCTGAACTCATCAACCTTATGGTAAACCTCTGTGATGTATTGGTCACCATCTTGGATCTTCATTTTAACATCCAAATAGTTAACGCATTTATTGTTATCACCGCTTCTGCTAGCTAAGAGATCTACCGGGTAGATTTCAGGAAGGATCTTGCTAAAATGTTTGCAATTAAATACACAAATGTCGTCGACATATCGTGGTACGAGAGAGAAGTCTGGCCAAGCCAAATCTCTTACTCGCTAGGAGCCCTGTCACTAACTTAAACTCCCTGTATGCTAAGCATAGGTCAGCCAAGAGTGAGCTGGAATTCCCACCCATAGGAATGCCCCAAGTTTGTCTAAAGACAAGTCCCCAGAAAGTGACAAAAGTGCTATCTAGGATGAAACTAATGGCAGTGATCAATTGGGCTTTGGACCAGCAGTGATATCCTCTGTATTTTTTATTCGAGAAGAAGGTTCTATTATAGCCAATGCAAATGAAGCTCTTGGAACTGCTAAAAATTAACTCATATAAGTCTTTCAAGGAGTCCTTAACCTGATCTAAATTAAGGTTCGTATAGAGTGTGGAGAAATCACGTACTTGTAAGGAGTGGCATTTCAAACCCGACATCCTGTCTAGAACCCCAGAACAGTTAATGCTCCAGAAGGCGTTCACACCCGAATTATGCCTGATGGAAAGGCAATAACAAGTAAATTTGTACCCCACTAAATTGCAAACCTTTGTTCACAAGTATGGTGAACCTAAGTATCCTTGAGGGCAGTGCAGTGATCGGCAATTATGCCATCAACGGAAGAAATAATTGGTGCGTAAGTCTGATTACCAACAGCATTGAAGCTGCCTAGGTCAAAACCTAGTTCGTTCAAGAGGACATTGAGGCAATACTTCTTACACTCCATGACAAAATTGTTGGCGGCCTTATCCGTCGGAGTAATGACGTAATCCTTCTGAAAGTTTGAAATGAAGTTTCTACACTCCTTAGATCTTAGTACCTCGTGTGAATGCAAAGATGGAAAGTTAGTACCTAGGAAGGAGATGCGATTTTTAATTATCTTAAGGACAGCCTCAGACCAATCCAGGAAGTCAGAATTCTCAAGGGCGTATTTTCTACAGGACTTTTCAATAAAAGTAACTAATGCATTTTTAACGCTGACTAACAAAATTCCAAGACTTGTGAATAGGCTCTCTATAATTGGTGCCTTTTGCCATCAAATCCCTAAGTTTAGGGTTGCATATAATACTCAAGTCACCAGTAACCACGTGTGAAGCGGCCTTGTAGCGGAAGATAGAATTCTCTGATTTTATCTATAGGGATGCAAGTGATGCAGACTTTACATCTCGGACAAGTCGGCGTGAAGATCTCCGAGAGGATGCAAAGCCTCGCCGGATTCTTTTGTTGATGGTCTACGATTAATGCCGATCTATGGCACTGTCGCTTACGTAGATGAATAGCTGAAGCGGAAATGTAAGAAAAATTTGAGCATTTCCGCTTTTAAGCTTTCATTGCAATAGATTACGTTTTGCTTCATCTATTTCAATTGAAATATGGGGTAAACAAAAAAATCAATTCGTCGGCCTCGTGGATATCAGTAGTATTCTGCATGACAGAAGTATTAATCGACTTGTTCCAGAACAGGTACAGGATTGTTATCCTCCGAAAACTTATTTTACATTGAATAGCCCTGTCTCTTTGAAAATCTGCAACTATAACAAATTTTTGAAAACGCTAGATAAGTCTGATTTGCATGATATCTTAAATTCTAAGTGTAAATGTAATGATCACCCTTCTTTTGTTAATGATTATCACAAACACGTTTTTCACAGGTGATTTGAAATTTTATTAATGAACCTGAGTTTAAAGAATTGCTTGCTCTAGGAACGAAGGCATCGTTTACCCAGGAAGTGTATTCAAAAATTATATAGACAGTATCACAGTTTCGCTCGATAAAGCACATAGCTAAGATGTGTAGGAAGCACAAAAGAATTTTAGAGCTGATTATTCGGATTGGAGTAATAAGATTTTAAAATTAGTGCGAGATAAACTATATAATAATAAGCTCAAGAACCAACACAGTAACAATAGCAAGAATACAATGAGTAATAGTAACATTAATTCTCTTAGCAAGATTAGCAAGTTACTGCATTATTATCATGATAACTTCATTATTACTGCGGTAGATAAGGCTAATAGCAATTATTCGTTCATTTGCAAGAAAATTCTATGTTCTGGTTTTATTACAGGAACTTGGATTTGATTTGAAGACATTACTCCTATAGGTATAATAGTACATACATACCTGTTAACATAGAGATCAATAGTTTTAGTTGTAAATCATAAAGAGATCATTAGTAATTTCTTTCATACCATTTGTAATAAAGATAATCTTAAACTACCTCGATTGTATTGGATACCTAAATTGCATAAAAACCTTACAAATTCGCTTCATAGCAGGTGCTAAACAATGGCACTACTAAACAACTTTCGACTAAGATTAATAAAGCCTAACCGTTATAAAGAAATTACCTTTAAGGAATATTGTTAAACGCTATCTATAAAAATAGCGGAATTAACTGTTTTTGGAGTATAGTATCTTCGATCGAATTCCTAAATAAGATTCAAAACATCAATATACAATAAAGTGCAAGTTTTTGACTTCTCCACATTGTACACTAACTTGAATCATGACGATGTTATTCATTCACATTTCTGACTTGCTAGATTTGGTGTTTAAATGATTCGATATAGGAATACTTTATGCATCGGTTATGAAAAAATGTTTTTTTAGCTAGTAAAATGTATCAAGGTATAGTGTTTTTAACTAAAAGATAACTTTAAGGATGCTATTAAATTCATTATTCATGGGGGGGGGGGGGGGGGTGTGGGTGGGGAAGTGTTAACGTCACTTTTTGGTGGACTGGTTTTTCGACAGATTAAAAGTATACCGATGGGAGGTACTTGTAGCCCTTTGCTAGCAAAGACCTTTTTTCTCTTTACACTTAGCGAATATATTTTTTTCATGTCTCATCTTATGAAAAGTAAAAAGTATGGTATAGCTAATATCTTCTATCGAGACTTCTCTGAGATATATAGACGAATCTGTGTATTATTAATTTTAAACAATTTCGCTTCTTTAAATTCCTAAAAATTTATCCGACCAAGTCTGTGAGGGCCAAGTAGAAGTGGGAGATAATGATAACAAACATTGGAATTTTTAGACATTAAAATGCAAATCACTAATACAGAAGCGGTTACCTCTGTATTTTCATAAGGTTGATAACTTTTCAATTTTCCTGTTACGCTCTTAACATTTCCTCAAAACACTATGCCTTACAAAGTAGGTATCAAAGTTTTTCGCGGGATAGGTTTTGAGATATATTGCGCATTGTACACATGAGAGCGAGTTTATTGAAAAATAAAATCGTACATCTCCACCACCCTCATTGCGAGAGGTTATAATCGCTTTGATCTTAAGCGCAGTGCTGGAAAAGCTGTTACACAAACACGAGAGAACTTTATTGAAATACGGTATATTTCTCCGCCTAAGCAACTTTTGGACAACTGGCCCGAACTTTATTTAAGTTCCTTTTCCATATTTCCAGTTTTAGTCAGTTCGAATCAGCTCTCGTTGGGCGTAGTCACTGTAACTCTCGACTACATGTCCGAGCTTTTCTTTCGAGGGCCTGCTTTATTTAAAAGCAGGGCCCTGCTTGAGCGAGTTTGAACGTACAGGAATTACCCCACCGGCTTGATAGTGGGTGGTGCCGGGTCGTTTGCAGTCTGGGTGGTGGGTTGTGTATGTTTTTGATTTGGTTTCGTGGCAGGAGGCGTGTTTGGATGTCGCTGAAGTTAGGTCAGAATTAAGGGGCGAAACGTGGGAATCTTGCTCAAGTTCTGCTGATGACCTCTATTTGCTTTTGTCCTCATCAACTTTATCACTAGCATAGATCAATTATCTGTTTTAGTTTGCACATTTTCATGTATCCTGTGGGAAACGCCAGATCGGTCTTTTTTGGAGGGATCACAATTCTGTTACTTTTCATTAATCTTTCAGCTTCATCTTCTCACTTCGATTGAAGCATTTGCGTAACACCACACGTGGGTTGAACAGTTTATCCGCCATTAGTAAATGACAAGGTCTGTTTGTAATTTGTATTTGACTGATAGCAGATTGGGATTTAGATAAGTTACAAAGTTTGAAGGATATAAGCGACACAACAAGTGTCATGTCTATAAATCACTCCTTGATTAAGACGCTAATGTCATAAGTAAGTTGTTAGATTTATAATTTTGTTTAAAACGCAGTAATAAGTTATATTTTTTTTCTTCTTTCAGTTTTTAGTTAGGCCTATAGTATTATTATTTTTCTTTATGATCTACCGGAGGTTAGCCTCAACCAATTTAATTATCTTGATAGTATGTCTGAAGTTGATGGTGGACTCATATTATCCGCTACATCAACTTTCGCCCAACCAAAGATCACATGTTCATAAACTTTCCTCTGAATTCCTCCATGTATTTGCTCATCAAAATTTGAGATCGCACATACAATTGTCTTAGAGCACAGCATTGACACAAGTAACCACAGATCAGTGAAATTGCCAAATCTTCGTATGCCAAAGTCAAAAACAGAACTGAAAGCTTTTCTTGGACTATCTGATTATTACCGCAGATTTATTGAGAATTTTTCGAATGTTGCTTTGCCGCTTAATAAACAAATAGGTAATGACGAATTCAGATGGACGAAAGAGGCGCATGATGCATTAGAAGAACTAAAGTCGAGATTAATTCGCGCTACAGTAATAGCTTTTCCAAATACATCTAAATCATCAACATTTATATTAGATGCCGATGCCAATTCCTTCGCAGTTGGAGCTGTAGGGTAGTTCCAAAAAGAACGCACGGACGTTCTGACACATATTTGTCATTTCTCATGAAGCAATGCGACCATGAAAATTGCTCTGTGCCATGCCAAAATAGTCTCAGATATTAGTTACTATTCAAATATGCACTAGCAGTCCCTCTTTCGATGCTAGAGGGACTACCATCAAATATTTGAAGTGATTAATATTGGTATAGCATGGTGCAATTTTCATGGATAAAATCGCATTCCTTCTTTGTTTCAAGATTTCCGTAAGTGACATAATAATTGTGTATTTTTGCATCGTTTTGACGTTACATCTGCAGTCAGAGACTGCAACTTGAGGAGGGAAAATGTTATGTTGGAATATTCTTGCGGATTTGCTTATCTGCATCAATTGGGTCAGCTGCCCAGACGTTGTTGCTAGCGCAACAGCTTTCATAGTTGAGTTTTCTATAGACTCGACTGTAACTTAAGAATATATCAACATCTTGGAATCTGTCATCGTTGTTCTTCATCACACTACCACTACCTTTCCATTTGCAGGCATTTTGATGCTCAGATCATGCTAGATCATTATTTGCACATAGAAAATTAAAGAGGTGAGGGTGATCTTGCACAGGTTAAACAAATATCCATTCTTTAAAATTGGTGGATATTTCTTGATCACAATAAAGCATCCTAATTTTGACAATAGCTTCACTATAAGCAAAATAATAGGCGTGACTACATGCTTCACAAAGTCACGAGCATACAACGAATAACACGAAAATTTAAAAATGTAACCTTGAATCGCAAATGTACTTGCAATAATAGCTTATTGTGGTAAACATTTTAATGTATTTATTCATAGAAATTGTATTCATTATTTGCTCATCTCTGTGTGTTGTGTTTTCTCAAATTTCTCTCAGTCTATGAATTTACTCCGTGAAGATAGGTGAACATACCACGGTTCAATTGCTTCGCGTGGCAAATGCATGTTGATTCAACATAAGTTGAATAAGTAAATATCTGTGTTTCCAGAGATTGTGCATGATCGTAGCTGAATGAGCAGTATGTCTCTCTCACCTATTAATTTTTTGCCAACCGTCCGACATGAATACATCAATATATATGCTAGGCAGCAAGTTTTTCATGCAATGTGGAAAAATTGTTTGCTTTAGAGGCCGAAGTCATCTAACGCTCTGTTTACAGAGCCATCTTCTAAACTATCGATCATTCCCTTCTCCGTGACTCGAGCGCAGCTGCACCAGAGAAAATAGGTGGCATCAGACACTTACTTACTTTACTTTACTTTGATTGCTGACTATGGTTGTTCCAAC